>CAKJTW010000126.1:1800000-2330453 GCA_917880005.1 Nanger dama
ACCGTGTTTGCACAAGCTCCACCCCCTTCTCTTGCTTCCAGGAGGTGTCGATGGTAAAATGGGGGATGCTACTGGGCCCTAAGGTCGTCCCGGGCCCTAAGGTCGTCCCGGGCCCTAAGGTCGTCGCTGTGATTGCCAAATGGACCCCAGCAAAAGCAGAGCTGCAGAGGACTTTGATTCAGAGAGAAATGCCCTGTGTAGCAGGTGTCCTCATGCCAAACCTAGATATTTGTTTTTATATTTGCCCCACTCCCCATATGAACAAAAAAAATACCACCCGAAAATCCAAAACCTACATTGTTTAAGAACTCAGTTCAACTCATAATCATAATTCTCAAATACTTTTCATGAGTATGGCAGCTGAGTTGTTAAAAATGCATTCAGGACAAGGCCTACACATTTAGCGAGTGCCCCGCCTGTGTAAGGTGACTGTATGGGGGCTGGGATGAGAAAGTTGCTGTTAGGTTGCCAAGTGGTGTCCAGTTCTTTTGTGACCCCATGGACTGTTAGCCCTCCAGGCTCCTCTGTCCAGGGGATTTCTCAGGCAACAATACTGAAGTGGGTTGCCATTTCCTTCTCTGGGGGATCTTCCCAACCTAAGGATTGAACCCGCATCTCTTGCATCTCCTGCACTGGCAGGCAGATTCTTTACCACTGAGCCACCTGGGAATAGAGGTAGGGAGGGAGAAAGCAAATATCCCTCTTCTCAAGGAACTGATGCTTTGGATATAACCAAAACAAAATCAAACAAAGGAGAAAGTGAGATACAGGCTGGATCAGACTACAGCTACAGAGCATGGAAGAGGGAATTGTTAATTCCCACTCTGGCAGGTGCTGAAGTCTCCTAAGAGGTGGTACAATTTGTACTGAAGCTTAGAGGATGAAGCCCTGAGCAGAACGTCAGCAAACATGGGATTGGGTTCCTCTACTGCGTAAACAAGGCAAACAGTGGGAGAGTGAAGAGGGCAGAAGTAGGCCTGCTGCTGCTGCTGCTAAGTTGCTTCAGTTGTGTCCGACTCTGTGTGACCCCATAGACGGCAGCCCACCAGGCTCCCCCGTCCCTGGGATTCTCCAGGCAAGAACACTGGAGTGGGTTGCCATTTCCTTCTCCGATGCATCAAAGTGAAAAGTGAAAGGGAAGTTGCTCAGTCGTGTCTGACCCTCAGCGACCCCATGGACTGCAGCCCACCAGGCTCCTCCGTCCATGGGATTTTCCAGGCAAGAGGACTGGAGTGGGGTGCCACTGCGATTATTCTAATTGTAGCTTATTGGGTGCATACTGTGTAGCGAACTTCATGCACGTTAATTTAAGAAAATCGAAAAAGAGGGACTGTGGTTATCTCCACTTCGCAGGCAAGGAGACTGAGATTCAGAGGGCTTAAATGGGATGCCAGTGTGTACCATTCAGTAACGCAGTTGTGACTTCTGCCCCGTCTGCTGCACTCTGTCAGCACTTTCTGCCGTGTTGTGCTGCTTCCCAGACCGGCATTTTCTTGTCCTTACAATAAGGAGGTTGATGAGTGACTGCCATCACTCCAACTCAAAGCATCCTTTTGATTCTGTCTTGCTTTTGTTCCAGGCTTGCAGTCACTTAGTAATGACCTGTTAAATGGCCTCCGTGCAGGAGACAAGATGGGACTGAAAGATAATTGGAAACCTTGGGTGCCGGGGAGGGGAGGGACCCCACACCAACTCTGTAGTCGGTTTCAATGCTCAGTTTTTAAAAATAAAAAGAAGTATAATTGGTTTACAGTGTTGTGTTCGTTTCAGGTGTGCAGTAAAGTGATTCATTTATACACACGTATATATTCTCTTTCAGATTCTTTTTCATTATAGGTTATTACAAAATACTGAGCATAGTTACCTGTGCAGGAGGGCCTTGCTGTTAACTATTTTATATGTGTGTGTGTGTGTGTGTGTGTGTGTGTGTGTGTGTGTGTGTCACTCAGGCATGTCTGACTCTTTGCGATTCCATGGACTGTAGCCCACCAGGCTCATCCGTCCATGGGACTCTCCAGGCAAGAATACTGGAATGGGTTGCCATTCCCTTCTCCAGGGGATCTTCCCCACCCAGGGATTGAACCCTGGTCTCCAGTACTGCAGGTGGATTCTTTAACCTCTGAGCCAACAGGGAAACCCCACTTATTTATAGTAATGTGTATTTGTTAATCCCAAACTCCTAATATATCATTCCTCTTAGTGCTTATTTTTTACGAGGCTGTGACTCAGACGCAGCTTCAAAAATTTGCCAGTTTAAAAGGTGTCCATGAGAATTATTTCTAAGGAGATACACTTACACATTTAAAAATCATTTCCATCTGTTTTCTTATATCTGTGTTGATAATATGGATCCAGGAGTTTATTCAGTAAGTGGAGGTTTCTAGTTTTGTGTAGTGAGTGAAAAGAGAAATGGAGTGAGAGATAGCACAGAGGGTTGGGAGGGAAGCAGGCATTCTCAACCTGTCTGGGTGCCTTCGGGTAAATCATTTCACTTAGCCTGGATTTCTCATCTGTAGAGAGTCTAGAGGACCTGCTGTTACAGTCTTTGAGTCTACAGCATTGTGATCCTTACATGAGAATGACCCACATTTGTATCTTCGGGCACCCCCAGCATGTGGTCCTGGGAGAGCAAAGGAGGTGGAACTCTGGAGTCAGACTGGCTTGGGCTCAATTTAGAGTTCATTAGTTGCGGGGCGATGGGGGGCAAGTGATGTGGCTTCTGTGCCTTGCTTTTCTGTTCTATACAGTGGGGTTTATTTCAGGCTGTAGTCAGGACTCAGTGGAATAATCAGTACAAAGCACACAGCACTGGGCTAGCATAAAATAAATTCTGAATTGATATTCCCTATTGTTATTACTACCACTGCAAATGCTTAATGTTTCAAACTTGTTGAATGAGTTGAATGAATCAATCAAATTGCTAAAAAGTTTTTTCCAGGCTTTCCACGAATAAAGCATCTCAGGACTTTTGTTCAACCCTGTCTTTTATCATAGGTTTGGTTTGTAGGCAGCGAACAGTTTCCTGGTCCAGTCATCCTAGTCTAGTCATCCCTTCGTATCTGTAGAGAGAGGGTTGGTTCCAGGACCCTTGCAGATACCAAAGTTCAAGGATGCTCAAGTTCCTTAAATAAAATGGCATAGTCTTTGTATATAGCCTATGAAATCTGCCAATACTTTAAATCATCTCTGGGCATGCATGCTCAGTTGCTTCAGTCCTCTGACTCTTTGTGACCCTGTGGACTGTAGCCAGGATCTTCCCGACCCAGGGATGGAAACTGCATCTCCTGCATCTCTTGCATTGCGGGTGGATTCTTTACCTACTGAACCACCAGAGAAGCCCAAGTTACTTATCATACCTAATATAATGTAAATGCTATGCACACAGTTGCTGATATATGGCAAATTCAAGTTTTGCTTCATGGAACTTTATGGATTTTTTTCAAAATTTTGGATCCATGGTTAGTTGAATTTGTGGAACCCATGATACAGAGGGCTAACCGTACTGAATTTGGGAAGAGTTACAGGTTCAGATGGGAGCCAGGGTTCTAGTCTTTTTGTCTCCCCTGCCAGTCTCCCCATATGGCACCATCAGTTCATTTATTCAACCAGCATCTTCAACATGAATATTGTTAGGTCTATAAATCTGTCAGTGTTTTAAGGGCAAAGACAGATTTTTCTCTCATGAAGATTGGATTTAAAATCTTTATGATAAAAAATAAAACCACAACTAGTTCCCATAATTTAAAAAGATGATAACAAAAGAACCACTAAAAATAATCTTTACAGCACTTAATAAAGTAAACGTACTCGTATGGCACTTAAAACTTTAAAAATTCCAGTTTCTGTTAAAAGCATGGATTGTTGTCATTGTTATTGTTCAGTCACTAAGTCATGTCTGACTCTTTGCAGCCCCATGGACTGTAGCACACCAGGCTTCCCTGTCCTTCACTGTCTCCCAGAGTTTGCTCACATTCATGTCCATTGAGTCAATTACTCATTTTAAGTATTAATACTTGGAAATATAAGTAATCAGTATACTATGAATATAAATATGTGAAAGGATAATGTATAAAGCCTTAAAATATAAAGTAGTTGTAGAGCTAAACTGTCACATTGGTACATATGGTAGCCTAAAAAGAAAAGAGAAAAAAAAACCGCACAGCAAAGGAAAGCTTTACTCTAATCCTGCTTAAAAGAATATAGCAATTTAAAATTATTAGAAAGAAAAACAGGCTTTGGCACTAGCAATTTCCTGTATAATGTGGGCACTATTTGAAACTGAAAAATTAGAAACATTTTGAAATAACTGTGTGTTTCTCATTTTTCTCTGGTGAATTTCAGAAAGTCTCTGGAGGCCAGTGCTGGGCTTCTCTGATGTACTCTAACTTGTATACTGGATCTCATGAGCAAGAACGAGAAAAGTGCCCTTGACGCAAGGAGAAGCAGCAGAGCAGCTGGCCTTGAAATAGACTCAAACAGCTTTTTGATATTCTCTTTTCAATGGGAATCTTATTAAAATTTCTTTCAAATCTCGATAGCTTTAAAAGGCCTTTTAGGAAAATCCTTTTGTTCTCAACTCATGTTTGTATTTCAACTTACATATTTATTTCAACTTTGTATTTATCCATGAATATTGGATTCTTTCTTTTTCTGTCTTATAAGGAGCAATCTTTTATGCAGTTAAGTATATTCAAATTCAGTGTCTTTTCCAGAGGTTTCTCCTCTTTCCTGGCAAATTCTACTCATCTTTCAAGCTCAAATATCAGCTCTTCTCTGAAGGCTTCTAAACCCTTCATTGCTAGAATTGTAAATTCATACTCTGTGTCTTCAGAGAATTGTATTGAAATTATATCTTACATTGTAACTATGTGTTTACATGTTCAACCTCAAGTGGTCCAAAGCGTCTCTTGAGTGGGACCACTGTCTTGTTCTTCTAGATCCTATGATTTTCCTCTGTCTTCTAAGAGAGCCTGGCTCAGGATAAAGGCTCAATGAATTTTTACTTAATAAAATGATTGAATGAATGAATAAGTAAAATTCTAATTAGCTTAAAACATAATGTCTGAAATAGTTTAGTTTGCCATCGCAGCCATTAGGAGCAAGGCATACTGTATGTGAAATTTTAACCACTGGGCTCTAATATTTTCCCGGATGTAAATCCAAATTTCTGTTTGATGCCCATTCACCATTCTTTCCTTTCGGGTCACTTAAGATAAATTCAGTTCTGCTTGGTGTGCTGGTTACATTCCAGGACTCATGCTACGGCTGCATGTTGGTCTTCTTAGGTATCATCTGTCTAAGACTTGGGACTGTCCCACTCGTTTTCTGTGGAACCCTTTGGGGTTCACAGTGGCTGCCCTCAGGACTGTGGAGTCTGCTTCTCAAACTCTTATTTCCTCCCACATTCTGGAAGATGTTACTAGACAAGGGGAAAAAAGTACTCAAATTACACATATTAGCATTTTAAATGCTCTGAGAAGTCCTGAGTGGAGAAATCTGCTTAAGCTCATTTATCTCAACCCATCTTATTAGACCGTAGACTCTTTTCTTCAATATGGTAGTAACATGCCACAGAACAGTGGGGTTCTGTAGGATGCAGTTTGAGAAAACCCATCCGTAAGCTAACTCCACTTCCAAGAGCAAACCAATTCTGTTCTTGATACGTGGTTTGTGCTTTTTTGCATCATCACCTTTAATTATATTTGAAACTCTTTCCTTCATATCCACTTGTCTCAATTCTAATTTTTTTTTTAATTGGAGTATAGCTGGTTTACAATATTGTGTTCGTTTAAGGTGTACAGCTTAGTGATTCAGAATTTTTACAAATTATACTCCACTATAGATCAAACAAGATGATGGGTGTAACCCCTGTGCTACCCAGTAAATCCTCACTGCTTATCTATTTTATGTACAGTAGTTTGTATCTGTTAATCCCATACCCCTAATTTGTCCCTCCCTGCTCCCTTTCTCCTTTGGTAACCACTAGTTTGCTTTCTAAATCCACCTCTATACATTTTTAAAAGGCCTAACACTATGTCACATCCTCTACAAAGCATTTTTTAAAATTGGCCTTTGACTTCCCAGAACAATTTCTACGTCATTTTTTTTGTTTCATTTTCAGTTTACCTCTCCTGTCCCCTGCCTCTGCTGAATCTCTGGCCTGCGTGTCTTTGGTTGGCTCTATAGTTGCGGTCTTGACAGAGACCCACCTTCCCCTGGCTTGGTTCAGGTGAAGAAATTTTATGGGAGTGCCCACTTATGGCAATGAGAACAGGGTGGAGAGATCAAGCCAGGACAGAGAGCACCCAGGCTCCAGCAGCAGGGGAAGCCGTGGCTGTTGTTGGGAAAAAGGGGGAGAAGACCGCAGCAGAACCTAGTTGCATGCGCGCGCCCAGGAGCCCTGTGTCAATGGGACGGCAGCTGCAAGCACTACGGGAATCTGGTTCCCAGGAGGAAGGCAATGAGCGGGAGAGGAACACCCTGCCCTCTGTTCCCACCCTGATTTCTGGAGCTGCCAAAGTCAGCTCACAAGGGAACTGACCGTGCTGTCTGCAAGGCTTAACCTCCTGGGTACAGGGCAGGGCACCAAAGGGTGGAGAATTGCTGGGAGACTGACAGAGAATCCCGGGTGGCACAATAGTAGGGAATTTGCCTGCCATGCAGGAGAAGCAGGTGATGCAGTTTCAGTCCTTGGGTTGAGAAAATCCCCTGGAGTAGGAAATGGCAACCCATTCCAGTCTTGGTGCCTGGGTAATCTGATGGACAGAGGAGCCGGGAGGGCTACCATCCATGGGGTTGCAAAGAGTTGGACACAATTGAGCACACACAAATAAAGACAGACTAGCCGGAACCCAGGGAGAGCCTAGTTTCCTCATTTGCAAAATAGGGTAGTGACAGTACCCTCCTGCCAGGGTTATAGTGAGGATTAATCTAGGAGTTGCATGAAAATACTTCTTAGCATATGTGGTGCCTGATTTTCTACTCATTAGCTACAACTTCTTCTTATTTACAATAACAGCTCTAATAGCTCTTTGGATAGCTCCTGGTGTGTAAAAGCTAATTGAGGAAGGTATCATGTGTTGGTTTATTTTGAAGCCCTTGCACATCCAGCCCCAAACACTGTTGTAGCAAAGCCCAAAATAGATGGCCTTTTGTAGGCAATGGGGAGCCCGTTTGAACAGGGAAGACTGGCTGTTTGGGCTGACATCATCAGCCAGTGTGACCTCGAAAACAGACACCAGTGAGCTAAATTTGAGACTTGTTTTTAGTTTTCAGCAGATTTCTTTGGTCACTGGGCAGATCCAGTCTGAGGCCCCTAGTTTTCCTTCCCCTCGGGAGAGAGGAGATTTGCTGAAGAGCGGAGCAGTTCAGCAGGCCCAGCATCCCATAGCCATCTCTGGGAATGGCAGTGGTTTCTCACATTGTGAAAGCCAGGTTAGAGTGGCCAGCCTTTAACAGAGGCGGGATTGTTATCTACAGAAGCTATTCGCGTCCTGCTCTTTGAGACCAGTAACCTGCTTTATTTCAAACACAGGGTCACCTGGCTCCTGCTGCCTTTGGTACACAGATTAGGGAAACCACAAGCATGGCCATCCGTGTTCTTTTCCTTTCAAAGCCTGCGGCACGCCGTGGAAAGCCAGCTGGCTCTCCACCTGGTATCAGGAGAGGCCTCGCATAGGCGCGGGGCTGGGGTGGGGTGGGACTCACCCGCATGAAGGCAGGTGGATGTGGGAGCTGGGACTGCAGCCGGTGCTCTTGGAAGCAGGGCAGGTTCAGGGTGACAGCTCGGGGAGCCTGTCTCCCTGATGAAGCGGTGAAGGTCACGCTGGGAGGAGACTCCGGTATTGACACTGGCAGCTGGACTCCCTTCAAGGAGGAGTGACTTTATCCGGGTTTCCAGCAGACTAAAATTAGTGGGGAGAGCACGGAGCCCCTAGGTCTTGTGGGATCTGTAAGCAGCTGTTCATGTTATCGTCCTTGTCCCGGAAAAATCAAGACATAGGCCAGAACTGGTAAGAATGGCTCTAGAGCCCTTCCACCTACCACCTCTGGCTGTCTTTGAGGTCCTGAGTGTGCATCCTCTGGCTTTTCCCAGAGCACAAGGATGCTTTATTTCTCTTTTACTCAAGGCTGACTGAGGCTCTGTTTGGACAACTGCGTGCAGCCGCTTCACACGTACGCAGTGCGTTCACTACATCAAACAGGGGTGTGATAGGGAACAGAATAGTTTGGGGATTACGCTCTCAATAAAAATGAGCTCCTCCTTTAAAACTTTGCCATCCTCCAGTTGGATTTTGACACTCATCTTTTGCTCGTTATTCTCTTTTATAAAAATTTTAAGAAAGGTACAGCGTTTCCCAGTTGCTGCAGTCAACAATATTAAGATCTTGGTCACATAGTAAATCACAAGAAACAGATTTGAAAGTTGTGTATGTTAGTCGCTCAGTCGTGTCTGGCTGTTTAAGACCCCATGGACTATAGCATGCTAGGCTCCTCTGTTCATGGATTCTCCAGGCAAGAATACTGGAGTGCGTTGCCATTCCCTTCTCCAGGGCGTCTTCCCAATCCAGGGATCAAACCCAGGTCTCCCACATTGCAGGCAGATTCTTTACCATTTGAACTACTAGGGAAACTCCATTTGAAAGTTGACCTGTATTACATATTATTCTTTATAATTCTGGCAAAAAAAAAAAAAAAAAGACAAAGCAAAATAAAAACAAAAAATTAGCTTCTCCTAGTAATGTGACAACATCCCAAGGTGACATGATATTTTTTGTTTTAATGTTGAAATGAAGAATGTGGTTGGCTTCAAACCAGGAAGGCCCAGAATAGCCCAGTCCTGTACTTAATCATTATGATCTCATGGTTGTGTAAACAGCATCTTGGTAAAGTGAGGTTATCCAAACTATCTTCTCTTTTAGGACAAGAGATGGCAATGTCTGTCTCTCTTTTTTCCTCTATTTTTTTTTAACAGTGCAATAAAATTGAACTATTAAATCCTTAAAACCCTTTCTGCAGGAAAATTAAAAGCAAATAAATGACAAGTCTTTGATTTGTTAGACTGCTCTTTGAAAGGTTGATTGCTGACTTCAAGGCAAATTCCAGTCCTGGTAGCAGCCCTCCGACCTCAGCTCCAGTTGTAATTTTATTATCAACACTTTCATCCCCTGTTCCATAATCCCAAAGCTTTAAGGAATTGAAGTTCATTCAAAGGTTGACTATTCTTGATCTGAGCTTGTTAGGAATCACCCTTTGTATTTATTCTAAGACCTGCCTGACTACAGTCAGGGGCATGAGTGAGCCAATAAAATTGTTTTGTCTAAATTTATAGTTTTAGAAGTTTTTTCTTCTTGGTAAAAGTATTTATAGCATTGGTATAAAGTTCATCTTTACAATAATGGCTATTTATTATCTACCAGGTATCAGGTACTTCCCACTACTTACTGCACTGGACTGAATAGCCCTGAGCAGTAGGTACACATATTCCTGTTTTTACTGATAAGAATCCATGGCTCTAAATAGTTGAGTAAAATTCCCAATTTGAAGGGTTGGAGTGGAAATTCAACCACAGGACTCTCTACCCCAAATCCATATATCATTAAGTTGCCCATATTGTATTGGTTAGGATGACTTCACGTATTAGTAATGGAAACCCCTGACTTATGCCAGTTTAAATGACAACAAGGAAGCTGAGGACTGCACATGTCAAGAAACAGAAGGATGGGGTGGTTTCAGGTGAGGGGCACCCAAGCTCTGTGGCTACCATCAACAATTACATCCGGAAGGAAAGAAAAAGAAGTTCTCTTCTTATCTCTCTCTCTTAGAAGCAGGACAATGATAGTGCTCACCAGACCTCTCTTCATATCACAGTGGTGGGAATTCAATGGCCATAAGTCCTTTACTAAATCAGCCACTGGCAAGGGATGATGCTATCTATTAGCCTAAGGTAAGTAGCACAGGATAATTGGGAGGACTGGGGCTAGATGTCAGAAACCTTGGGTTTTAGTCCTAGTTCTGTCATCTACTTGGTTATAGAGGCTTGCTAGTTGCTTAGCCTCTCTTAGACTTTACCTCTTCCTTGCTGGTAAACAGGGCTGATAGGTCTTGCCCTACTGATCTCTCAGGGTTGTAAACCAGGAAGGAAGTAAAGTCTGTAGAAGTATTTTGTGAACTGTGACACACGACGTAAATGCATGTTATGGCTTCTATTAACATGATTCAGAGTGAATGTCTGGTCATAAGATATTTTTCAGTTACACTCATACGTGGTCCTTGATTGTCATCATGAAGATAGTTTACAATTCCTGGGTGGGGAAGATCCCCTGGAGGAGGGCATGGCAACCCACTCCAGTGTTCTTGCCTGGAGAATCCCAGGGGCAGAGGACCCTGGCGAGCTACATACATGGGATGGCAAAGAGTCGAACACAACTGAGCATGCACGCGAGCACGTCGCACACACACACACACACACAGACACGACGATAGTTTAGAATTTTCAATGTTTTGTCAAAACTTTACCTGAATTTTACTTTTGTGTTGGAAAATAAGTAGCGCAAAAATGGAGGCAGGGAAAGTGTGAGATTTAGTACTTAAGAAAGACAATTTCCAAGCAAGCCTGTGTGCTCCTCTAGTATCTGTTTATATATGGGTAGATTGTTTAGAAATTATTTTTTATACTTATTCAAAAGCAAGTTTCCTAAGAATCTATTAAACAAACTTTCTTATTCCTTCCTTTATATCAATTCAGTAAACGTATGGATTATTACTATGGGTGCGGGTGATGGGACCCACCAACGAGAACCAAAAACAGGCCCTATCTGAACCCACTAGTGATGACCCGCTAATTCACCCCTAGTAACGATCTGCTATATTGGGGAAGAACTCTAGAGAGCAGACTAGATAGAAAAGCATTAGTCACTCAGTCATGTCCAACTCTTTGCGACACTATGGACCGTAGCCCACCAAGCTCCTCTGTCCGTGGAATATTCCAGGCAAGAATACTGGAATGGGTAGCCATTCCCTTCTCCAGGGGATCTTCCTGACCCAGGAGTTGAACCCAGGTCACCTGCATTGCAGACAGATTCTTTGCCTTCGGAGCCACTAGGGAAGCCCCAGATAGAACATATCCACAAATAGCTGTAACAAAATATAGAAAGATATGAGGAATTGATCAGTTAAAGTCCTCAGCTGTGAAGAGATAAAGGGCTGTAAGAATTCAGAAGGGCCTCCCTGGTGTCTCAGATGGTAAAGAATTCACCTGCAGTGCAGGAGACGCAGGTTTGATCCTTGGGTCAGGAAGAGCTTCTGGAGAAGGAAATGGCAACCCACTCCAGTATCTTTGCCTGGAGAATCCCATGGGCAGAGGAGCCTGGTGGGCTACAAAAGAGTCAGACATGACTTAGTGACTAAACAGCAACAACCACATACATAAGTAAATGTGCTCCTGAATCTTGTGAGCCACTCCAACAAATTAATTGAACCCAAGGAGAGGGCCATGGGACCCTCCCATTTATAGGTAAGTTGGAGAGAAGTTGTGGGTAACCTGAGGAACTCCTGCTTCCAGCTGACATCTGAAATGGAAGAGCAGTCTTGTGGGATGGAGACCTCACTCTGTGGAACCTGGCACTGTTTCCAAGTAGGTAGTGTCCGAACTGAAGGACATTGTAGGACACCCAGCTAATGTTGTGGAAAATTCCTTGGTGTGGGGAAAGCTCCTCCACACATTTGGTGAGCAGAAGGGTCAGAAGTGAAGTGTTCTGTGTGAGAGTAAAGGAGACACACGGGGTGGGGAGGGGTAAAGTCTGTAGGTTTTTTTTTAACTCGGGGCAGTGGCGAGTCAGTGAAAGCTGTGGAGCAATCGACTGAGTGCCTTCATCATATCTGTGTTTATGAGGATTAAGTGGCAGCTTCTGGGAAGCTAGATAGGAGGGGAGAAAATGAAGGCTGAGAGATAAATCTCAAGAGTTTGTAAATTACAGGCCATGAGAATCTGAACTAGATTATGGGCACTGGCATGGAGATCAGCCAGTGGATACTTTGGACTGAAAAAGCAGAGATCTTGGTAATTGACATAAAGACCAGTTGGGAAACGGGGAGCCAGGAGTTCTTCATTTGCTTTGCTCATTTGTTTGTTTTGGTTTGGTCATGCCTTGCAGCTTGCGGGGTCTTAGTTCCCTGACCGGGGGTCAAACCCATGCTCCCTGCAGTGGAAGCTCTGGGTCCTGACCACTGGACTTCCAGGGAAGTTCCGGGAGGCTTTCATTTGCAAATGGCAAGAGGTCAAGGCAAACGTCTAAATAAGCAAATTTACCTGTTCCCTTAATTGAAAAGTTCTGAAACAGGTGTCACTCAGGAGATGTTGGACCCCAGAGCGCCAATGATATCATCGGGGCTTGGGATTCTCTACCATATTAGTGCTTCTGTGTTGGTTGCTAAGGCAGCCTTCAGAAGCTACTAATTTACATTTTCTGAGGATCAAATCCAGTGGATGAGAGAGCTTGTTTCCTCATCGATTCCAACAAACATCCCAGGTCTGCTTTCCATTGCACATTCCCGAAGCAATCCCTCTGGCTGCAAGAGATTATGCTGACTGGCTTAGTCTTATATATGTGGTCTTTTATTTTCTCTTATAATTTTGATTATTTGTCCACAAGGGCAACCTAACTCTAAGCCACTAGGAGACATAGCCCTATGACCAAAATCAGATCTCGTTCTGAGGAATTCTAACCAAAAAACGCTATTTCAGAACAGCGAAGGCTGCTTCTCATTCCATTTCATCAACCGCAACTACTTTTCGAGGCAAATTTCTTGAGGACCTGGCACATATCTGAACTTATAAAATGGATAAAGCCTAGACCATTTCTAGGGCAGTCTTCACAGTGGGCATTTCAGATGCTACATAAGTGCCCGGAAGATTTCAGCTCTTCAAAACAGGTGAGCATTGTCTGAGAGGGCTGAACAAAGGAGTAACTATTTACCTAAGAGATGAAGCGAGTATAAGCTTTGCTTCAGTACCATCTAGACAGGAATTGAATACCAACTAGATGTTGCCAAATCATTTGAATTCCACTTGAAATGGCTCTAAAAATATTAGTATGAGCCATCTACCTGTTCTGAGCAGTCTTCTCTTTACACAGGATGTGTGATGTCTAAACTATGTTTTAATTTTTTTTATTTTTTATTTATTTTTTGGTATTCTTATTTTTTCTTTTTTAAAATTTATTTATTTTTTAATTACAATACTGTATTTGTTTTGCCATACATTGACATGAATCAGCCATAGGTGAACACAATCTGCCAATGCCGAAGCCCCCTCCCACCTCCCACCCCACATCCTCTACCTGAATCATCCTGTGCATCAGCCCCATGCATCCTGCATCCTGCACTGAACATAGATTGGCACTTCATTTCTTACAAGAAAGTATACATGTTTCAATGCCATTCTCCCAAATCATCCCACCCTTTCCCTCTCCCTCAGAGTCCAAAAGTCCATTCTATACCTCTGTGTCTCTTTTGTTGTCTCACATATAGGGTCATCATTTCTGTCTTCTAAATTCCATATATATGTGTCAGTATACTGTATTGGTGTTTTTCTTTCTGGCTTACTTCACTCTGTATAATCGGTTCCAATTTCATCCATCTCATTAGAACTGAGTCAAATTTATTCTTTTTAAGGGCTGAGTAGTACTCCATTGTGTATATGTACCACTGCTTTCTTATCCAGTCATCTGCTGATGGACATCTAGGTTGCTTCCATGTCCTGGCTATTATAAACAGCGCTGCAATGAACATTGGGGTACATGTGTCTCTTTCAATTCTGGTTTCCTCGGTGTGTATGCCCAGCAGTAGGATTGCTGGGTCATAAGGCAGTTCTATTTGCAATTTTTTAAGGAATCTCCACACTGTTTTCCATAATGGCTGTACTAGTTTGCATTCCCACCAGCAGTGTAAGAGGGTTCCCTTTTCTCCACATCCTCTCCAGCATTTATTGCTTGTAGACTTTTGGATCGCAGCCATTCTGACTGGTGTGAAATGGTACCTCACTGTGGTCTTGATTTGCATTTCTCTGATAAGTGATGTTGAGCATCTTTTCATGTGTTTGTTAGCCATCTGTATGTCTTCTTTGGAGAAATGCCTATTTAGTTCTTTTGCCCATTTTTTTATTGGATTGTTTATTTTTCTGGAGTTGAGCTGCATAAGTTGCTTGTATATCTTTGAGATTAGTTGTTTGTCAGTTGTTTCATTTGCTATTGTTTTCTCCCATTCAGAAGGCTGTCTTTTCACCTTGCTTATAGTTTCCTTTGTTGTGCAGAAGCTTTTAATTTTAATTAGATCCCATTTGTTTATCTTTGCTTTTATTTCCAGTATACTGGGAGTTGGATCATAGAGGATCCTGCTGTGATTTATGTCAGAGTGTTTTGCCTATGTTCTCCTCTAGGAGTTTTATAGTTTCTGGTCTTACATTTAGATCTTTAATCCATTTTGAGTTTATTTTTGTGTATGGTGTTAGACAGAGGTCTAGTTTCATTCTTTTACAAGTGGTTGACCAGTTTTCCCAGCACCACCTGTTAAAGAGACTGTCTTTACTCCATTGTATATTCTTGCCTCCTTTGTCGAAGATAAGGTGTCCATAGGTGTGTGGATTTATCTCAGGGCTTTCTATTTTGTTCCATTGATCTATATTTCTGTCTTTGTGCCAGTACCATACTGTCTTAATGACTGTGGCTTTGTAGTAGAGCCTGAAGTCCATTTAAAAATGTAGTTTAAACAGACCCATCACAAGCATGGAAATTGAAACTGTAATCAGAAATCTTCCAGCAAACAAAAGCCCAGGTCCAGACGGCTTCACAGCTGAATTCTACCAAAAATTTCAGAGAAGAGCTAACACCTATCTTACTGAAACTATTCCAGAAAATTGCAGAGGAAGGTAAACTTCCAAACTCATTCTATGAGGCCACCATCACCCTAATACCAAAACCTGACAAAGACACCACAAAAAAAGAAAACTACAGGCCAATATCACTGATGAACATAGATGCAAAAATCCTCAACAAAATCTAGCAATCAGAATCCAGCAACACATTAAAAAGATCATACACCATGACCAAGTGGGCTTTATCCCAGGGATGCAAGGATTCTTCAATATCCGCAAGTCAATCAATGTAATTCATCACATTAACAAACTGAGAAATAAAAATCATATGATTATCTCAATAGATGCAGAAAAATCATTTGACAAAATTCAACATCCATTTATGATAAAAACTCTCCAGAAAGCAGGAATAGAAGGAACATACCTCAACATAATAAAAGCTATATATGACAAACCCACAGCTAACATTATCCTCAATGGTGAAAAATTGAAACCACTTCCCCTAAAGTCAGGAACAAGACAAGGGTGTCCACTTTCACCACTACTCTTCAACATCGTACTGGAAGTTTTGGCCACAGCAATCAGAGCAGAAAAAGAAATACAAGGAATCCAAATTGGAAAAGAAGAAGTAAAACTCTCACTGTTTGCAGATGACATGATCCTCTACATAGAAAATCCTAAAGACTCGACCAGAAAACTACTAGAGCTAATCAATGAATATAGTAAAGTTGCAGGATATAAAATCAACACTCAGAAATCCCTTGCATTCCTATACACTAATAATGAGAAAGTGGAAAAAGAAGTTAAGGAAACAATTCCATTCACCATTGCAACGAAAAGAATAAAATACTTAGGAATATTCCTACCTAAAGAAACTAAAGACCTATATATCGAAAACTATAAAACACTGATGGAAAGAAATCAAAGAGGACACTAATAGATGGAGAAATATACCATGCTCATGGGTTGGGAGAGTCAATATAGTGAAAATGAGTATACTACCTAAAGCAATCTACAGATTCAATGCAATTCCCATCAAGCTACCAGCAGTATTTTTCACAGAACTAGATCAAATAATCTCAAGATTTGTATGGAAATACAAAAAACCTCGAATAGCCAAAGCAATCTTGAGAAAGAAGAATGGAACTGGAGGAACTGTTTTTAAATGAAACTTTTACAAAGTGTTTAAGTACACTAGGAAAGCTAACTCCTTTTCAGAAAACCCAGTGGAAATTCCTTTGGTGAAGAAAAGAATCATTCTGTAAACTGAGTCCGTCCATCTGAAAGTGCCTCTCTTTTCCCTTAATTTGTTGGGTATACATCCATTTTCACGTACTGGATCTGTTGTAAAACCAGGTATGTACACCTGAACTGCATTAAGGTAAAATGTTAAACTCCATTGGAAGTCAGTTTTTTTTTTTTTTTTGAAGGAGAAAAAACATCAGTTTGAAAAGTGTCAAAGGCATGGATGCAGCCTGACTCAGGTTTTTGCCCTCAGTCACACTGCCGCTAACACATTTTCAAGCATAACGGCTGAGCTGCTTTTTCAGCTTTCCAGAATGATCTTCCACCCCACTAATGCAAACAGCTCTAACATCTAGTTTGCAATGAGGTCAAAGGGATGAAAATTAGCAAATGCAATCTGGGTGGAACAGCTGAATTTTGATTCTGCAGAGCAGACCGGCGCACTCGTCCTAGCACGCGCTGGCCATCCAGCAGGCAGTCAAGGGACACTGCCATCCCCAGGCCCCTCTGCACTGAGGGCGACCGCTGCAGTGTGGCAGCTGGCCTTGCAAAGCCCAGCTTTCATGATGGCCTTGGCCCTTATTAAGCTCTTAAGAGTCATCCTGAAGCAAGCCAGCGGCTAACAGCAGTACTGAGAGGAGATTCAGGTTGGGAGAGAATCGCTTTTACCTTAAGTATGCATCTTTCTTCTTTTTTTTTTTTTTAAGGTTTTCTTTTTATGTATTTATTACTTATTTGGCCGCATCAGATCCCAGTTGCAGCCTTCGCTGTCTTTCATTGTGGTGTACAGCTTGTCTAGTTGCAACCGTCCCTCCCTTGCAAGAGTGTTCAGCTGCGTCCGACTCTTTGCAACCCCATGGACTGGAGCCCACCAGGCTCCTCTGTCCATGGGCTTCTCCAGGCAAGAATATTGGAGTGGGTTGCCATTTTCTGTAAGGGATCTTCCTGACCCAGGAATCCAACACATGTCTCCTGCATTGGCAGGCAAGTTCTTTACCACTGCGCCTCCTGGGAACCCCCTAGTTGCAGTACTGGGCCCCAGTTGCTCTGTGGCATGTGGGGTAGTAGTTCTCAGATCTGCGTCCCCTGCAGTGGCAAGGTGGACTCTTAACCACTGGACCATCAGGAAGTCCCAGGTTTCTAACCAGGGACTGGACGCCTGGAGGCAGCTGGAGGGGAAAGAAGATAATTTGAGATGTATATTCCCTTCTTCTGAGTGCTCCCCCAGCCCAGAAATGAAAGGAAAGGCCAGCGAAGGGAACTTGCACTTGGTGATCTGCACCTAGCAAAGTCCTGACAAGTACAGACTCAGTAGTGACAATCTGTTGAATAAAAGAGTGGATGAAAGAGTGATTGGATGAATGAATAGTAGACTAAGAGAACTGACTTTTCTGGGAGGGACTACACTTCAGCTTTCCTTAGGAACCAGGATGCAGATTGTCCTTTTGGTTACTGATTGGCTGGAGACAAGGAGTTATGCAGAAAAGGAACTCATCTTAAATCTTTATAGAGTCTAGACAACTCCTTTTCAAACTTATTTGGAAATGTTTCAAACTCTTTTCCCAGAGGAAAAGAAAAAAATTCTGGGAGAATTAGAAGCCAAACCCGGGAAACAAAACAGCCCAGTCCTCTGTTGAATATATAGCACTTGAAAAAAATTTAAAGTTAGGGAAATTGTCAGTGATTTAACAATAGAAGACTAGAGAAATTGTTTAAGGCCTGATACCAAAATGACTTTCCTCCCCTGCATGACCTCTCTCCCTCTCTGGCATCTGTGTCTATACTTGTTAAAGGTGAGGCTTTGAAGAATGTTAGATGTTGGAGGAAAACTCAACAGCTTGGAATACTCAAGCTAATATCAGACCTCCACGAATCCACGGATGGGTGTTCAAGAGATAACCAGAATGAAGCCTTCTCTTCTTTTCCCATCACCAAATTTCTTTATTTTTGTAGAAGTTCAGAAGCTTCTAGGCTGAACTTCAGGAATCAAAAATTCTGAAGAAAGGAAAAACAGGAGGAAAAGATAGAGAATGACCTAGTGAAAGACCTCAATTGAAAGCATGGGAAAGAACATCCCAGAGCAACTCTTGGTTCCCAACCAAGATCTGGGTGTGTGTGAGAAACTGTGATTGAAATTGAAAAAGAATTTCTGAAGGTCTCATCCAGTCTGGTTCAGATAGAGGAGGGACTCCCATTGTTTTGGAAATGGGTGACTCAGTGATTACATCCATGGGGCCGCTCTGTCTTTGCTCTGAAAGCTTGTTTGTTCTAGCGGCTGAAAAACCGAAGGCCTGGACCTGGCATCTATGGACTTCTCTCCCATCGAGTCATCAGGGCCCCTCATCAGGTGTTGGGAGCTTATGAGCTCTGCTTTTCATATCCAGCAAGCCAATTGGTGACCTAGTTGGCCTTCTCCATTTCATGACCCCAGGAGCAATGCCACCCTCTGTTGTCCCCAACGAGCAGTGCTTCCCTTCTCCTGTCCTTGTCATCCTCAAAGATACACATGCAGGCTCTTTCCGTTTTAACAGTTCTAGTGCTAAGACTCCTGATGTTTCTCAGTGTTCAGGAGATCTGCATAAGAATGATCAGGATTGTAAGTTTAAAACTCCCCAAAACTGTTCCACTAATATTCTGTTCCTTGACCTCGATGCAGGGTGCATAGATACATTCAGTTTGTGAAAATTCAGCAAGCTGTTCACTTATGTACACTTTTCTGGTTGTCCATTATATTCCAGTAAAAGTGTTTTTAAGAACCACCTGAACCAAATGACTCAGAATCGCAGGTTTGGGGCCTGAGAATATACTCAAAATTCTCAAGTAACTCGTTTCAGGGCCTTTACTCTAAGGAATAAAGATTCAAAACCATTGTGCCAGTGCTTGCAGTGGAATTTGTGGGCCTACTTCATTACTCATTTCATAAGTGCATTTTTTTAGGCCCAGGATCACAGTAGTTTAGTGATGGGCAGTTTAGTCCAGTGGCTAAGACTCTGTACCCTGACCAATCCCTGGTCAGGGAACTAAGATCCCACAGGGTGCATGGCCAAAATATAAATGAGAAATAAAAATAGAACTTCCCTGGTGATCTAGTGGTTAAAACTCTGCACTCCCAATGCAGGGGGCATGCGTTCGATCACTGGTCAGGGAAGATCTTGCACGTTGTATGGTATGGCCAATTAATTAAAAAAGAAAAAAACAGTAGTTCAGTGATGGACCAGGTCCCTGTCCCTGCTGCTCCTGAGGGATCACTGATCTTATCTAGAGGAACTCCTGGCCTTGATAATGAGCCCAGAGTTGGGATGCAGGCTGCTTAGTGCTGCAAGAGTAGAAAGCACGGGGTGCCTGGAGACCCTCAGAGAGCCACCTACCATAACCTTCTAGTTGGCAGTTGTACCCAGACTTCTGGCCTCTGCTTCCAATCCTAGGTGGACGCGCCCTGACGTACTCCCTCCCCTCCCACAGGGCCCTGTGCTTCCCCTGTCCTGGGGGATTGCCCCCCTTTACCCGGGACTACAGGCCAGGCGGGGGAGGAACAATAGATGCTAGGAGAGGCCTTGTGCATGGAGTGTAAAGCCAGCGTCCCTTGGTTCAGATCCCAGCCCAGGTGTTCACTAGCTGTGGGACTGATTACTGTAGTGTCTCTTTAATGCTATCACTTATTTCTGGGTGTGGTTACAGAAGATATTGTAGAGAGTAAATAAATACATATCTACGTAGTACTTAGATCAGTGCCTGGTATATAGTTAATGCTGTATGTTGTTCAGTCTCTAAGTCATGTCTGACTCTTTGTGACCCCTTGGACTGCAGCATGCCAGGCTTCCCTGTCCTTCACTCTTTCCCAGAGTTTGCTCAAATTCATGTCCATTGAGTTGGTGATGCTATCCAACCATCTCATCCTCTGTCGTCCCCCTTCTCCTCCTGCCCTCAGTCTTTCTCAGCATCAGGGTCTTTTCCAATGAGTCAGCTCTTCACATCAAATGGCCAAAGTATTTAATGCGGTGTAAATGTTGACTATTAGGTTGTCATTGTTATTGTTGTTCTTATTTACCCTACATGCAGGTCAGGAAGCAACAGTTAGAACTGGACATGGAACAACAGACTGGTTCCAAAGTAGGAAAAGGAGTATGTCGAGGCTGTATATTGTCACTCTGCTTATTTAACTTATATGCAGAGTACATCATGAGAAACGCTGGGCTGGAAGAAACACAAGCTGGAATCAAGATTGCCAGAAGAAATATCAATAACCTCAGATATGCAGATGACACCAACCTTATGGCAGAAAGTGAAGAGGAACTAAAGAGCCTCTTGATGAAAGTGAAAGTGGAGAGTGAAAAGGTTGACTTAAAGCTCAACATTCAGAAAACGAAGATCGTAGCATCTGGTCCCATCACTTCATGGGAAATAGATGGGGAAACAGTGGAAACAGTGTCAGACTATTTTTGGCCTCCAAAATCACTGCAGATGGTGACTGCAGCCATGAAATTAAAGATGCTTACTCCTTGGAAGAAAAGTTATGACCAACCTAGACAGCATATTGAAAAGCAGAGACATTACTTTGCCAACAAAGGTCCATCTAGTCAAGGCTATGTTTTTTCCTGTGGTCATGTATAGATGTGAGAGTTGGACTGTGAAGAAGGCTGAGTGCTGAAGAATTGATGCTTTTGGACTGTGGTGTTGGAGAAGACTCTTGAGTCCCTTGGACTGCAAGGAGATCCAACCAGTCCATTCTGAAGGAGATCAACCCTGGGATTTCTTTGGAAGGAATGATGCTAAAGCTGAAACTCCAGTACTTTGGCCACCTCATGTGAAGAGTTGACTCACTGGAAAAGACTCTGATGCTGGGAGGGATTGGGGTCAGAAGGAGAAGGGGACGACCGAGGATGAGATGGCTGGATGGCATCACCGACTTGATGGACGAGTGTCTGAGTGAACTCTGGGAGTTGGTGATGGACAGGGAGGCCTGGCGTGCTGTGATTCATGGGGTTGCAAAGAGTCGGACACGACTGAGCGACTGAACTGAACTGAACTGGATCTCAAGTAGATAAATGACATTGCTGAGAACTTCCAGACAGGCTGTCTTCTGGAATGATCCCCTTGAGGCAGTCCCTCCCAGCCTGGAAAGCAACTAAGCCAAATAGAAAAATACTTACTTCAAGCAAAACAAAAGCATAATGATGATTCAGCATGAAGAAGGGGAAAATGCTAGTCACAGCCTTGAGAGGTCCCTTCCCACAGGCTGTATCACCATGCTGGGCTGGGAGCAGTTTTTTCATGCCCATCTATGCAACTGTTAATGTTACTTAGAAAGATATTCATAACAACAAGGCACTGAAATCATGCAGTATGTTTGCTCCAAAACCTTCAGTGGATTCCCATGAGGACTGTTTTCTCCCTCACACCTGGAGGGAGTTCCTAGAGTGCTTTTGATATTGCCCATATTTCATGGATGGGAAGACTAAGACGTATCCAGAGTCATTAAGCCGTTGGTTTCGGTCACACAGGTAGTGAGAAATGAAGCCAGGTTTTGCAGTTTTGGCTCCTAATTCCAAGGCAGGTGTACCCCACGAGAAAACCAGAGAAGTAATCTAATCCCTGGCAATGCATGAAGCCAGGCATGAAGAAGTTCAGGTTAGGGCAGAGCTAAGGACCCAGAAGGAGCATGGCAATATAACTCAGCAATTAAGAATATCAGCTTGGGAACTGGACACGTCTGGGTTTGAATCCTGGCTCTATCAGTTTTACAGACTGAATGTTTGTACTTCCCAACCCAAGTTCATATGTAGAAACCCTGAACTCCAATATGCCTTTATTTGGAGATGGGCCCTCTAAGGAAGTAATTAAGGTAAATGAGATCATAAAGATGGGGCTCTGATCTCATGGGATTAGCATCTTTGGAAGATGAGACACCAGAAACCTCAATCTCTCTGTCCATGTGCAGTGACCTGGAGAGAGACCATGTGGGAGTGGTAATAAGAAGGCAGCTGTCCCCCAGCCCGGAAGAGAGGCCTCAATTCAGTTCAGTTCAGTTCAGTCGCTCAGTCGTGTCCAACTCTTTGCAACCCCATGAATTGCAGCATGCCAGGCCTCCCTGTCCATCACCAACTCCCAGAGTTTACTCAGACTCTCGTCCATCGAGTCTGTGATGCCATCCAGCCATCTCATCCTCGGTCGTCCCCCTTCTCCTCCTGCCCCCAATCCCTCCCAGCATCAGAGTCTTTTCAATGAGTCAACTCTTCACATGAGGTGGCCAAAGTACTGGAGTTTCAGCTTTAGCATCATTCCTTCCAAAGAAATCCCAGGGCTGATCTCCTTCAGAACGGACTGGTTGGATCTCCTTGCAGTCAAGGGACTCTCAAGAGTCTTCTCCAACACTCAGCCTTCTTCACAGTCCGACTCTCACATCCATACATGACCACAGGAAAAACCATAGCCTTAACTAGACGGACCTTTGTTGGCAAAGTAATGTCTCTGCTTTTCAATATGCTGTCTAGGTTGGTCATAACTTTTCTTCCAAGGAGTAAGTGTCTTTTAATTTCATGGCTGCAATCACCATCTGCAGTGATTTTGGAGCCCCCAAAATAAAGTCTGACGCTGTTTCAGAGAGAGGCCTTACCAGAAACCAAATCAGCTAACCTTGACATTGGACTTCTGGCCCTCAGAACCGTGGAAAGTGAATTCAGGTTGACTGTCAAGCCACCCAGTCTGTGGTCTTTTGTTATGACCGATACAGCTAGCACCAGTTCTGTGTGTGCTTGTGTGTACCCAGTTGTGTCCAGCTCTTTGTGACCCCATGGTCTGTAGCCTGCCAGGCTTCTCTGTTCATGGAATTTTCCAGGCAAGAACAGCCACTGGAGTGGGTTGCCATTTCCTGTTCTAGGGGATCGTCCTGGCCCAGAGATGGAACCCGCATCTCTTGCGTCTCCTGCATTGGAGGTGGATTCTTTACCACTCGTGCCACCGGGACGCTTCGATAAAGCTGGTAGTCGTTAGGTAACTGAGCAAATAACTCTCCTGAGCTTCCTTTTCCTTATCTGCCACATGAACATAATAGTTACCATGCCTCATTAGATTGTTATGGTCATTAAATGAGATACTGTAACGCATTTTAAGAATATAGCCAAAGGACCTGCACATAAAAGTTTTTAAAAAACTCATTCACACTGTCTACTTGATACATGATGATTGAGTAGCTACTTTCTTCTAGGCATTATTCTGGGTTCTGGAAATCCAGAAATGACCTAAAGAAATAAAGTCTCTGCTCTGCTGAAGCTCACACTCTAGTTAGGGAAACAGATGACAAATGAAGAAACAAATAATGAAGATAGTAGTGGGTTGTAATAAATGTCATGGAAATAAGTAGGAAATAAGTGATAAGAAAGTAATCTGAAGAAGCCACCGACCATACAGTTCTCAGGGAAGGTCTCTCTGAGTAAGATTTTTGAGACTGAAAGAGAGAGAATGTGGTAATCAGCTGAGGAGCTGGTGGACAAGCATTGCAAGCAAAGGAAACAAGTGCAAAAGCCAGGAAGTGGAAAGGGCAGAGTGCTCCCAAGAAAGGAAGGCAAATAAATAGGCTTGCTCTGTAATAAAGTGCCCTGAGACCGGGGACACAGTCAGAAACTAGAGTTTGCAGCACTTCACGGGCTTCTTCTGTGAGCAGTGAACAGCTATAAGCTGATTCATCTGAGGGAATGACATGCTCTGATACAGGTGAAAAGAAGAGAGGCAAAAAGCAAAGAGAAAAGGAAAGATATAAGCATCTGAATGCAGAGTTCCAAAGAATAGCAGGAAGAGATAAGAAAACCTTCTTCAGCAATCAATGCAAAGAAATAGAGGAAAAGAACAGAATGGGAAAGACTAGAGATCTCTTCAAGAAAATTAGAGATACCAAGGGAACATTTCATGCAAAGATGGGCTCAATAAAGGACAGAAATGGTATGGACCTAACAGAAGCAGAAGATATTAAGAAGAGGTGGCAAGAATACATGAAAGAACTGTTCAAAAAATATCTTCATGACCCAGATAATCATGATGATGTGATCACTAATCTAGAGCCAAACAGCCTGGAATGTGAAGTTGAGTGGGCCTTAGAAAGCATCACTATGAACAAAGCTAGTGGAGGTGATGGAATTCCAGTGGAGCTATTTCAAATCCTGAAAGATGATGCTGTGAAAGTGCTGCACTCAATATGCCAGCAAATTTCGAAAACTCAGCAGTGGCCACAGGACTGGAAAAGGTCAGTTTTCATTCCAATTCCAAAGAAAGGCAATGCCAAAGAATGCTCAAACTACGGCACAATTGCACTCATCTCACATGCTAGTAAAGTAATGCTCAAAATTCTCCAAGCCAGGCTTCAGCAGTACGTGAACTGTGAACTCTCTGATGTTCAAGCTGGTTTTAGAAAAGGCAGAGGATCCAGAGATCAAATTGCCAACATCCGCTGGATCATGGAAAACGCAAGAGAGTTCCAGAAAAGCATCAATTTCTGCTTTATTGACTATGCCAAAGCCTTTGACTGTGTGGATCACAATAAACTGTGGAAACTTCTTCAAGAGATGGGAATACCAGACCACCTGACCTACCTCTTGAGAAATCTGTATGCAGGTCAGGAAGCAACAGTTAGAACTGGACATGGAACAACAGACTGGTTCCAAATAGGAAAAGGAGTATGTCAAGGCTGTATATGGTCACCCTGCTTATTTAATTTATATGCAGAGTACATCATGAGAAACGCTGGACTGGAAGAAACACAAGCTGGAACCAAGATTGCTGGGAGAAATATCAATAACCTCAGATATGCAGATGACACCACCCTTATGGCAGAAAGTGAAGAGGAACTAAAAAGCCTCTTGATGAAAGTGAAAGAGGAGAGTGAAGAAGTTGGCTTAAAGCTCAACATTCAGAAAACAAAGATTATGGCATCCGGTCCCATCACTTCATGGGAAATAGATGGGGAAACAGTGGAAACAGTGTCAGACTTTATTTTTTGGGCTCCAAAATCAGTGCAGATGGTGACTGCAGCCATAAAATTAAAAGACGCTTACTCCTTGGAAGAAAAGTTATGAACAACCTAGATAGTATATTCAAAAGCAGAGACATTACTTTACCGACTAAAGTCCGTCTAGTCAAGGCTATGGTTTTCCTGTGGTCATGTATGGATGTGAGAGTTGGACTGTGTTGAAGGCTGACTGCCAAAGAATTGGTGCTTTTGAACTGTGGTGTTGGAGAAGACTCTTGAGAGTCCCTTGGACTGCAAGGAGATCCAACCAGTCCATTCTGAAGGAGATCAGCCCTGGGATTTCTTTGGAAGGAATGATGCTAAAGCTGAAACTCCAGTACTTTGGCCACCTGATGCGAAGAGTTGACTCATTGGAAAAGACTCTGATGCTGGGAGGGATTGGGGGCAGGAGGAGAAGGGGACAACCAAGGATGAAATGGCTGGATGGCATCACGGACTCGATGGACGTGAGTCTGAGTGAACTCCGAGAGATGGTAATGAACAGGGAGGCCTGGCGTGCTGCGATTCATGGGGTTGCCAAGAGTTGGACACGACTGAGCGACTGAACTGAACTGATACAGGTTTTTGGAGACATCATTCTGGCTGGTGTGTAGAGAATGGATTGTGAGAGTTATCAGCAGAAGCAGTGAAACTTGTTAGGGGACTGTTATACCAGTTCAGTGGAGGGATAATGGTGAGTTAGATTAGAGGTGGAGAGGAGGGTTTGGATGCTAGGTTATGATGGAAGAATTCGCAAGCATTTGTGACAGATTTGAAGTAGGAATGGGGAACGGGAGGAAGCAGGGATGACTGGTAGGTTTTTGCTTATTGTTAATGGATGGATGGGTAGGGGGAAGACTGGGGAAAGAATAGTTTTGGAGTCTCAGCAATAGCCAGCGGTTGGCAGATCACACTTTGAGAACTGATGATGTGGAGGCTGTTGGGGATGGTGGCAGTGTAGTCCTTCGGAGTGCCAGAAGGAATGAGATGGAGCACACAGGTAAAGTGGTTGAACAATGACAGGAAAGTGACAGTTGTTTCATTTTCACAATTGAGGAGGAGAGAAGATTTGGTCTGCATTTTTAAGTTTATTTTTTTAATTGAAGTATAGTTGAATTAAGGCCAATTTTATATTCATTTTTGTATTAGTTTCCATTATGGTTTCTCTCAGGAAACTGAATATAGTTCCCTATGCTATACAGTAGGATGTTATGATTTGTCCATTCTGCATGTAATAGTTTGTATCTACTAACCCCAAACTCCCAGTCCATGCCGCCCCTCCCCACCCTGCCTTGGCAACCACAGCTGTACGTCTGTGAGTCTGTTTCCATATGTAGAGAGGTTCATTTGTGCCATATGTTAGATTCCACACAAGTGGTGCGTGCGTGCTTCATCGCTTCAGTCGTGCCCGACTCTCTTTGACCCCATAGACTGTGGTCTGCCAGGCTCCTCTGTCCATGGGATTCTCCAGGCAAGAATGCTGGAATGGACTACCATTTCCTTCTATCATATAGTATTTGTTCCTCTCTTTCCTGCTTATTGGGTTGGCCAAAAAGTTTGCTTGGGTTTTCTGTAACATTTTATGGAAAAACTTGAATGAACTTTTTGGTCAACCCAATTCTTTACTTAATCGATAATCCCTAGTTGCAGCTGTGTTGCTGCAAATGTCGTTTTTTCATTCTTTTTATGGCTGAGTACTATTCCATTGTACCACATCGTCTTTATCCATTCCTCTGTTGATGGACATTTAGGCTCTTTCCATGTCTTAGCTATTGTGAATGGCGCTGCTATGGACATAGGGGGTACATATATCATTTTGAATGAAAGTTTTGCCCAGATATATGCCCAGGAGTGGGACTGCTGGATCATATGGTAATTCTATTTTCAGTCTCCATACTGTTTTCCATAGTGACTACACCAACTTACATTTCCACCAACAGTGTAGGAGGGTTCCCTTTTCTCTACACCCTCTTTAGCATTTATTATTTGTAGACTTGTTAATGATGGTCATTCTGACCAGAGTGAGGTGGTATCTCATTGTAGTTTTGATTCATATTTCTCTTAATAATTAGCTATGTTGAACATTTTTTCATGTGCCTGTTGGCCACCATATGTCTTCTTTGGAGAAAAGTCTATTTAGGTCTTTTACTCATTGTTTTGATTGGGTTTGTTTGTTGTTGTTGTTGTTGTTGAACTATTAACATATAAATTATTTGTATATTGAAAGTTAAGTCCTTGTCAGTTACATCATTTGCAAATATTTTCTTCCATTCCATAGATGGTCTTTTTTTTTAATGGTTCCAGTGTACATTTTATTGAAAGTGATTTGAGGCAGTTCTTCTCCTAATAACATGTATCTTCTCAGTGAAGCATAAATCAATATCTTCAGTTGAGAAGAGAAAATGATAAAAGTGGATAGGGGAAGTTTAAAGAGAAAGAAAAAGGTATGAACTAGTTGGCTTGGAGAGTGGGAAATGGATTTCCTGGAGAAGTCCAGCTCATTTGAGGTTTGTTATCGTGAATTTAAAGACAGTTTAAGCTGATTTACTTGTTTTGTTCTTTTTTCCCCCAGGAATGTTCAACTGCTTGGGTGTGGGCTCAAAAAAGGCAGAGAAGTTGGTTCACTGACTGCTGAGGTTTTTCTAGGTGAGTATGAGAGGGAGGAGGAGCAGAGTTGAGCAAAGGAGTTGAGGGCGACTGTTGCCAGGGAGTGGCTGTTTGAACTGGGTAAGAAGGTGATGGAGAGAAGGATAGTGGAGAGAGAGTGATGGAGTCAGTAGGCTACCAGTTTTGATAAGGTGGTTGTCAGGGAGTGGGCTGTTTGGAGTCAGGGAGGAGCTGCAAGGTGGCAAGGTCTAGGGCGTGACCGGGGGAGTGGATGTTTGTGGTGGAGAAAGTGGACAAAAACAAGAAACAGAGAGGCCAGGGAGGTGGACAGTCCACTTATAGGCGTGTGGAAGGCATCCAGAAGACAGCAGGAGTAGAGCAGGACCTGGAGCACATGACCAAAGGCCTCAGCTAGAGGAGCGGCCGACAGCTGACAACCACAGGCGGCCATGAGAGCTGAAGGCAGGAGCCGCAGTTTTTGAGAGAGGAAGTGAGAGAAATGGTCTAAACTGTGGCATGAGCAGAGATGAGGCTCTCCCCACCTTTGAGCCTTGAGGTGCGCTCGGTGGGAGAGGCAACAGGGTCTTGAGAGACTGTAGGGGAAGAAGTGTCTCAGGGAAAAGCCAGGTTTAACAAAGCCAGGAGAAGAGGGGACGGTCAGAGCCATGACGGCATAGGGGTTTGTTGGTCACAGGTCTCTTCCTAGAGAGCTCTAGAAAAGGGAAAGTGAGGGATGAAGGATTGGGTTACATGATGAGAAATACGTAGCTTGACTCTTAAACTTTGTGAGCGCTTGAGGTGACCCAAAGACCCTTCTCCCTGTGAACCTTGATGGGTCAGCAAGAGAGGGTCACAGAGCACCCCTCTTTCAGGTCAGCCTGGTATTATTAGGCACAGTTATCATCACCCAGCTCATTTCCCTGCCTCTGGGCATAGCTAAATATAGACTGTCCTACTTTTTGAAGTTCCCCAGAGAAAGTAATTTTATAATCTCTCTCAGTAAATCGTGCCATGGTTTAACAATCAGTAACAAGTACACTGCCTGACAGATAGTAGGTGCCCAGTAAATACTGTTTGAATTAACTGAGTGAAGTCACATCATCAAGATTTTCCTTTTATATCCTTTAATTTATTCACACGGTAGTGCTTGCCCATTGTACTACTTTGACAGAATGGATCCACAGTTAATGTTCCCATTTTATAATTTCCATTGTCACAGATAAGCTGTTCTCTATCATCTTTTATTTAGATGCTTATTATATTATTTAGGGTGTCATATCTGTATCCTGGATCTCCTCAGCTAGTTTTAAATCCGCTCAGTATATGTGGACCGGTTTGCTAATTCTCTTCTCCATGGTTTCTACTCAGTGGAGGCAGAGAGTCAATATTTGGTAGGTGCTTTTGAAAAAATGATACATTCTGTAATTAATTCTTGAAATAATAAATCCTCATTTGAAAATTCACTCATCTTCTTAGATAGCCACTGACATGTCCCATGACCTAACACTTAATGTAGCATTCAGATTGCCTGGGTACAAATTGTAGTTGTGTTTCTTACTAGGTGTGTGATCCTGGGCAAAACACTTAATTTTTCTTTACCTCAGTGTCCTTGTCTGTAAAACAAAGACTGTTAAATTATCGCACATTTGTTTTGATGAATAAATTAGTGTGTGTAAAATGCTTAGAGCAATGCCTGGTACTTAGTAAGCACTTAGAAAACGTTGTTGTTATTATTACTAGGCATCTAGTCCATACACATGGAGTTATTTCTTTTTAAAATATGTGTTTATTTGTTTATTTGACTGTGTTGGGTCTTGGTTGTACGCATGATCTTCCATCTCCATTGGGGCATGCAGGATCTTTTAGTTGGGGCATGTGGGATCTAGTTCCTTCACCAGCAATCAAATCTCATGAATTGGGAATGTGGAGTCCTAGCCACTGAACCACCAGGAAGTCTCTACATGGAATACTCTAATAAATGATAAATAATTCAATCTGGATCACCAAAAAACATCAGTTGGTTTGTTCAATAGACTCTATTGTGACTAAACAGCTAGGCACACCCTCTACAAATAAGGTGGGTTTGTCAGTGGCTCAGATGGTAAAGAATCTGCCTATAATGCAGGAGACCTGGGTTCGATCCCTGGGTGGGGAAGATTCCCTGGAGGAGGGTTTGGCAACCCACTCCAGTATTCTTCCCTAGAGAACCCCCATGGACAGAGGAGCCTGAGGAGCTATAGTCCACGGGGTTGCAAACAGTTGGACACAACTGAGCAACTAACACTGCAAACAAAATCTGATTTAATGTTTCCCTTTTCAGGTAATTAAGCAGGATCCTATTAGTGAAGTTAGCTTAGAAAAGGCAATGCTCTCACTTTATGAAAGGAGAAATGTGAAAAAAAAAAAAAGCCTAATAACCTAACTTGTAGCATCCTGAAATAAGGTCAGGGATTGCTGAAAAAATGATGAAGTCAGTAGCACAAGCCTGAGGGCTCTGAGAAAAATGTTTGTTTTTTTTAGAATTACGGAAATCAAAAATGCTGCACTCCAGTCAAGTTCTGTAGAGGAAGAAATAGCCAAAGTAACAGAACACACCATTACATAGGTTATTGTTTGCTTCCGTTCGCAAGGACCCAGAGCCAAGGAATGCAGAGAATTAAGAGGTAATGAAAACACCGTCATAACTTTTGATGGAAAGCAGGTTGGAAGCCCTTAGCAAACAGGAACTTAGCAGAATCTGCAGAGCGAGATGCACGTTTCAGGGGTATTGAAGTGGGTATTTGCATTAATGTGTATAAAGTAAGAAAAACTATGGTAGCTCTGGAGGTCCGAATCAGAGAGGTAATTTATGAGCTAGGGTGGTATGTAGATCCTCTTTCATCAAGTAGTAGCACTAATGAAACAGTATGAAATTAAAAGATAAACCCTAGATACCGTAAGGAAAAAACAATCAACAGAGTTCAATAAGGTGCCTCTTCTTTTTGAAAGAAAGTATGTCACACCAAAGAAATCAACTTATTACATTTTAAATACATTTTATTTTTTTCATGTCAGTTATATATCAGTAAAGTATCATGAGACTAAAATGAAGTAATGCATGTAAAGCTCTAAAAGGGTCAGGCACATATAAGAAATTTATTTTAAAACACTCAATTCAGTTCAGTTCAGTTCAGTCGGCTCAGTCGTGTCCGACTCTTTCATTTTTATAGTATTAGATATAGAATCTGGAAGCAACAAGGGGTGACAGAGGATGAGATGGTTGGATGGCATCACCAACTCAATGGACATGAGTTTTAGCAAACTCAGGGAGATGGTGAAGGATGGGGAAGCCTGGCATGCTGCAGCCCATGGGGTCTCAAAGAATCAGACATGACTTCAGGTCAGTCGCTCAGTTGTGTCTGACTCTTTGCCACCCCATGAACGGCAGCACGCCATGCCTCCCTGTTCATCAGCAACTCAGACATGACATGACTCAGTGACTGAAAAACAAGTGACCTTTAGGAGCGTTTCAATTTAAAAGTAACGTCCTTTGGTTTTCTAGGTGATGAAACTAAATGTGATGTTTAATTCCTTTTTTGACAATTGGAGTGTTATTTTTGAAACACGAAAGTAAATAAAAGTTTACTTATACAAAGACATGTTGATTAAAAATTGACCAAAAGATCTTAAACAAGAGGGACTGTGAGCCGGTTTGCCTGTGCTGGGCGAGGTGGGACTCAGAGGCTTCAGGCACTGGCGTCAGAATCCGTTTCATTCCAGAGCTGGGTGTGTGTGATCTGGGGAAGTCAGAGTGACACCAATGTAATTTGCAGCCGACCCAGCACTGGGGGAGGTGCGTGCACGTATAATCAAGGCAGAGAAACAACCAAAATCTGACTCAGAGGGTGCTAGAAATACTGCCTTGCAGTAATTTTAGAAAAGAGACGACACAACATGCAACTCCTGAGCACTGGCTGGAACTGGCTGTGGTGGGTGGAAAGGACCCTTAACATGTTCCCACTCAGGAATCCTGAGCTTAAATCTAATTGGTCTCTCGGGGGCTGTGAACTTGAGCATTTCAACTCCCTGGGCTTCAATTTTCTCATCTTTGAAGTTCAGATAATAAAGTGAAAGTGAAAGTCGGCTCAGTCGTGTCTGACTGTTTGTGACCCCATGGACCATTCTGTCCATGGAATTCTCCAGGCCAGAATACTGGCGTGGGTAGCCTTATCCCTTCTCCAGGGGATCTTCCCAACCCAAGGATTGAACCCAGGTCTCCCACATTGCAGGCAGATTCTTTACCAACTGAGCCACAAAACCTTCCAAAAGATGTTGCTGTGAGTAGGAGCTGCTTTCTGCAAGGTTGCAGGGATGTCTGGAGTGATGATGGCAAAGATGGTTTTTATGGAAAACATTCTAAGACAGTGCAGTAGATTCAAATCAGGCAGACCCGAACTCACTGAAAGTCAGCTCACACTTTTCTTCTTTGCAGTTGGAGTTTAGGCAAGTTTGTTTTACTGAGACACCTATAAAAAGAAATATATCTGTTTACCTCATAGTGTTCTTATAAGAATTAAATTCAGTAACTAGTATGCATGGGGCCTGACACAAAAGGTTATGCATTTCTCTGGTTTCTCCTTCTGCTGTCTCTCTTCTGCCTGTAGCCAGAGAAAGGTCTCTGCTTTTCATGTAATTTAAGTTGGCCCACCCAGATAACTCAGGATAATCTCCCTATTGGAAGATCTTTAACCTTAACTGTGGGCCCTGGTGCAGCAGACAGTAAAGAATCCTCCTGCAATGCAGGAGACTCAGGTTCGATCCCTGGGTTGGAAGGACCCCCTGGAGAAGGAAATGGCAACCCACTCCAGCATTCTTGCCTGCAGAATTCCATGGACAGAGGAGCCTGGTGGGCTGCAGTCCATAGGATGGCAGAGTCGGGCACAACTGAAGTGACTTAGCATGCATCTGAGTTCAGAGCTCCTGTTCCTATAGAGAACACACGTCTAGAAGGAAAAGGCATCAAGTTGTAGAGCCCTGAGATACATGGGCTTTTTGTGTGTGTGGAGCAGTGCGCCATGTAGTCATGTGAGGAGAAAATATCTAAAATATAAATTCTCTGTGGAGAACTGGTATTTGGAAAGCGTGGGTTACAAATATTCATGGGTAACAGAAGGCAGATTAAAATTTTAATGGGACATTGAATTGGTCTCAAGAAATTGTGTTCTTGGAAGGAATCCAGTGTGGTCTGTCAAGGCACATTATAGAACTATGACCTTGGGCTACATAAAAACACAAATAGTTATTAGGCAGCATTCTGGGAGGTCTCTGGAGGATGTGATGAAGCCTGAGGGTCAACCTTAGTTCACTTAATATCTACCCTAGTGATCTTGGAACGTGGGATCTTCATCCCTTTTTAATGAAATTCATTGAAGATAACAAAATGGCTGGAGTTACAGTCACCAGGAAGGACGGAAGAAATGTTGACAGGAAACATTTCCCATTAAATGTCGGGCTGGGATGGGACCAGGGAATGCAAAACATAGATAGTCACTAAGATACGGAGGTCTGGATGGAGCCGCCGTGATTTAAGAGGCCTGTGATAGAAAGGGCAGAGGGGAAATTATATTGAAGGCAAAATGTGGTCACTGGCCTGAGTGCTGTTTCCCAGATGTGCAGAATCCCAGATGTCACAGAATTCCGTGCTTTGGGGCGCAGCTGGAGGGAGGACCCCGGTCATGCACTGAGCTGGCTTCCCGGGCCGGGAGCGCTCGGAGTAGTTTGGGCAGTGCCGAGGCAGAGCGGCAGGGGGCAGGTGGGGAGGGCAGATTAGAGAAGGGATGGCTGTGTGTCACGAAGAGCAGCTGCACTTCCTCTTCCCTTGCCCGTCCACCCTCTCTTCTGAGGTATTCTGGGCTGGACCAAAGTGTTGGTGGCCCCTGTGTTTCCCCCTGAAGACTCCCTCAAGGGCCTCCCAGACAGTCGTGAAGTCACGGCACACGGAAGTTGGTTGGTAATGACTGGGTTACTTGACTCTCCTTCTCCAACCTGTGAGCTCCAGTTCAGGAAGGGCACTTGAGGAAAACACAGAGACCAACTGCAGAAATGGCTGGGGTTTTGGGTTTTTTTTTTTAAGATTTTTTTAATGTGAATCATGGAAAATAATATGAAAAGGAAGAGAAGCATCTTTTAGAAAAATCATTTGATTTCTTGTGACTATTGGATAAATATACATTTGTTTCTTAGAGAGTGTTTTCTTTTCCCCAGTTTTGTTGAGGAATAATTGACATCCATCACTGTCTAAGATTAAAGCGTAGAGCATGATGGTTTGTGAAATGACTTATTGTGAAATGATTACCACAGGAGGTTTAGCTAACCACAACCAAGCTCAGCAGGAGAATGTGTGACCAGTGGGCGATGTTTACCAATGCACTAAGGCACTGGGGGCAGGGGGCACTGAGGTGGCAAGTGGTAAAGATTGTAGAGGAGTCAAGCATTTGCCATTGCTGTACCCAGAGGTTCTTAACCTGGAGGATATAGATCAGGAGATTCCTGGGGGTTCCAAAGTGACCCAGGGGCCTCTCAAAGCCTCTGGAGTTGTATGCAAATATTTGTCTGATTGTGCATTTTTCTGGAAAGGAAAAAACATAGCTTTTATCAGACCTCCTCCAGAAGATTAAGATCCAATTCTGGGGGTTTCCCTGGCCATCCAGTGGCTGGGACTTTGTCTTCTAGTGCAGGGCTCTAGAAGATTCAATGTTCAGGGAGCTGGCACATGCCTCACAGCCAAGAAACTGAGATGCAGAACCGAAACAGTACTGTAACAAATTCAGTAAAGACAGACAGGCCCCAAACGGTCTTAATCCAGTACTCCCAGTTTTTTTGAATTGGCATCTGGGTTCAGTCCTGGAAGTGAGAAAAGAAGGTAAGGAGGAAGACTCATCGGAGTCTAAGAGGATCATTTAGTGTAAGAAATGAGAAAAGGTGAGGGTGGAGAAAAGGATGATTGGACTAGGGACTTCAATGTTTGGTGACCTAGGAGCGGGAGATTTAAGGAGGGTTCTGAGGTTGTAGCCAGATCACAATGGGTAAAATTCATGGGTTTCTTTCAATATAGTCTAAAGAATACATTCGAATGTATTGGATCGGCCGAAAAGTTCATTTAAGGTTTTCCACAAGATGTTATAGAAAACCCAAACAAACTTTTTCGCCCAGCACAATACTCTAAATGTATTTCCTTGAATGTTTCCTTTTCGTTTCTTACACTTTATTTATTTGGCTGCACCAGGTCTCAGGTGCAGCACAGGGCATCCTTAGTTTCAGCCTGTGGGATCCAGTTCCCTGATCAAACTCCGGCCCCCTGCACTGGGAGCATGAGGTCTTCATCACTGGACCACCAAGGAAGTCCTCAGATGTTTTCTAAATAATGCCATATGCATAGGGATAGAGGTACAAGGATATTAACCATGGTCTTATTAAACTAGTAGTAGTACAAATTGGAAACCACCTGAAGGCCAAATATTAAAGTATTTGGTTAATTTGATTTTAATGAATCCATTTTGTGGAATAATATTATATTAGTAAAGATTCTTTTATTTTAAGTAACAGAAGCCTGAATCAAACTAGTTCAAAGTTCAAGCAAAGAAAGATGTAATGAATTTATTGGCTCATGCAATTAAGTGTCCAGGAATTGGCTCTAGGCAGGTGTGGGGAGAAGGCAATGGCAACGCACTCCTGTACTCTTGCCTGGAAAATCCCATGGACAGAGGAGCCTGGTAGGCTGCAGTCCATGGGGTCACTAAGAGTTGAGCACGACTGAGTGACTTCACTTTCACTTTTCATGCATTGGAGAAGGAAATGGCAACCCACTCCAGTGTTCTTGCCTGGAGAATCCCAGGGACAGAGGAGCCTAGTGGGCTGCCATCTATGAGGTCACAAAGAGTCGGACACAACTGAAGCGACTTAGCAGCAGCAGCAGCAGGCAGGTCTGGAACCAAATGCTCAGGTTTGCTGTCCTTTGGTCTTAAGATCTCTCACCCCCACTTACCCCCGTGTTTCTCTCCTCTCCTCAGGAATGGCTTCATTCTTAGACAGGATCTCTCTCCATGAAGGGAAACACGGCCTTTCTTGGATCCAGCATTTCTAGAGCTCACTGTCTCCACAAGAGAGAAAACTTTCTTGTCTCAGCATCCAGACCAGGCCCCTCCCCCAAGAATCTTGCAGGCCCTGTTTACATCGCTGCCCATCCTTCAACTGCTGCGCCCAAAAGCGTGGAGTGCTGTGATTGGTCAGCCCAGAGCACAGGTGCCTTCTTGACAAACTCACCAGAATCATATGATGTGGGGAGAAAGGTGACTTCCACGAAGAAGGAAGAAGAAATGGACCAAAAAAGAGGTACCGTTATAACTGTGAGTTTGTTTCTTTAAGAGACAGTGTAGACCTCTACTTATGGGCATGGAGACTGGGTGATGCGACAAGACTGAGGTCTCATCAGAATGCCGCTGTTCCCTGTGCTGAAATCCCACCAATCACTGTGACCCCTCTCATGTCTTTGGGCTACTGACTATTTAGGGTGGGCAGAATAATGTCCCCCTCCCCCAAAGAAGTCCACGGCCTAATCCTTAGAGCCTGTGAATATGTTACCTTATATGGCCAAAGGATCTAGCAGGTGAGGTTAAGAATCTTGAGATGGAGATGATCCTGAATTATCTGGCTAAGCTCAGCGAAAAGACACCCTGTGAAATCAGACAAGCAAGTTACAGAACACAACATAGAATATGATTTTATCTTTGTTTTAAAATCTGTGTTTTTTTAACCTTATTTACATACATACATGCGTGGAAAGAAGTTTGGAAGTTGTACTCCAGGTAATAATAGAGTCATCTCTGAGGGGTCATGATAGCTTTCTTCCCCCTTTTTGCTTGTGTGCAGTTTCTAACTATTCTGCTGTGAACAGAGATTACTGATGTAATCCAAATCTGTAAGTGGAAGAGGTGTGGAAAGGAAGCAGCCATTACAGAGAAAGGTGGGATGGTGTTTTGCATGTTGAAAAAACAAAGGTGTTTGTTTACCCATTCATGTATTTATTTGTGTGGGAAACACTGGAATCTCTTTTTAAGCTGAGGTGATGATTCTGGGGAGCTGAAGAAGATGCAGGAGCCAGGGGAAAGTTCCTGGGGACAGATCTGTAGGACTGGTGGGCAGAGGATACCTCCTGCAGTCCAGGCGTGGAGGTCCCTGAGGGGCAGAGAGGGAAAGGAGAGACTCAGAAGAAACAGAAAGTTTGTGGGGTTTGGGGTTTTTTTCCTTGTAATTTTTGACTGTGTTGGGTCTTCATGCAGCCTTTTCTCTAGTTGCGGTGTGTGGGGTCTGCTCTCTGTTGCGGTGCGCAGGCTTCTCATTGTGGTGCCTTCTCTTTTTCAGAGCACAGGCTCTGAGACACGTGGGCGCATGTGCTTAGGTACTCTGCAGCACGTAGGATCCTCCCAGGCCAGGGTTTCTTTAAAAATATTTTTATTTAATGACTATGTTGGGTCAACATTCAGAAAACGAAGATCATGGCATCTGGTCCCATCACTTCATGGGAAATAGATGGGAAAACCGTGGAAACAGTGTCAGACTTTATTTTTGGGGGTTCCAAAATCACTGCAGATGGTGACTGTAGCTGTGAAATTAAAAGATGCTGACTCCTTGGAAGGAAAGTTATGACCAACCTAGATAGCATATTCAAAAGCAGAGACATTACTTTGCTGACTAAGGTCCGTCTAGTCAAGGCTATGGTTTTTCCAGTAGTCATGAATGGATGTGAGAATTGGACTATAAAGAAAACTAAGTGCCGAAGAATTGATGCTTTTGAACTGTGGTGTTGGAGAAGACTCCTGAGAGTCCCTTGGACTGCAAGGAGATCAACCAGTCCATTCTAAAGGAGATCAGTCCTGGGTGTTCTTTGGAAGGAATGATGCTAAAGCTGAAACTCCAGTACTTTGGCCACCTCATGTGAAGAGTGGACTCATTGGAAAAGACTCTGATGCTGGGAGAGATTGGGGGCAGGAGGAAAAGGGGAAGATGTAGGATGAGATGGCTGGATGGCATCACCAACTCGATGGACGTGAGTTTGAGTGAATTCCGGGAGTTGGTCTAGCATACTGCGATTCATGGGGTCGCAAAGAGTTGGACACGACTGAGCCACTGAACTGAACTGAACTGAACTGGGTCTCTGTTGCTGCACCAGCTTTTCTCTAGTTTTGGAGAGTGGGGCCACTCTCTAGCTGTGGTGTGCTGGCTTCTCATCGTGATGGGTTCTAGGGCATACAGGCTCAGCAGTTGTGGCTCCTGGGCAGAGGCTCAGGAGTGTGGCCCACAGGCTTAGCTGGGATTCCCAGGTGGCTCAGTGGTAAAAAAAAAAATCCACCTTCCAGTGCAGGAGCTGCAGGAGATGTGGGTTCGATTCCTGGGTTGGCAAGATCCCCTGGAGGAGGAAATGGCAACCCACTCCAGCATTCTTGCCCAGGAAAGCCCATGGACAGAGACGCCCGGTGGGCTACGGTCCCTGTGGTTGCAAAGATTCGGACACCACTGAGCGACCAAGCACGCACACACGGGCTTAGTCGCTCCATGGCATTTGGGATCCTCCCAGATTAGGGCTCTAACCCCTGTCTCCTGCATTGGCGGGTGGATTCTTTACCACTGAGCCACCAGGGGAGCCCTGAAATAAGGAGGTTTTTAGTGGAAGAAGGAAGTCAAGGACTTCAGTCTTCTAAGAAAAGCAGGAGCTGTGTTCAGAGGGGTGGAGTGGGTCCAGGGTTTAAGAAAAATGGAAACAGTTGGAAAATGTGCTCGAGGAATGTGATAGGGAGTCACCCAGGATCAAGGAGGCTGTCTGAGTGGCACTGAGGTCCCACTGAGATTAGATAATGGGGCCTGTAGTCGTGCTGGTCCGAGCCGCGGCCCGACTTCTTCCTGCCAGTCTGCAAAGAGAGAACAAAGCCAGCAGGGAGCCTTCAGATTATGGGTCCAGGAGTTGCCACCGGACTGCAGGGATTCCCCTTGAGCTTCCTAATTCGGTTCATTGACGAGGAGCCCGTGCACCGCTCTGCCCTGTGCCTCTGTACCAGCACTGGGTTGCCACGCGTCTCTCGGGCTTCTTTGAGATGAATCCAGTAACTCCACTGGAGTGTTTGAGAGGCCAGAACAAAAGCCATTAGAGAGTGTGACAAGGATGTAGACACATGGAGCTGCTGAACCGCTGGGAGCACAGGAGGGGGTGGACAAGAGGAGAAGAAGGGGAGAAGAGCCAGGGTCATTCCCCAAACAAATAAATCCAGGTCACCTTTACAGGACGAGTAAGAGTTAGCCAGGCAAGGGTGGGGGGAAGGGTGTCCTGGAAAGGGGAAACACAGGAGGAAAGGCATGGAGGCCTGAGGCTGCGGGGTCTGTATAGATGGACACGTGCGAGTGAGTGTCTTTCCAGGGTCAAGTAAAAGGAGAACATGATGGGAGGTGGAGCTGGAGAAGTGGGCCAGGACCTCACCCTGGGGGACAGGGGAAAAGGGGCCTCTGAAGGAACCTGAGACAGCAGGATCAGAGGAATAAAGAGAGTGCAGTCGCTAAGTCAGGTTAGCCAGGAGGTTATTAGAGTGATGAATGATTGAGTGTTGAGTATCCTAAAGATGCCCAATAAGACAGTTTCAAAGATCTCACTAACAGACTTGGCTAACGGGGAGATCCCATGTGACTTTTGCCAAATACGTTTTGATGGGCCAGTGGGAATTGAAGGCAGACCACAGAGGACTGAAAAGTAGGTGAGAAAAAGAGAAAATCTGAGACCTTTTTCTCAGTAGAAAAGTAAAAAAGGTAAAAGCAAGAATGGATCAGAATTTCAAGAGAGGATATGTGGATTTAAGGAAGGAAAGATTCTACCAGAATGTAGGGAGGTGAGAGAGAGGTTCACATTTTAAGAAAGAAAAGAATTGGCATAGAGCCTGGGAAATGGGAGGGAGTAGGTTTGGGTGGGAGTGGGAAGAAGAGTTGATCTTGTCTAATTAGGTCCATTTCCTTTATAAAGCGTGCAGCACGGTGATCTGCTGAAAATGAGAAGTGAGAAAAGGATAGAGTTAGAAAGAGGAGGTCACATGAAAGGGCCATTGGAGAGGAGCACAGGACAGGACCCGTGCAGGCTGCAAAAAGTACGGTGGCAACGAGTGGAAGAGGCTCTGCTCAGGTCCTGGCCAGTAAGTGTGTCAGTCACTCAGTCATGTCTTACTCTGTGTGACCCCATGGACTGTAGCCAGCCAGGCTCCTCTGTCCATGGAATTCTCCAGGCAGAAATACTGGAGTGGATAGGCATTCCCTTCTCCAGGGGATCTTCCCGACCCAGGGATCAAACCTGTGTCTCCTGCATTGCAGGCAGATTCTTTAACATCTGAGCCACTAGGGCCCTCTACAAATGGTGGAAATTATCTATGTTCAAGGTGAATCTTGAAGGAACATATTCAGGGCCTAACTAATCTCAAAGGGACACAGTTCTGAGTGGAGGCAATGATGGGTCTGAAGGTCAACCACCTATGGGGATCTGAAGGCAAATGTTTAAAGAATAAAGATTTTCTTAGTAGTTTCTACATTGCTCTTCCAGGTGGTGGTAGTGCTAAAGAACCTGCCTGCCAATGCAGGAGACCTAAGAGATAAGGGGCTAGATCCCTAGGTTGGGAAGATCCCTGGAGAAGAAAATGGCAGTCACTCCAGTATTCTTGCCTGAAGAGTTCCATGGACAGAGGAGCCTGCTGGGCTACAGTCCGTAGGGTTCCAAAGACTCAGACACTACTGAAGTGACTTAGCGTGCATGCCAACTTCTGGGTGTTGAGATTTAGGAAGAAGAACTCATTCTGCAAAATAAGAAAAACTTGCGAATTCTGGGGCCATGTTATTTATATAATTCCAGAGGCAGAGACTGAGCTAGTCTCTGCTGACAGAGATGGAGTCTCTTGTTGCAGTGACTGCAAATTAAGAAAGATTAAACTGATAAAGTGCAATCTAAGATGATGTGGTTCACAACAGAAAAAAATAAAAAGATTCCATGACTGGAATTGCTTGGTTCAATCTTTTTCTCTTTCCCCCATTTTGCTAAATAAGTGTTTATTCAGTGCCCTAATAGGTTCACAAAGTCAACAGAAACAAAGTTTGGCACAGATTCTGTTGGCATGCCCCTGGTTCTGTTGGTGTGGGCTGCTGTGGGCTGCTGTGGGCAGCAGGTACAAGTTGTGTTTTGCTCTGTTTGCTTGCAGTTGAGGTTAAGAGTACCAGCTTTTCGGTTGCACTAATGGGGTTTGATCCCAGCTTACTCCTGAATTAAAGCCATCATATCACTCTCCAAGTCTCAGTTTTCTCATCTGTAAAACGTAGAAAATATCAGTATCCATTTTCAAGGGTCCTTGTGAAGATTAAATGAGGTCAGGCATATAGAGCATTTAGCATACAGATGCCTGACAAGTTCAGTTCAGTTCAGTCGTTCAGTTGTGTCCAACTCTTTGCAACCCCATGAATTGCAGCACGCCAGGCCTCCCTGTCCATCACCATCTCCCGGAGTTCACTCAGACTCATGTTCATTGAGTCTGTGATACCATCCAGCCATCTCATCCTCTGTCATCCCCTTCTCCTCCTGCCCCCAATCCTTCCCAGCATCAGAGTCTTTTCCAATGAGTCAACTCTTCGCATGAGGTGGCCAAAGTATTGGAGTTTCAGCTTTAGCATCATTCCTTCCAAAGAAATCCCAGGGCTGATCTCCTTCAGAATGGATTGGTTGGATCTCCTTGCAGTCCAAGGGACTCTCAAGAGTCTTCTCCAATACTCAGCCTTCTTCACAGTCCAACTCTCACATCCATACATGACCACAGGAAAAACCGTAGCCTTGACTAGACGAGCCTTAGTCGGCAAAGTAATGTCTCTGCTTTTCAATATGCTGTCTAGGTTGTTCATAACTTTTCTTCCAAGGAGTAAGCGTCTTTTAATTTCATGGCTGCAGTCACCATCTGCACTGATTTTGGAGCCCCCAAAATAAAGTCTGACACTGTTTCCACTGTTTCCCCATCAATTTCCCATGAAGTGATGGGACCGGATACCATGATCTTTGTTTTCTGAATGTTGAGCTTTAAGCCAACTTTTTTGCTTTCCTCTTTCACTTTCATCAAGAGGCTTTTTAGTTCCTCTTCACTTTCTGCCATAAGGGTGGTGTCATCTGCATATGTGAGGTGATTGATATTTCTCCTGGCAATCTTGATTCCAGCTTGTGTTTCTTCCAGTCCAGCGTTTCTCATGATGTACTCTGCATATAAGTTAAATAAGCAGGCTGACAATATACAACCTTGATGTACTCCTTTTCCTATTTGGAACCAGTCTGTTGTTCCATGTCCAGTTCTAACTGACAAGAAGAAAGTGGTCAATAAATGTTCATCCTTCCTGTTAATGTTAGCCTGACTTTCCTTATCTCCCACCTGCTAAGCCCCTCCAGTGGTCCATGAGCCACAGTCAGGCGGGGTCCCGGAAGATAAAGGTAGTCATGGTGTTTTCACAGTATCACAGATTGCCTAACTCTGTGGGATGACGGTTGGAGCCATTCAGACAGAATGCCTTGAGACAAATGCAGCTATGTGGGTCTCAGTTAGTAGCGTCTGTATCATAGGGAGAAAAAGCACAGCCCCTCCTGGGTTAGAGGTAAGGGAGGCCATGTGTTACCAGCTGAACCCAACAAAAACCTTCTAAGTCCCAAGTCCAAACCAGGCTGCAGGATTATTCCCTGGTAATCCCTGAGTCAGAATATGGCTCACGATATGGACCAGCCTCTGGAAGCAGACAGAAATAACTAACATTCACTCATTCATTCATTTACTCCTTTATTTGTTTATTCAGTCATTTACTTTTCAACACTTATTGGGCACCTACTATGTGGCAGACACTGCTTTCATGTTGAGGTACAGAGAGAGATAAATCTGATTATTTTAGAGACCAAGAGAATGAGAGCAGTTCTAAAGGCTGTGGCCATTTTGAATAATGTCTGTGTCTGGGAGATTATACTAAGGACTCAACATATTTTATTTCCGTGTCCCTTGCCCTGTAGTCCTTTGCACATGTTTTTCCCTCTTTTCTTTCTGGGCTAAACAGGTCTTCAGAACTCAGTTGAGCTGCTATTTATTCCAATAAAACTTCTTTGACTACCGTTACTCCCAAGTCCAAGTTAGGTGTCCTTCTTAAGTGTTTCCCAAGCATGCTGCATGCCTCCAATGGTCTTAGCATACTATATCAATGAATCATCTCCTTATTGATCTGTATCTATCTCTAGTATGGAAGATCCATGAGGGCAAAGATGTGATCTTTTCTAAAGACCAGATCATTTGTCTGGTCTACCACTGTATTCCACCAGGTTAACTGGCACACGGAAATCTCTCAATAGATATATCTAGAATAAATACATGCCGATACTCACAAATGAAATAAGCATGGTTACTTTTGTTTGACAAATTGGTTGTCAAATAATTTCCCCAAACCTAAACAGCATGATACTGGTAGAGATGGGAACTGAACAAATCCATAGTGTTAACTTTCAGTGAGGTACTCCTAGAAGATTCTGAGACTGCAGCCTGCTGTCTTTGAGTGCTGGAGTCTTAGAAGAAAGTAAGAGGAGTTTAAAATGTATTAGCTCCAGATTCAGACTTTCCCCTAAAGATTCAGAAAAAAATTTAATTGGACAGGGACTAACTTTTTAAAAGATATCAGTGTTATTTAATGCTATTTCTTTAAGCCACTTACAGTCATCTCCCATGCTACCACTTGTGTATCTTCCATGCTGGTCTAAGGCAATAGATTTTACTCCATATTCTGGGAGCCCAGGGACTTTCTGGGGTGAAGAGTGGCTGTGTCAAGATGGGGAAGTAGCTCAGCGGGTGGGGCTCTGAGACTGCACCCCCAAGTTAGAGCAGCTCTGCTCTTACTCAGGGCTGTGAACATTTCATTTTTAAAAGAGTTATGCTGCTAGAAAAGCAATACCTTGAAAACCACCAGCCTACTGAGTAATAGGGCCCACTTATTGTATCCCTGCTAGGGGCCAGGTCCTTTACATACTTTAAACTTCTCTCTACAAAGTAGCCTTTGTTAATAGATGAGGCAGTTGACAGTCTGAGAGATTCAGAAACCTACCCAAAGTCATCTGGACCATAAGAGAGAGAACTGTCATCCCTGCCTAGTCTGTCTGCTCTCTCTGTTTTTATATCCTGCTTTGGAGTCCTTCCCATTCAACATATATTTATTGAGAATCTACTACTTCACAAGGACTTGTTAGGTTCTGGGGTGAGAAACTCACAATCTATTGGAAGAGAAAAGCATGTGAATAAGTATCCACACAGAGCATTTTGGAATGTGATGCTCCAGTGAGACAGGGGGTAAAGAGTGGTCCCTTCTACCTGGTGGAGTGACAAGGTCGTCATTTAGGTTTCTTAACAGTGGCAGTGCAGTAGTGTCCGTGGCAATAGGAGTGGTGGAGAGACGACACTGGAGAGGTGGGGAGGCCAAATTTTAATGGATTTTTTGTGTCATGCATACGAAGGTCTGTATGAGCCCTACGTCTGGAAATTGCATCATTTAATTGATGTATAGTCCCCTAATCCTTAGTTGTTTTGAAAATTCCAATCTTAGCTAAAAAAAAAAAAATCTGTGGATGAGATTTGTTGCCATTGTAGAAGGAAAATGGAAAGATAATCTGAGGAAAGAAAAGTATTTAGAGGAGAGGCCCATCTCCCCCAAGGAGTATGGACTTTACATACTGGGGATCAGTGAAGGATTACAATGCTTAATTTATCGTTCGGTGGCTCTGAAGTCAACAAGGGCCTCCTTGACCTACACATCCATCTAAACTTGCCCTACACTTCCAGTTTCACAGTCTGTCTCTCCCACCACTTGTTCCCTGAGGACTTACTCTCTCGTGGCCCATTTGTGTCTAGATTTTGTCTTCTTCCAGTCCTGTGTTGCACCAAGGATGACCCCAACCAGGCATGAAAGTCAACGTGCAAAAGAATTCACTCACACCAAAGCACATGAGCCTTGTAGATTTAACTAAAGATTTCTTAGAGGAGTTAGAGGAAAAATTTACAGCAGTCACACCAAAGTCCACTTTTAGACATTCCTGTTGTCTCCAAATTCCTCCCTTCATTCAGTAACTGGCCTAAGGCACTTCCTGGATCACCTGTTAAAACTTCAAATTCTTCTGTTAAGATGTTCCCCAGGCCCAGGAATAGAACTAGGCTGAGGTCCAGGGATTAAGACAGACTCAAAGCCCCAGGTGTTTAGAAAAAGCTTTTCCACCCCATATCCAACAACCTTCAGGCCAAAATACAATGTTCTTCATGAAAGGAATTCTAAAAATCCTAAATATCGTATGACATCCCTTATATGGGGAACCTAAAAAAAAATGAGACAAATGAACTGGGCTTCCCAGGTGGCTCAATGGTGAAGAGCCCACGTGCCAATGCGGGAGACACAGGAAACGCACATTTCTGGCTTGAGAGGATCCCCTGGAAGAAAGTGGAGCTGCTCAGTCGTGTCAGACTCTTTGTGACCCTGTGGACTGTAAACCACCAGGCTCCTCCGTCCATGGGATTCTCCAGGCAAGAATACTGGAGTGGGTTGCCATTTCCTTCTCCAGGGGATCTTCCCCACCCAGGGATCGAACCCAGGTCTCCCGCGTTAGAGGCAGACACTTTAACCTCTGAGCCACCAGGGAAGGGGGAGGAAATGGCAAATAAACTTATTTACAAAACAGAAGGAGACTCACAGACTTAGAGAGCAAACTTATGGTTGCAGGAGGTGGGGAGGGGGGGTGAGGATGGGAGAAGGGAATAGTTAGGGAGTTTGGGATGGACCTGTACACACTGCTATAGTTAAAATGGATAATCAACAAGGACCTACTGAGCTATAGCTCAGTTTTATGTGGCAGCCTGGATGGGAGGGGAGTTTGAGGGGAGAATGGACACATGTATATGTATGGCTGAGTCCCTTTGCTGTCCACCAGAAACTGTCACAACATTGTTAATTGGCTATCCTCTGATACAAAATAAAAATAAAAAAAGAGGTCTTAGTGTATAATTTCCTCTGTCTGGCTATAAGAGGATTAAGATAACAATAGACTCTTTGATCTGAAAGGATAAAGTCACATCAATGTTTGTACTGAGATTGTACTGGGCAATCTCTCTTGAAGAATGAGTAATCCTGTCAATCCTGGGCAGAAAATATGTGTCAGAACCAAGCCAAGATAGGTATTGGAAGAGAATCTTTCTTGATCTTGTCAATGGGAGGAGTCAAGATGTTTAGGCGAAGATCCTAGGTGGTGGCCAGCGTTACCCACAGGCAACAGGTGGGAGCTTTGAAGTGAGAGCTTAGGCAGAGGATCTGGGAAGGGATGTCAACCCTTTGGATGGCTAGCTCATTGACATTCACGGAGCTTGTATGAAACGGGAAGAGGTAAAATCCCTGAGAACAATCCAGTTCAAGTGGAATCAGAGCCTGTGCTTTGAAAATTGCATCATTTACTTGATTGATACTCATGTGTTTTTCTTTTGCTCTTCCCTAACCCTCGGTTGTTTTTGAAAGTCCATTTTAGCTGAAGAACCTGTGAAACTGACTTGTTGCTATTTTAAGAGGAAAGTAGAAAGATATTTGAAGAAAGAAAGAAAGATGTTGGGGGAGCATCATTCTGTTGAGAGGGTTGGAGAGCTGTTGGAGAATGGAGGAAGTGAACAAATTGAGAAAATCCAAAGGGGAAGAGAACACTTAGAACCTAGAGGAACAGAAGAAGAGTTTCTAGGCCCAACTCCCTCCCCCTTGAGGTTCTCCTTCCAGGCTAAAGTTTGAGGATATGAGTTTTCTTTTATTGGGAGAAAGTAACAGTAGATTTCTTTATCAAAATATGGTTGCTAAGCTGGGCCACTCTACCTCTGGTTTCTGAGCCATAGAAAAGATATACCTTTGTCAGTAAGGTTCCTAAAACTTGTATACCAACACTGATTTTCAACCCCCAACTACATACCTGCTTCCTCAAAGTTTACTTGAAGATGGGGATGGGAGAGAGATGTTGAGATGTATCCTCTAGCTCACAGGTTTCAAATAATTGTTGCTAACATTGGAATTCTTTCCCGAGTAAAATTGTAATTGCAAGCCACAAATATGGTGCAAACACAGTGCAATAAAATCAGACTGCTCTGGTTGGATTGCAACAGGGGATCGGGAGCCCATCTTTCTTGCTCCCCTACTCCCACTTCATGCCAAGACTCCAAGTTTCCTCCTGGAACTCTAGAGGTGGAAGGAGTTCTTCATGAAGGCCACCCCACTAGATAGCCGTCCTCAGAGCCCTTGCCTCATGAGTCTGGCTATTGCATATGGATAGAAGTTCATCTCAGTCCATTTGAACATGCCCACTTTTCCCTGGAGACCCTTGCATGGGTCTCTGTGCCTAGAGGAGGCACCGAGTACATTTGATCTGTGAGGTTACATGCCTGTGCTGACATCTGCTGAGATGTCCAACAGCTCTTCAGGTCTTTAATCATCTATCCATCCAGGTTGCCTTTGAATCATATTTCATTCACATCTGAAAGCTTCTTTTGTGTCTTTTGTCCTCTCAGGAATGATTCTATAACTCCAGTGTCACACAATGACATAGGAAACTAAGTCTTTCTATAACTTCCAGAATCACTGCAGATGGTGACTGCAGCCATGAAATTAAAGGACACTTCCTTCTTGGAAGGAAAGCTATGACAAAGCTAGATAACATATTAAAAAACACAGGCATCGCTTTGCCAACAAAAGTCTGTATAGTCAAAGCTATGGTTTTCCCAGTAGTCACGTATGGATGTGAGAGTTGGATTGTGAAGAAAGCTGAGTGCTGAAGAATTGATGCTTTTGAATTATGGTGCTGGAGAAGACTCTTGAGAGTCCCTTGGACAGCAAGGAGATCAATCCAGTCAATCCTAAGGGAAATCAACCCTGAATATTTATTGGAAGGAATGATGCTGAAGCTCTAATACTTTGATCACCTGATGTGAAGAGACAACTCACTGGAAAAGATCCTGATGCTGGGAAAGATCAAGGACAGGAGGAGAAAGGGACAACAGAGGATGAGATTATTAGATAGTATCACTGACTCAATGGACTTGAGTTTGAGCAAACTCCAGGAGATGGTGAAGGACAGGGAAGCCTGGCAAGCTGCAGTCCATAGGGTGGAAAAGAGTCGGACATGACTTTAGCAACTGAACAACAACATAACCTGCATATAACAGGCAATCATTTCTTCTCAAACCTCTTTCAAGATTTCTGGCACAAGTTTTCTTTATTCCTGAAGCCTGCAAGCATTCTATTAGGGTGTTTGAGGCTTCAAGACCAAATACCCAACAGAGAGTAACTTAAAGCATAAGATGAAATATTGTTTACTGGAACAAGAAGTCTGGAAGTGATGGGGAGTAAGAAGATGGACTCTTTCAACAATATAATGATGTCATCAAGGACCCAGGTACTTTCCATATCCCCCCACCATGCCCCCTGCCCCTCCATCCTCAGGCTTGTTCCATAGTTGGAGGTGGCAGTCACTGTCTCAGACATCACCTCCTTACACAACAATTCCAAAGACCGGAAAAAAGCCTCCCACATCTTTATTTATTTTTTAAATTGGAAAGTATAACAGAACAGATTGTTGAGTAAGAAGATGATTTTATTCAAGCTATTGCAATAGAAAGAATGTTCATGAATGAGAAAGTTCTCTAAGAAAGGAAAGGGGAGCCTGAGATTTTAATAAGGGTAGGTCAGCAAAGGGGTCGTCCACAGTCTTATAAGAGTCATGAAGAAGACTAGAGATGAGTCTTCTTTTAGTGCATAGGAGAGCATTGCTGTAGCTGTTTCTTGGAATACAAAAGAGAAGAGAGATTTCAGAGAACAAATGTGTGGGGGAATTTCTTAGCCAGCTCTGTTTTCTGAGAGCACAGGACTCAGGTAAAGTTCAACACTGCCTGCCCTTTTGTTGAAAAATGAATGAATATCACTTGTCACTGAACAACTCAGAAGTAATTTATCAACCCCTGAATGGAGTGAAGCAGAGTCTAAGAAATAGTCTCTTGAGGACTTTTTGTTGCTTCTATTCCTGCAAAACCAGTTCAACCATCTGCAGAGAAGTAGTGGCAAAGGTAGGTTATTTTAGGGTCCTGGAGATCAGGCATCTTAAAAGAAGCATTTTAAGGGCTTCCCTTGTGGCTAAGCTGGTAAAGAATCCGCCTGCAGTGCAGGAGACCTGGGTTTGATCCCTGCGTTGGGAAGATCCCCTGGAGAAGAGAAAGGCTACCCACTCTAGTATTCTGGCCTGGAGAATTCCATGGAGTATACAATCCATGGGGTCGCAGAGAGTCGGACATGACTGAGCGACTTTCACGTTAAAGTGAAAAAGGGAAAGAGTGATATAAAAGGTTGTATTAAAGAACCAGGAATTTTACTCTAAGAGTAACCAGTCCAGTGGATTCCCACAGGCCACTGGAGGAATACATCCAGTTATGCAGCATAGCTCCTTGAGTTTCTTGAAGTTCTTGAGCTAGAATGTCAGTGTTCTTGGTGAAATTGCTGTCCACAATCAAGGTTACCTCTCATATAAGGGCATGCATGACCCAAGCATTTCACTAGCCTTCCTTAGTAGTCCAGAGAATGGCTTGTCAAGAGAGAATTCCAGCTCACACATGCTCTGCTGTGATGGATAGTGCTTCAAGCTTTATATCAAGCAATAGAGCTCCAGCTTCCAGACCTTCTTCAGGTCCTGGGGCAAATGGCCAGCTGCAAGGCAACCAAGAGTCCCAGAAAGAATATGGACAGTCAGGCTATAGTTCTTAGGGATGCCAACAGGCAGAAGGCAGATAAATTGGAAAAGTTAGCTTGGAAGGTTGTAGCCATATACTGAAGGAATCTGGAAAACTGAAAATTGGGGGAAAACTGACTATTTGGGTGAGGTAACAGGATCTGGTTCAATTTGCAAGTACCCAGGTACCAAAACTGGTTTTTCCACAGGGAAGAAGGAAGTAAGTTAATCTCTGCCTGACAAGACAAAGTTTGCGTATCCATTGTCTGCAGTTTATAGAGAGGTATAAAATAGCTCAAATACAATGAAAATCTCATAAATAGACCCATTAAATGTAGCCAGCTCTGACCACAATTAAATCCCCTTTCAGGAACCTTCAACAACTTTCTATATCCATTGCATATCCTTTATTATAACTTCTCAAAGTGGTAAAACATAAACACATTTATTAACAGACCCAAATAGCATGTAAAAATAAGAAGCAAAAGTATACAATCTAAATTATACTTAGTGACACCATTTCAGTATTCTGTCTTTTTAGAAATGATGTAAGTATCTAACAAATATCTATTAATGAAGCCAACTTAGTATCTGTCCAGGATTTTGAGAGTTGCCTAATGATCTTGGAAATTATGTTCAAGCTAACATACTAGAAAACATAATTACTATTGAAATAAAGCTTGTCAGGATAATGATTTGGTATGATTAAAGGAATATTTGAATTCAAAAATTCTATATATTTAGTAGAAGTAATGCTAACTTAGAGCTTCCCTAGTGGCTAAATGGTAAAGAATCCACCTGCAAATGCAGGAGACTTGGGTTTGATCCCTCGGTTGGTAAGATTCCCTGGGAAAGGAAATGGCAACCCACTCCAGTGTTCTTGCTTGGGAAATCTCATGGACAGAAGAGCTTGGTGGGCTACAGCTCATGGGGTCTCAAAAGAGTCAGGCACACCTTAGTCACTAAACAAGAACAATGCTACCTTACTCTATCAGTAAATCTGGATAAGTTTAGGAAGAAGATATTCATGTAGAGTAAAAACATATTTGTGTCATGCATAACTGTAACTCAGAAAGCAGCTGTTTTATTAAACTGAAATTATTGAACTAGTCTTGTCTGCCAAAGATTTGCTTGCATCCTGAGTACTTGAATTTTTTAAAAAATTTCTAAGTTTGTTTCTGTAAGAATACCGTTTTATTTTTTTTTACATTGAAAGTATTCCAGGCTCAATTTCCTTTATTTCTGTTTTGTTTTGTTTTTAGGAACATTTAATTTATATATGAGGTTTTTTGTCTCTAAGCCAGCCGGAATACAAAGAATTCCTTTAAGATATTTAATAATATAATTTGGGCATGCCACCCAGAGATGGAAGAATCCTACACACTTAGATAATGAGAGGTTTTCTGAATTACAGACATATAAGCATGCAGAGGGGCTTCCGTGGTGGCTCGGTGGTGAAGAATCCCTCTGCCAGTTCAGGAGATGCAGGTTCATCGCGTCTCGGCCTTTTGGCTAAGATCAAGGAGATGCAGGTTCAGTCCCTGGGTTGGTAGGATCCCTGGAGGAGGAAATGGCAACCCACTGCAGTATTTTTGCCTGGGAAATCCCATGGACAGAGGAGCCTGGTGGGATTATAGTCCACAGGGTACAGAAGAGTTGGGCACAACTGAACGATTAAACAACAGCAACAACAAACACACGTAGAGAGGGAGCCACTTCCAACTTCTGTTCTAAATTTCAGCCATGGGTTAAATGGGTCCTCCTTTTAATTCTCAGTCTTCTTTCTCATACTTGCGCTTTGAAATCCTCCCTTTCCTCAAAGCTGATTCTCATGTGCCTCTCCTGTGAAGCCTTGCCTAGCCCCCTGCAGGGAGTAATTTCTCACATAGCCCTTACTCCTCTCTGACCACTTGAATCAATCAACCTGGATACGGTTATTTATGCATATTCCTCATCTTCTGTCTAAATCCAAACTCAGGGATGGCAGAGAGCAGGTTATCTTTCCTTCAATAAGCATTCATTTTACATCCACTATATTTCAGGTACTGTATAGGTACCTTTTAAACAACAAGTGATCAAAAGGTAGGATCCCTGCTCTCATGGGCTTCCGGTTTGGAACTGGATATATACATTTGTGTTCTCTGCAACATTTGCAGTGGTTTGTGGAATACATTAATAAAGGAATAGCTTCAGGCTTAGATTCACCCTGGTACTTGAAAGGGAAGTAACATTTTTTTTTTGGGGGGTGGGCCTATTATGTACCCTGAGCTCGTGGACACTTTGAACAAATCATTTACTCTCATCCTACTAATATCCAGAGTCTGAGTTGAGTGCTCTGTATACATATTTCTAATCTTTACAGCAACCTTGTAAGGTAGATGACTTTTTCAACTTTGCATTTATTTGGCTGTGCTGGGTCTTCGTTGCTGTGAATGGGCCCTGCAGTCCCTCTCGTGGTGTGGAGCACAAGCTCTAGACACACGGGCTCCAGTAGTTATGGCTCGGGGCTCCAGAGCGTGGGCTTAGAAGTTGTGGCGCATGGGCTTAGTTGCCCGTGGCATGTGGCATCTTCCCGGACCAGGGAACGAACCCATGTCCCCTGCATTGGCAGGTGGATCCTCAACCATCAGACCACCAGGGAAGTCCCAGGTAGATGATTTTTGCAGAGGAAACAACTAAGGCATAGTGAGGTTATCCCCCTTGCCCTGAGTCATGATGATTGTAAATGTCAGTGAGGAATTGGAACCTATGTCTGTCTGACTCTGAAGCTCCAAGTCAAACTACTGAGTTTAGTTGGACTGCCTTGCAGAAAGCTCAGATTGTGTCTCCCAGAAGACAAGTCACAGGTTAAGTCCTGACTTAGGGAGCCTGTGCACAGCAGGCAGTTAAGGACAGGCTGAACCACACCAGTGACCCGAGGGCCCTTCCAGCCCTCGGTCAGGTGAGTCCTCGTGGAAGCCTTGGCCAGCAAGTGGTGGCGTGTTCTGTGCAGCTGAGGCTGAGGTTCCCGGGGACAAAGGGCTCTCTCACTTGGAACTGCACCCCACTGGGCAGTCAGGAGCCAGGAGCTACCAAGGATCAAGAGCTGTTCATGCCAGAAGCACAGTCCTCCCACTGAGACCATACATCACATTCCTTGTTTTCAGATGAGTGCTCAGAGCTAGCTCTTCTTGGAAGAGATGCTGTATGCAAATGAGCTCGGTGGTAACCAGTACCAAATGCATTGTCACCCATCAGGTTCACAACAAGCGGCTGCAGTCAGTCTAACTGATGTAACATTGGGAAGGAGTGGGATGAGGGTTGCTGCCTTGACCTGAAGGATGAAGTAGCTCCCTCACTCCCTGCAGAAAACTAGGACCAGTAGTAAGGGCAAAGAGCTTTTAGGACACATTTACTATGAGTTAGGGGCTTTCATGAGCTTCCCAGGTGGTACAGTGGTAAAGAATCTGCCTACCAATGCAGAAGACACGAGAGACACATGTTCGATACCTGGGTCAGGAAGATCCTGTGGAGAAAGAAATGGCAACCCACTCCAGTATTCTTGTCTGGAAAATTCCATGGACAGAGGAGCCTGGTGGGCTACAGCCCATATGGTGTCAAAGAGTCGGACATGACTGAGCACACTACAGAGGGGCTTTGCAGGTATAATCGTATTTATTTATCACAGTCGACCTCATAAGGTGGGCACTGTTGTTATCCTTCCCAAATTACCAATGAGGAATCAGGCACAGAGATTTAAGTCTCCTGTCCTGTGTTATATGTCAACAGAAGCAGCAGAATTTGAAACCAGATTGTTTAAATCCAAAGACTTTGCCCTTAACCGCTACATTATATAGCACCTCCAGGCAAAACTGACACGGGTGATTACTACAATAATAGCCACACATGCAGCACACCTCATGTGTCCACACCCTTTTCAGTCTGTCATTGCTGCCTCTCTTATCAGGAAGGGGAATCTCTTGCTCCACCCTCTTTTTTTTTTCCTATCTAACCTGGGCTAATCGCATGACTTGCTTTGATTAATAATTATGGTTGAAGTGACACTGTGGGAGTTCCAGAGCCTAGAGCTCAGGAGGCTATACAACTTCCACTCTTACCTTCTTGGAATTTTGAGGCCACAACGTTAGGAGGAAGTCCAGGCTATCCCCTGGAGGATGAGAGGTCACATGGAGAGGATGAAGGCTCTCCAGCCCACAGCCAGCACCACTGGCAATTGAGTAAGACCCTTTTGGGTATTCCAGCTACGGCTGACTCCCCTTGTCTGCAGCCATACCTGTGAGCCCAGGAGAAACCAGTGCAACCTCCCAGTAAATCCACTGAATCAAAAATAGTAAGCCATCATCTTAACCCACTAAATTTTGAGGTGATTTGTAATGAAGCAATTGATAACTAAGATATATAGGTTTTAAATTCATTGTCTATCTTGGGCTAGCTGCTTTTTAGTAAGGGTTACATAAAAGAGAATTATATGGGTAGTCTGAGCTAGAGGAATGAAGACAGCATGTAATTAAACCCTTTTATTTTATAGAGGAAGAAACCCAGCCCAGAGAGGAGAAGTGACTTGTCCCAAACCACAGTTTTTATAGCCTGAGTCAAGACTAAACCCGTCTTCAGAGTTCCATGTCTAGAATTCTCTTTGGTACATGACACTGCCCAACTACACTGCATTAAAAGAGTAAAAGAGCTATTTCCAACTAATTTTAAGAATAAACATGAAAAGCTGTTTATAGTACCTAGTGTTAAATTTATAGTCTTAAATTGTGACATCCATGCAAAGAGACCCATATGCCAAGGACCCATAAGATGCCAGGAAAGAAGCAATTACTGGAAACAAGACTGTGAATTGTCATAATTGTCTCTGGCAGGATCTGTGCATTTATGGATATGCCAGCTTCTTGGTAGACCAGTTGTTCTCACCTTGGCTGCAGAATAGAATCATCTGAGGAGTTTTAAAGATTGTCTGAGGCTGACCCAGGCCTCAAAAGTTTGAAAATTGGTTCTGAGTGAATGTGTTGCGCAGCTGTGGCTGTGAACCCCTGCTCTGGATTGTGCATTCCTGGAGGGGCAAGATTTTCATCTTTGCACCCCCCGGAGTGCCATGCCAGAGAACAATTGTTGATTGAAATTAGGGACAGAGTGCTGAAAGTCCCTACAGAGAGCAGCTATTTCAGAGTGGAAAGTACATGGGCTTTGACGTCAAAAAAAAATCTGTCTTTGCCTCTCAATTTTGCTTCTTTAGTAGCTGTGTAACCTTGGATACAACAGGCTGTCTGAGGCATCTATAAAATGGATATAAAGATGATACTAACTTCCCAGGGATGTTATAAATTCTGCTGAGGTTATTTAGCTTTCATAAAACTCCTTGATAACAGTAAAGACCTTCTCAATATTGCTATTTCTATTCAGAAAGTAAATAGAGAAACTTTTTAAAGAAAATAAAATGGTAAAAGCAATGAAAGATGATTATAATAATTTAAGCAATACAGAGAGTTATTTTAAAAATCAAATACAAATTACCTATAATTCCTCCATGAAAAGTGAAAGTGTGAGTCACTCAGTGTGTCTGACTCTTTGTGACCCACATAGACTACAGCCCACCAGGCTCCTCTGTTCAAGGGATTTTCCTAGCAAGAATAGTGGAGTGGATTGCCATTCCCTTGTGCAGGGGATCTTCCCAACCCAGGGATTTGACCCCTTGTCTCCTGCTTTGCAGGCAGATTCTTACCATCTTCCACCAGTAGCTTCGTAATTCTTCCATAAGTACACATAAACACTTTGTTATTTCTCCTTCCAGGTGTTTTCATTGCTGTCTCTACATGTGCCTGCACACACTCAAGCACATCCACAAAAACATGATTGGAAAAATACAGGAAGACGTGTTCATTTTCCTTGTTAATAACTTGAGTTCTTTATATCCGTGAATAGAGTAGTTTTTGTGATATATTTCTAACCTAGTGATTTGATGAACAATTGAAAGAGGTAATATGGCTATGATGAAATGGAAACAAGAGCAAAGCCAGTGTAAATCTGCAGAAAATTTACACATTTGGGGTGCCTAATAGGGAAACAGTGTCAGACTTTATTTTTGGGGGCTCCAAAATCACTGCAGATGGTGACTGCAGCCATGAAATTAAAAGAGGCTTACTCCTTGGAAGAAAAGTTATGACCAACCTAGATAGCATATTCAAAAGCAGAGACATTACTTTGCCAACTAAGGTCTATCTAGTCAAGGCTATGGTTTTTCCTGTGGTCATGTATGGATGTGAGAGTTGGACTGTGAAGAAGGCTGAGCGCCGAAGAATTGATGCTTTTGAACTGTGGTGTTGGAGAAGACTCTTGAGAGTCCCTTGGACTGCAAGGAGATCCAACCAGTCCATTCTGAAGGAGATCAGCCCTCAGATTTCTTTGGAAGGAATGATGCTAAAGCTGAAGCTCCAGTACTTTGGCCACCTCATGTGAAGAGTTGACTCATTGGAAAAGACTCTGATGCTGGGAAGGATTGGGGGCAGGAGGAGAAGGGGACGACCGAGGATGAGATGGCTGGATGGCATCACTGACTCGATGGATGTGAGTCTGAGTGAACTCAGGGAGTTGGTGATGGACAGGGAGGCCTGGTGTGCTGCAATTCATGGGGTCACAAAGAGTCGGACACGACTGAGCAACTGAACTGAACTGAATGATTGTTGAAAATTATTTCCAAGGTTCCATTGTGGCTTACCCATTTTCTCCTCTGAAAAGACTGAGAAGTGTTTTAGTTACTCATTCGTGACTCTCTGTGACCTCATGGACTGTAGCCCACCAGGCTCCTCTGTCCCTGCAATTATTCAAGTAAGAATACCAGAGTGGATTGCCATTGCTTTCTCCAGATCTTCTGACCCAGGGATCAACCCAGGTTTCTGCATTGCAGGCAGGTTCTTTACCATCTGAGCCACCAGGGAAACCCTAAAAGACTGCTGCTTCCTACAAAAGCTTGGGAATTGGCAAAAATAGTCTCTACCCAGGAGCCTTCCCTCTCTAGAAAGGCCTTAGTCACAGCCCCCAGATCCTTTCAGCCAGCAACCTTTATTTACACGTGGCTTCAAAGGCAATGAGGAAAGGAATGGAAGGAAGACCAGAAAGTGCTTATTCGAATAACTATTAATTTGAGGAAAGCAAGCTTCATACCCGAGCCAACCTAAAGTTGATCCAAAAGTCAACAGTTAAAAGAGCCAGAGCAAACACACAGGTCAAATCTCTGAGGGCTGTACTGTCTAGCAAGAGATCCAGCTTCAGGAAGGACCCACAGATAACTGACCCCTTTCTGGCTCAGGCCTCCTTTTTTTCTGGATGTAATTCCTAATAGCATCAGAGCCTCTTATGTGTCTGTCGGCTGGCAGCCTTGTCCATGAGGAGGCTGTGTTTACGGAAACAATGAGAAACAGAGGAAGGGCATCTGTGTATCTAAACCAGGGGTCTCTGTTAAGGATGCTCCCAGCATGGGCATGTGTGTGAGTGGCTCCATAAAAACAAGGCATTTGCCAGAGCAATGCCTTGTTCTGCCAAGGAACCGCTGCTCAGAACAGCTTTGGAATTTTTCTTTGCAAATTTTCTTTGGAGGCCCACAAGAAAAACCTGTTTCTTTCTTTCTTTCTTTTGTACCTTCTGATTTGTTGTTGTTGTTATGTGGATCTTGTGTAGAATAAAAGGAACTAAACTTGGAGTTGGCGAAACCTATGTGTTAATGCCAATTAATCTACCAACTGGCTGAGTGTCCTTAGATAATCACATTATGGATAATTTCCTTATCCATAATGAAAGGAGCATGCTCATTACCTGCTTCCCATCACTTATCACAAGGGAAGTTACCATGTTAGAGGCAGTGGTAGCCTCTAAGGTCACTACCAGGCCAACTGGTACACCCTACCTGAGATCATGAAATAGAAAGGCTCACTAACCAAATGAGGGTTTCGAATCTCGTGGATTACAGAATCAATGTAAAGCATATAGTGGAAGCAAGAAGAAAGAGATGAGCACTAGGGTACCGTGTGATCAGGGTGGAAGGACCACAGCACGGAACCCTGGGGTGGGCAGTGTCCATCTGCCCACCTCACCCTCTGCCACATCAACCTTTCTGCTTGGGGACCTTCCCCGCTGATGGTTCTGTTACAGGATGAGAGTTGAGGTTTGAGCTAAGGGGCTCCCCAGTGGAAAGTGCCCTGCCCAAGAACACACAAGTGGTTGGAGAGACAGCTCAGGTATACCAGGACAATAGCTGTAGCTTGCAGTTCCCCTGCTGAGCAGGTCTGCGTTTCAGCCATGAGGTTTTGCAGGTCAGAATGGGTGTCAATCAATGTGTGGCTGAATTATGGCCTCATGGATATTCATTGCTCATGTATATGTAGCACACTCAGAATATCAGTACCTCACAGGACTCATGCATAATTTATCTGTCACTTATATTTAGTGCACAGGTGCCTCAAGAATATTTAGTGCCTCCTAAAAAGTAGAAGAAGAAGAAGGCAATGGCACCCCACTCCAGTACTCTTGCCTGGAAAATCCCATGGATGGAGGAGCCTGGTAGGCTGCAGTCCATGGGGTCTCTAAGAGTCGGGCACGGCTAAGTGACTTTACTTTCACTTTGCACTTTCATGCATTGGAAAAGGAAATGGCATCCCACTCCAGTGTTCGTGCCTGGAGAATCCCAGGGATGGCGGAGCCTGGTGGGCTGCTGTCTATGGGGTCAAACAGAGTCAGACACGACTGAAGCGACTTAGCCGCAGCAGCAGCAAAAAGTAGATATCTTTTTAACTTTCTATCTCTTTCTATCTATAAGTATACACATGTCATAGTTTCTGTAATAACATATTTTATGAATTTCATTTGTCTAGTTTTTTTCCATTTCTGTTTCAGAATTAAGTATTTTCAAACCAAACAACAAATATACACATTATACACAATGGCATTTTATCAGAGGGCTCAAGTGAAAAAGCAACTTGTAAAGTCCTCCATAATTTTAAAGGATTATTATTATTCCTGTTAGTTTGATTATGGCCATTTATAAAAATCAATTTTATCTTCAAAGGGTGAAGAGAAGGCAGTTTAACCCAATGAATAAGAGCCATGAACTCTTCCGATAATCGGCTTTAATAGTTTGGGGAAATTGCATAACCTCGCTGAGACGGTTTTTCTCATCTGTAAAATGGGAATAACAGTAGCAACTTCATAATGCTCTAATGAAGATCCAATGAGATAATGTGTGGCAAGCACTTAGGAAATTCCTTGACCCACAGCAATGATGATGTCATCTAACCTCTATTGAATTCTGACTATGCCAAACCCTCACTGATTACATGATTCTATAGGTATGCTTATCATGCCCACCTTACAGATGAGGATTTTAAGATAGAAACAATCCACATCCAAGCAATCTGACTACAAGCCCATGCTCTTGACCATTTTGTAACACTGACGCTACCACAACAAATATTCAATGCCTGTGTTGTCATCACGTTAGTAAAATTTCCCACTAGAGCAGATACCCAGTATCACGGGCCACTGGTGTTGATATTTTGAACTGACTCAACCACAACTCTGCCTTCCATCTAGTTAGAGAAGTTGTCAAAGGATGCATGACATTTTCCAGAATCCTTGGCATCTAGGGTTATAATGTGAATTCTGCTTTGAGGTTAAATGCATTGGTGAGTAACATGAGAGGCAGAAGCGAGGTGAAGCCGTCCTCCTGCCGCTAAGGCTGCTGGCAAACGAGGTGTGGTGGACAGACTTTCAGATGGTCCCTGAGATTCTCCCTGCTGACATTCACACCCTTGTGAAATCCTTTCTCCTGAAACATGAGCGGTAGGATCTGTGACTTCCAGCAGCCCCAGGGACGGGTTTCATAGAAGACAATTTTCCTACAAACCAGAGTGAGGATGGTTTGGGGATGATTCAAGCTTATTACATTTATTGTACATTTTATTTCTATTATTACATCAACTCCACCTCAGATCATCAAGCATTAGATCCCAGAGGTCGGGGACCCCTGTAATAACCCATGGGAAGTGGCAAGGTGATGGAATTACATGTACATGGTTATGGTGCATGAGACTTCATCATCCATCTTGCTAGGAGATGCTCTTTCTCTTACCGGTTTTTGGGAAGCTAGTACCCATGTGGCAAGAGGTTGAGGATGCCATCTGCTTAATAATAATCAGTAAGAAACTGAAGCCCTTCTCTGACAGCCTGAAAGAAGCTGAATGCCGCCAACAGCCATGTGAGCTTTGAAGCAGTTCCTTCCCCGGGCAGGACTCAGATGAGACCGCAGCCCCAGCTGACACCATCACAGCAGCTTCATGAGACACTGAGTCAGAGGATGCATGTGGGCTATGCCTGGATTCCTGACCACAGTAACTATGAGATAGTAATGTGTGTTGCTTTCAGCCCCTAGGTTTATGATGAAATTGTCATGCAGCAATAGGAGACTAATGTGTGTGCATGCTAAGTCACTTCTATTTTGTCTGACTCTTTGTGACCCCATGGACTGCAGCCCTCCAGGCTCCTCTGTCCATGGGATTCTCCAGGCAAGAATACTGGAGTGGGTTGCCATGCCCTCCTCCAGGGGATCTTCCCGACCCAGGGAAGGAACTCGCGTCTCTTATGTCTCCTGCACTGGCAGGCAAGTTCTTCACCACTCGAACTACCTGGGAAGCCCTAGGAAGCTAACACGTGAGGCTATAGCTGGGAGATGATTTGGCTGTTGTGGCAGCAACAGAGCCTTCTGACATGGGCAGGGCAGCTACCATGGACTGGTTATCCTTGAACTCGACAGTCCAGTGCTGGCCCCGTGGCGTCCATTCCTCTAGCTCCTTTGGCAGTTTTACTCCCTAATATCCCACATTAAATCACTTTCTTCTTGAATTACTCGGAGTGGTTTCCATTTGCTATACTGCATCTTAGTTCCTATCACTTTGCTTCAAAATCATGGCCTGTCTATCCCAATATTTTATGCTTTGTGATCCAAAACCATTTTAAGAGAGAACAGAGTAGTTTGCTTTCAAAATGTCAAGGAAGAAAGGAAATGATAGTGGTTGAGCAAGTCTAATCTGTGAACAGCCACAGCAACCCTTTCTTAAAGGAAGGTAATATTTAAGTTCTTTTAATTTTTGTTCCTTTTTCTTAAGTTGAATTACATTTCCCTTTATTTTTTTAGTTGGAGTATAGTTGCTTTACAATGCTGTGTTAGTTTCAGCTGTACAACAAAGTGAATTAGCAATATACCTAAACAGATATCCCCTCTCTCTTGAGCACCCCCTCCCCCATCCCACCTCTCTAGGTCATCCCAGAGCTGAGCTCCCTGTGTTACACAGCTAAGGAAGGTAATAGCAATTTCATTTTTTAGAGGAAAAAACTTAAGTTCAAACCCTAAATTACTTCCTTTTAAGGATAGCATCCGTGGGATATAATTCAAGATTGAAAGATTGCACATTCTTTTCCCTGAACCGTGCTGTTAAGAATATCCTGGCTCCCTGTATATCCCTGCACTCATTCTGTAGCGCTCACAGTCCATTAGGACAGACCACTGAGAAAACAGACCGTTGCAGAGCAGCGCATCCAGTCCCGTGATGGAGCCTCGCACAGGATGCGCAGAGGAGAGAGGGGGAGGGGCGTCCAATGGCCTGACTTGGGGGTCAGAGTCCCAGGAGGAGGGCTCCCACGGCGGCCGGGAATAGCCTTCAGTGCAGGGACTTCATGGGTCGCTGACAGGAAGCTGTGGGAACTCCACAGAGTGGTGCCGGGCAGGGGCAGGGGCGGAAAGGCTTCAGTGACTCGCGGAGACCTGGGGCGGCCTTGACCGGCCGGGAGCAGATCCCGTCCACGTTCCTGAGCGCAGCGCTGTCCCTGGAGATGGTTCAAGCCCGGGCTCGTTCTTCAAGGCTGACCGGCTGTCAAGCTCCAGCAGGCCACAGGCTTGTTTTCTTTAGTTGCTTGCTCTTTGGCACAAATGTATTTTCCATTAATTGCAGTTTTCAAAAATTAAGTTTAAAGCCTTTGATTGAGTCTAAAGATAGATCTGGCTCACTTTCATCAAAACTTACCCAGCTTTCCTGTCAGGAGAGAAAACAAAGTTTGAGAGTTTAAATCTCAGACAGCTTAGGTTAGTTCGGGATGCCAAAATATCTCAGCTCTAAGAGCCCATGCGAAGAGTTGACTCATTGGAAAAGACTGATGCTGGGAGGGACTGGGGGCAGGAGGAGAAGGGGACGACCGAGGACGAGATGGCTGGATGGCATCACGGACTCAATGAACGTGAGTCTGAGTGAACTCCGGGAGTTGGTGATGGACAGGGAGGCCTGGCGGGCTGCGATTCATGGTGTTTCTAAGAGTCGGACACGACTGAGCGACTGAAATGAACTGGAGAGCCCATGGGCGATTTTTTTTGAACCCTTCTGAACTTCATTTTCCATATCAGAAAAACGCGTGAAGAGGGACTCCTGCCTGAGCGTGTGACTGTTTCTGTGAGGGTGAAAGGAAGGCCAGCGTGGCTGCCCCTGGCGTCCTGGTCCTTGACGAGCTCTCACGGCCCTCCCTGCCTGGCTCTGCCTGGGCCGCGGGCAGCCCCTGCGGCTCCCACGTCCCGCGTCAGCGGGCTCCTCTCCGGGTGTAGTCGATTCGAGGTGCTGATGGGAGGCTATCAGGTGGGGGAACGGAGGCGCGGGGTATTCCTCCTCCCTGCGTCTGTGGGTGAGACCTCCAGAGCAGATGCTGCTTCTCGGAGGCTTCTTGCAGGCACGCCCCCTGTGGTTGGGCTTGGCTGGGGAGCCCAGCACCCCGCTGGCGGACAAGACTGCCTCCCCTCCTCCTTTTCATTGGAAAGCCCCTGTAGTCTTCATTCTTCTCCACAGCCGTTTCCTGGTATTAGATTCCCTGTGTTTTTTTTTTTTTTTAATTGGAGGATAGTTGCTTTACAATTTGTGTTGGTTTTTGCTGTACAACATGAATCAGTCATAACTATATATATATTATAATAACTACATATAAAGCATCAGTATAAGCACATGCTCAGGGTGGCCCCTGGCACACTGGGAATGATGAGATGGAAGCACAGTCCTGAGATGCAGGCTCTGAAATAAGCCTCCCTCTCTGGTACCCTAGTGCCACTAACTACATATATGTATATATATATGTATCTCCTGGGCCTCTTGCGCCTCCTCGCTTCCCCATCCCACCCCTCTAGATCATCGCGGAGCACCAGGCTGAGCGCCCTGTTATACAGCAGCTCCCCACTAGCCCTCTGTCGGACACATGGTGCTGTGTGTACGTCAATGCTACATCCTCTGTTTTAACACTTAGGAAGGTTTTGTTTTCTGCTTGAATTCTGACGGCTGCAGGGAGTGACATGCACTTGCCTGATGGGATCTGTTTTCTCAGTGAATGATTAGCCAAGATACCAGGTGAGAGGAGGGCAAGCAAAGCCTAAAGCACACTGGTTAGAGACGTTGGGGTGTCTTCACTCCCCCTCTGGTGAGCAGGTGTTCAGTGAGTGTGGCAGTGATAGGAGGATCGTTCCCTTTCTGCCTATGGAGAGTACTGTGAGAAACACGCCTTTGAGCAGAGCAGAAGGGTAGGGAGAGCTGCCACTTCCGTTGGCGGTTCGCAGCCCCCTGCCCTCCCCAGCCTGTGCCCTGGGCTCTGGTTCCCTGTGCTGGTGAGAGCTGGCCTGGCTTCTCGGCACCCAGGCTGTCACCACGGGGTTGCTTGGAAGAACTGCTCCCCCTCATGAAGAACGGATTTTTCCAGCCCCACAATCTGGGGCGAGAGCTCCTCTCACCCTAAGAACAGACCGAGAATGTCTGATTATTTGCCTGAATGTCTGAATGTCAAGAATATTTGCCACAGCTATTCAACCAAGATCTTATTTTCACATTCCTGCTGCCCGCTTCCCAGCTCCACACCAATCTGTTGTTTACATCCCAGAGCCATTTTATTTTCATTCCCAGCACAGCGAGTCAGAGGCATCCAGAATGGGCCCCACCCAGAGTCAGGAAGAGTCCAACGCAGGCTGTGCCACTGGGAAGGGATGGCCACTGGACTGAGCCCACTGGACGGGGTAGAGAAGGTGAGCTCCATGCATCCACGCAACCACGTGCCCAGGATGGTGTCTGGCACACTGAGAATGACGGGCTGCAAGCACAGTCCTGAGATGCAGGCTCTGAATTCAGCCTCCCTTGCTGGTACCCTAATGCCACTAACTACCCGAGCCCCTCTGTGCCAGGTTCCTCATCCAAACCATTGCTTGTGCTCACAACAACTTGGTAACTCTGCCTCACAGGGAGAGTTACCAAGTCTGGTTTGTCCATGATGACCCTAAGGCTCAGAGAGGCTGAGCGATTTGTGCAACGCTGCACAGCTGGTCAGTGTCAGAACTGGGATTCAGAGCCACACCTTTCAGGTTCCAATCTCATCATCATTTCAACAGTTTTATGCTGCCTCCCTGACATCTTCGTGGCAGATGTAGGTGGACCTAGAGACTGTCACACAGACTGAAGTAAGTCAGAAAGAGAAAAACAAATATCTCATATTAACGTATATGTGTGGAATCTAGAAAAATGGTACAGATGAGTCTTATTTGCAGGCCAGGAATAGAGAACAGACATGTGGAATGGGAAGTGAATTGGGAGATGGGGATTGACATATCCACTGCCATGTGTAAAACAGACAGCTGGTGGGAACCTGCTGAATAGTACAGGGGACTCAGCTCCATGATCTGGGATGAACTAGAGAGGTGGGATGGGGAGGAGGATGGGTGGGAGGGAGGTCCAAGAGGGAGGGGATATATTTATACACAGAGCGGATTCACTCTCTTGTGCAGCAGAAACCAACACGCTATTGTAAAACAACTCTATCCCCATTAGAAAAAAAAGAAAACTGTGCAACCACACCACATATTTTGCAGCTGCCCTCACCAAAAGCCTGGGTGGACCCCAGTTGGCAAAACATGAGGGAGAATGCCTGTGAACCCAGTGGAATCCACTGCAATCAGTCCCCAGAGTCTCTCCTGCAACTCTGAGGCTAAATAGCAGCCGTTACCTGGGAAACCAGAAGCCATGTGCAGAGGGGAGCGGCTGTGGAAGGAAGGTTCACTTGGATACACCTCCCATCACCCTGAGATTAAGGGACATAAAAAGAGGTGGTGGATGAGCTGCCCAGTGGCTGGTGTGAGAAGCAGGCTGTCGTTTGGGAGAGCAGTTTCCACTGTAGGGAGTAACCACCAAACCGAAGGAAGCCTTAGTAACAAAGCAACAGCCAGAGATTACCTATCTGATGAGCGTTGTTCCCAGTCATATAGGGCCATGATTGGAACATCCCAGGCGTTCCCAAGGCAATCATGCTTACGTGAAAAACCCAAGTCTCTAGGTCACTGAGGGATTGAAGGTCGGAAGACAGCCTTTGACAGAAACCCCTCTGAGACGCTTCTGAAAAGCCCCTGGAGTGCTCAGTGTATCCACGAATCTGTGCTGGGCGCTGCTTGCCGATCATGGAAGCCGCTGCCACCACCCCCCTGAGCTAGCCCTTCCGCCTTCAAGGTGCCCCAACTCATCCTGCCTGGTCAAGGATTCCACCTGTTCTTTCGAGTCCTAGCTTCCAAGTCTGCCTCCAAAATGGTTTCCAGGACTATTCGAATCCTCCCAGACACTCTGTGGCCTTGAATCCCCTCACCTGAGCACGTCTTGTTCTTGTTATTTTGTGTGTGGATGGCTGGCTTCCCAGGTGGCGTGGTGGCCGATGCAGAAGACCAAGGAGACTCAGATTGGATCCCCAGGTCAGGAAGACCACCTGGAGGAGGAAATGGTAGTCCTCTCCAGTAGTATTTGCCTGGAAAATCCCATGGACAGAGGAGCCTGCAGTGCCCGTGAGGCTGCGAAGAGGTGGACATGGCTTAGTGACTGAGCATGGGCACACGTGTGGATGGCCAAGTTGTGTCTCACATAATATGGGGTGCAGGTTCTAAACGGAGGTTCTTGATGAGAGAATGTGTCCAGATATGCATGAGACAAACTGCAAAAATGTTCAGTGTCGACATACAGGCTGTTCAGCCTTGTATTTATCTCAAACCGCTCCCCAAGCACTTTTTGCCAGGCCCTGCAGATAAAATAGAATGAGGCCCTTGTCCCAAGGGTTTGTGTGTTCTAGCTGGTTTAGATCCTTCCGGCTATTTGACTTTTGGAGGGTGGTGGGGGAAGAGGGGATATATTGGCACAGTGTTCTTTTTTTGCCCCCAAGTAAATGATAAATAATTATCTAACTTTGTAAGCAAATAGCAAATTTCTGAGGAAGAGAAATCCTCAATGAAACACAAATCCTTAGTAAACAATACAATATTTATCCAATTATAGAGTACATATTACACTCTGAGGCTTCCTTAGTGGCTCAGATGGTAAAGAATCTGCCTGCAGTGCGAGAGATGCAGGTTTGATCCCTGGAGAAGGGAATGGCAACCCATTCCAGAATTCTTGCCTGGAGAATTCATGGACAGAGGAGCCTGGTGGGCTACAGTCCATGGGATCTCAAAGAGTCAGACGCAACTGAGCTTTCACTTCAGTTCACTTACTATACTCTGGGCCATTTAGAGCTTTCACTTCAGTTTACTTCCTTCACTCTGGGCCATTTAGAAACAGCATCTCTCTTATTCCTCCATGGAGAAGGCGATGGCACCCCACTCCAGTACTCTTGCCTAGAAAATCCCATGGACAGAGGAGCCTGGTAGGCTGCGATCCATGGAGTCACGAAGAGTCTGATACAACTGAGCGACTTCCCTTTCACTTTTCACTTTCCTGCATTGGAGAAGGAAATGGCAACCCACTCCAGTGTTCTTGCCTGGAGAATCCCAGGGACGGGGGAGCCTGGTGGGCTGCCGTCTATGGGGTCGCACAGAGTCGGACACAACTGAAGTGACTTAGCAGCAATCCTTCAAATGCATTATCATTTCTGCTTTAATGATGGGAAAAAGAAAATGAAGGAAGTGCCTTGCTCCAGATCCCATCAAATGTGATGCCAGGCTTCAAACCCAGGTTTATGTAATAAGACAGGGTATGTCCTCAGCTGCTGTTCTGTGTCACCATCCTGTCCCCCAACGGTCCTTCTGTGTCCAGGGTCAGATAATGAAATGAACAGTGATGAGTCACCGAGGGCAGGCAGCAAATGTGAGGAGATGGATGAACTTGTTTTCAGTAAGTGAAGCAGAGATTACAGAACAACTTTAGAGTCTATTGCACAAAACCCCAGGCTCCCAGAGAGCCATGCAGAAAGCCAAGGAGTGTCATGGTTCTCAGAGGGGACTTTGGTGTCTGGACCTGCCTTCCCACCCATGTATTCTGGGGCTTTTTCTCCTTCAAGGGTGGTTCTCTAGAGGCAGTCCAGAGAATTCAGATTTAAAACTATTGTCCCTAGGGTTCCTCTGCCTGACTCATTGTGTGGTCTCTCACTGATGAGTCACCAATCTATGACTCAGTTTTCAGGTCCTACTCAGGGCTCAGAGTTTGGCTGTTGGGCTCCCGGGCTTGGGTTTATATGGAGGTAACAGAAGGTTAGCAATATGCTGGTAATCCAGGGGTCCTGGGCTGTGCTTCTTTCCTTTTGCTCATGGGAGCATCTTCTCATCTGTCAGAGATGCTCAGGGATGGGCCAAGACCAAGGGTGCCGAAGTGGCCTCACCAGTGAGGTCAGCCTCCCTTTCTGCTGCTGCTGTGTAGATGCTGACTGTGGATCCTCCACTCCGTGGGTGGCCTTCTGTGGCTGTGGTCTGTTAGAGGAAGACAACACCCTGTAGAGGAAGAAATCCTCTGGGTGAAGAAACATGGATTCACTCCAACCCTGTCCTTTCTCAGCTATGCTGCTCAGAAGACTTCCGTCTGTAGCTTCCTATTTCAAACCCCACCCTGAAGTCCTCCAGGTAAACTCTGGGATGGAAAAAACTCACCTGGCTTGTGAGTAAGGAAATCAGCCAATGAGGAGCCTCTTGAAAGTAACTGGGTCTTTGAGAGGTCCCCTACTTCTGCATCCAAGCAGACCATAGCTTGGCTGAGCATCCTGGGAGATGCCATGTCCAGATGGGCTGCCACAATGATGGGCCATTAACAAGATGTTGAAATGGGATTCTTGCCACGAGTTCTCACCACTGAGACTTCATAAGATGAAATGAGGATCCAACGAGTATGACAGCATACCCCAGGATGCAGATTTTCAAGGGGAAGGGCTCGTGTCTTCATTCTTCATCCAGATAAAGGATAAGGGAAAGGGTCAGAGAGGGTGGAGAGGGGAGAGGGTGAGAAAAGAGATTTCTCTGGGGGAAGGAGATTCCTCTTTCAGGGGAGGGTGCAGATGCTGCTGGAGAATGCAGAGAGCTGTTCTTTGCAGTGGGGAGACACAGGCACTGGTGACCTAGCCAGCCCTGACTAGCACCTGGCTCCTCCCAAGAGGTAGAGAATGAGGGAGGGGTGACTTGCGATGTAGATGCAAGAGCCAGGATAGAGTGCTGGCGGGGCTTAGACTGCACCCACAGAGTTTTTCATGGTAAGGGATGCAACTGTTTCCTGGCCATGAGATGTGGGTCATGTTAAAAAATAAGTGTGTGGTTAGGTCCCCTTAGATCTTGTCTGAGAGTGCCTGAGGGAGAAGGGAATAGGGCAGAAAGATGAAATGTGTGGCTCCCGTGCCTCGAGTGGCTCCAGGAATGGAGTCACATTTGTCAAAGTCAAGGAAACTGTAGGACAGAGGCCTCAGAAAGGGATCTTGGGAGCATCCATGGCATGACCCCAAGAGATGAGTCCTGCCCTGGTCCAACCAGGGATTCTTCCTTTGGCCAAATCAAAGCTGTCCAATCTCTTTACCTTTCCTCTTGGCTTTGACCTCAAACAGCAGAGAGAAAGAGAGAGGAATGGGGAAAAACCAGGGCAGGAGGAGTCAGCCAAAAAGTTGCATTTCTAACGTGCTACGAGTCATGTTTGTCCAACAGACTAGTTACACAAACCATACTAGTTTCAGTCACTCAGTCATGTCCAACTCTTTGTGACCCCATGGACAGCAGCACGCCGGGCCTCCCTGTCCATCACCAGCTCCTGGAGTTTACTTAAACTCATGTCCATTGAGTCTGTGATGCCATCCAACCATCTCATCCTGTCATCTCCTCCTCTCACCCTCAATCTTTCCCAACATCAGAGTCTTTTCAAATGAGTCAGCTCTTCCCATCAGGTGGCCAAAGTATTGGAGTTTCAGCTTCAACATCAGTCCTTCCAATGAACATTCAGGACTGATTTCCTTTAGGATGGGCTGGTTGGATCTCCTTGCATTCCAAGAGATTCTCAAGAGTCTTCTCCAACACCACAGTTCAAAAGCATCAATTGTTTGGCACTCAGCTTTCTTTATATTCCAACTCTCATTTTGATACATGACTACTAGAAAAATCATAGCTTTGACTAGGCAGACCTTTGTTGACAAAGTAATGTCTCCGCTTTTTAATATGCTGTCTATGTTGATCATAACTTTTCTTCCAAGGAGGAAGTGTCTTTTTATTTCATGGCTGGAGTCACCATCTGCAGTCAATTTGGAGCCCCCAAAATAAAGTCTGCCACTGTTTTCACTGTTTCCCCATCTATTTCCCATGAAGTGATGGGAACGGATACCATGATCTTTTGTTTTCTGAATGTTGAGCTTTAAGCCGATTTTTCCCTCTCCTCCTTAACTTTCATCAAGAGGCTCTTTAGTTTTTCTTCACTTTCTGCCATAAGGGTGGTGTCATCTGCATATCTGAGGTTATTGATATTTCTCCCAGCAATCTTGATTCCAGCTTGTGCTTCTTCCAGCCTGGCATCTTGCATGATGTATTCTGCATATAAGTTAAATAAGCATGGTGACAATATACAGCCTTGACGTACTCCTTTTCCTATTTGGAACCAGTCTGTTGTTCTGTGTCCAGTTCTAACTGTTGCTTCCTGATCTGCATACAGGTTTCTCAAGAGGCAGGTCAGGTGGTCTGGTATTCCCATCTCTTTCAGAATTTTCCACAGTTTATTGTGATCCACACAGTCAAAGGCTTTGGTGTAGTCAGTAAAGCAGAAATAGATGTTTCTCTGGAACTCTCTTGCTTTTTCCATGATCCAATGGATGTTGGCAATTTGATCTCTTGTTCCTCTGCCTTTTCTAAATCCAGCTTGAACATTTGGAAGTTTATGGTTCATCTATTGCTGAAGACTGGCTTGGAGAATTTTTTAATTTTCTTAATTAATGATAAACACCTTCACCTTTCTCTCAGAGCCTGCCCTCATCTGTACCTTCCATTTCTTCTCTCTGTATCTCATATTTTGTAGAAGCCTCTGTGAGTGCACACTGCCCTGCCCTGTTTACCATTACCACCATATAAATGGGGCTTTCCAGGTGGCTCAGTGGTAAAGGATCTGCCTGCTAAGCAGAAGATGCAGGTTTGATCCCTGGATTGGGAAGATCCCCTGGAGAAGGAAATGGAACCCACTCCGGTATTCTTGCCCAGGAAATCCCAAGGGTAGAGGAGGCTGGTGGACTATAGTCTATGGAGTCACGAAGAGTTGGACATGACTTAGCAATTAAAAAACAACCATCTAAAAAGGTGAGTTCTTTGTGGGCAGCAGCCGTGTCTTCTTCATGACAGTAGTTCCTGTAAAATAGCATCACGATGCTGTATGGTTGGTTTGCCCTCAGTTCTTGTTAAGTGAATGATTAAATGAGTGTACACAGGGCAAAAAGGGAGATGCATTTATTTAGACCTTTTGGACCTTCTCAGAGCTCATCAGCTGGGCTGTGCCCATTGTTTCTACTTACAGCTCCTACCAGGTTCCCTGAAGATCCAGTAACTCTGTGCCCATTTGGATTTTTGAGGGCAATCCCAATTGTCCCCATAAGACAGCACGTCCCCGAGGATGGATGGAGACGAAGAGAGCCAGCTCTCCATCGGGGGAAATCAAGGATGGGAGCTGAGCCACTCCTGCCCGATTTAAACAGAACCCTCTGTTGTACAGGGAACAGTGGAGAAATTGTTCATCCACATCTCATTGCTCATGGAAATATTCTGACTGCAAAGTCAGCATCGGCTTTGATTTCCTTCCCTGGGAGGAGGCTGGGTCAAAAGGCGCCAAGGGGCCTGTGCAGAGTCAGAGGGCTCGTGAGATGGGGTGAGAGGAGACCCCCACACCCTGTCTGTGTTCGGCGGTGGAACTTCTACCACTGGGGGTGATCAAGCCAAGCCAGCCCTGTCCTCGCCTTAGGCTCCTCTGAGAACTCCAGGCCCTCTTGGAACCATCATAGCCGGAAGTGCAAGTGCGAGGGTCAGAGCAGGCCTGAGGGTCTGTGCCTGGGGCTGCACTTGCTTCCTTGAAAGGAACTGCACAGGGAGGGTCTGGAGTGCTGGGCCTCTGAGGGGCCGAGGGTTAGGGAACCAGAGGCAAACTCAGCCCTCTGAGTCCCCTTAAAGAGGACAGCAACTAAAATAACCTGGGAAAGGCACTTCCAGAGCAAAAGTACATCCAGTTGCTGTCTCAAAGCTAATTTTAAGAATGTCCTTTTCTCTTGAAATTTCATCACCATGACTCATCGCACTGCAGGCCAAGATTCTGAAGCTCTGAGTCAGACTGGGCCCTGAGCGCTGAGGCTCAATGGGAGTTTTACCTAAATAAAGCCTGCAAGCGGGCCTGCTGTGATAGATGCCTTGGAAATTTGCTAATTCAGCAATGCACACGCCCTGCCCTTGCACCTCTGCTGTTCACACAGTTGCCTGCAAGTCCCTGGGGCTGTTGGTGTGACCAGGCTTCTCTCAGGTGTGAGAACTTCCTGCTTCTTGCCTGAACCTTTCAGCTAGTTTGTTTTGGTATCTTCCCTGTGAAGGGGGTCCTTTCCTGTAGTCTGCTCAGCCCCTCTGTAGCCCCTTTTGATGTGATGTACTGTGCTCAGTCATGTCTGACTCTTCTTGACTCCATGGACTGTACCCACCAGGCTCCTCTGTCCGTGGGATTTCTCAGGCAAGAATACCAGAGTGGGTTGCCATTTTCTTCTCCAGGGATCTTTCCCACCCAGGGATCGAACCCATGTCTCCTGCGTCTCCTACATTGGCAGGTGGATTCCTTACCACCACGCCACTTGGGAAGAGCCTTTTGATGTTTGCAGCCAAAATGGTATGATGATTAAGCACAAATTCCAGAATGGATCCAGACAGGGTGACCTTCTCTAAATGCCAAGCAGAGGGAATGGCATCTACACTGGGACTTTGCAAGTCACAGCTGGAAGGGGCCTCAGTTCATCACCTTCCCTATCATTATACAGACATCCACTTCACCCAGGATTCAGATCGACAGCTTGCCCAAGGTGACTCAGCCATTAGGAGGAAGATCCAGATTGAAGCCAGGGTCTGCTCACATCTTGACCTCTTGACTCAATTATTTCTGCTTTTGTTTACCCTGTATCCAGATTAATCTCTAGACTCTACAAAGCCTACATCTGGGTGTTGGGGGAGGAGGGGACATAGAGGAAAGTGAGGAGGCCAAGTTCAAGGCTGACCACCTGCTTTGGTGCCCCTTGAGCTCCAGGTCAGGGACCTGAGATGATGGTGGCTGTAACCATGGCAACAGGAGGCCTGAAGAGTGACCCTGGAGGGGAAGCTGGGACTGCTGGGGAGTGGCCCAGAGGCAGAGACCCGGTCTTTACTCAGGGATGGTGGTCATGGAAGGTTAATGAAAGTAAGAGAGACATGGAGCTTGGCCTAGGGGACCTTTGGCTTCTCAGCTGTCCCTGGAGCACACGGTGGGTGGCACCCTTATCATGAACGAGGGGGTGGGGCATGCAGTCACGTAGAGTAAGAATAGCTTTGCAGTCAGGCTGTTGAAGTCAGAATTTGGGGAGAGGGGTTGCCACAGAGGCCCACTCTCCTGAGGTAGAAAGGATTGTCCTGGGTCCCAGAGACATCACAGGAACCCAAGCTCATCACCATAATGCAGCCAAGACTCCTGGGGCCCAAAGTCGGGGCTCTGGCAGGAACCCAAGGGGCTAACCCCAGCTCTCTTCCCTTCGACTCTGTGTCCCTGTCCTGATCGCTCCATCTCTGTCTCTCTCTGATTTTATCCTCACTTTCTGTTGACATCTCTTCTTCCTGCTGTTTTCCCTCCCTCTGCCTGTAGTTATCCTCACTTTTGTTAACATGTGACCCAGAATGGCTGCTTCTGTAGTTAACAGGAACTAAAGGCTGCATCTTAACAGCCTTTAGTTCAGCTTCTGGGACTTGGTGGCTATAATTTTCTAGGCTCTAAAATCTAAGAGAGGAGCCCGATGGGCACAGATCGCATTTCTGAGCCTGGCTGCACGAGTCATAGCCTGCTGGCCATCCCATGGATTAGCTGCTCTTGTGTCAGACCTCCAGCCTCGTGACATCAGCTGTGGCCATGGGCGCAGTCAGTCAGCCGGGAGAGAGAGAGGATAGACGAAGGAAGCTTCCTGACCTGCAGAGGATCATCTGTACATTCAGCTGAGACACTTCTAAGACACATGACTTTGGGCAAGGCGTCTTTCTTCTCTGGACCATAGTTTCCCTTATCTATAAAATGAGGGGAATAATACCTACTTCCCAGGGTTGTTAAGTGAAAAATGAAAGTGTCAGTTGCTCAGCTGTGTCCAACTCTGTGTGATCCCATGGACTGTAGCCCTCCAGGCTCCTCTATCCATGCGATTTCCCAGCCAAGAATACTGGAATGGGTAGCCATTCCCCTCTCAAGGGGATCTTCCCGACCCAGGGATTGGACCTGGATCTCCTGCATCACAGGCAGATTCTTTACCCTCTGAGCCACCAGGGAAGCCCAGGGTTGTTAGGAAGACCAGGTAAATATGACATGTAATGCCAGACCCATGGCAAATACCCAATAAATTATCGCTATTATCCGCCGGAAGTGATTTAGAAGAGCTGGAGTCTTGGGTACGCACAGGACATTCTGGCCTATGTGGCCTTTTGAACTTCTCCCCCTTTTGTCTTTCTCCATTTGGAATCTTTTTCTCTTTCCCCTCTTGATGTTTGTTAATTTCTCCCTTCTTTTCAGTGCTGTAACCCAATGCTCGAGGATTTCACAACAGGATGCACTGGAGCCAATGTTTTCCATTTGGATATGACTTCCATGTTCTTGCCTTGCTGTTGTCAATAACTTTAAAAGGGTGGAGGGTGTGGTTTACTGTACTGAATAAGGCTGTGATCTGTGTTTTTGAAAATTGCTCGGGCAAAGGAAGGAAGTTGTCTGTGATGACACTGCTGGCTTTTATAACATAAATATGAAGCTCTGTGTTGTCGTTTGGCAAAATTCCCAAAATTTCCCTCAAGAAGCTCAGGCCAAGTTGAGAGTCAACTTCAGAGTGCAGAGATATATTTAATAAAAAGCAAAAATTACTCCAGATGCCAGAAATTGTTATAAACAAATACCTTGCCAAACATGCACAGCCTTCTTTCTCTCTCCATCAGTTCTCTATCTGTACACATTGCATAGTCATTGCCTGGAACGTTGGATGGGTAAGCTGTGTTCCTGAGAATGTCAGAGTGTGAGGGCGGGTCTGGAGAGTGGGGTAGGTTACTGAAGGTTGGAGGAATTTGGGACAAATGAGGTCAATAAATGGAGACCAAGTCCTAAAATGATCATGGCATCTGATCCCATCATTTCATCGCAAATAAATGGGGAAACAATGGAAACAGCAACAGACTATTTTCCTAAGCTACAAAATCACTGTGGATGGTGACTGCAGCCATGAAATTAAAAGACGCTTGCTCTGTAGAAGAAAGGCTATGACAAACCTAGACAGCATATTAAAAAGCAGAGACACTACTTTGTTGACAGGTATTGCCAAAACTATGGTTTTTCCAGTAGTTATGCACAGATGTGAGAGTTGAACAATAAAAAGGCTGAGCACTGAAGAACTGATGCTTTCAAATTGTGGTGCTGGAGAAGACTCTTGAGGGTCTCTTGAACAGCAAAGAGATCAAACCAGTATCAATCCTAAAGTAAATCAACTCTGACTATTCGTTGGAAGGACTGATGCTGAAGCTGAAGCTCCAATACTTTAACCACCTGATGCTAAGAGGCAATTCATCAGAAAAGACCCTGAGGCCGGGGGAAAATTGAGGGCAGGAGGAGAAGGGGACAACAAAGGATGAGATGGTTGGATGGCATCACTGGTTCAATGGACATGAGTTTAAGCAAGCTCCAGGAAATAGTGACGGGCAGAAGCCTGATGTGCTGCAGTACATGGGGTGGCAAAATAGTCAGACATGACTGAGCGACTGAACAACAACAAGTGCTAACAGCCATGGTCAAGGCAAGCCTGTACTAGGTTAGAGCAGGGAGAAAGATGTGTTGCAAAAACAGAAGGAGGATCTGTGGTGAAAAGCTAGGTCATTCTAAAGATTTCAATAAGGCCTGCAGGACCCGGACTGAATTCATGGGCATGTGAGTTGTCGGGTTGCACGGGGCTCCACCCTCAGAAGGGCCCCATGCTTGCCTTAGTGCTTTCTTGTTGGTGTCTTGATATTCTTAAGAAGTTTTAAACATGAGACCCTATATTTTAACTTTGCACTGGGCCTTGAATATTATGTTGCTGATCCTGGCCAGGGAGCATTGAACCGAAGACTCATCTCCAGAAATACAAGCTGGCATGAACAAGAGAAGCATCAAGTGGATACCCCTCCTGGTTATTAGGGCAGGGGGCGGGGCAGTCATCAAGTGGTTTTAGAACCTAATATTATAGAACCAGGCAGAGGTTAGGGACCCAGCTTAAATAGGCAAGGACCGTGGCGGCAACTGACACTGCAGTAAAACTGTGTCTTGAAGCGTGCCTCGGGGGAACTGACGCACAGAGCCCTGGGCTTAGAAAGCTGCGCTGGTATCAGGTGTGTATCCGCCAATCAGCTGTGGCCCCCAGCAGAGTCCCACAGCCACAGCCAGTCAGCAGAGAGGAAGAGTAGTACAGGCAAAGGAGGTCTCCCATAGATGGAGCGACGTATAGATGCTAGGTTTGGCACTTACAGATGTGGCTTCAGGTAAGGAAGGCTCCTTACTTCTCTGAGCCTTAATTTCTTCATCTATGGAATGACAAAAGCAATACCTACTCACAGTTGATCAGAAGGTTAGATGAGATATGGTATATAAAATTTCTACTACTTCACCTGCACCAGGTAAATAATCTACAGTTGCTCTTATAGCCTATTGTTAATTTAAGAGAGGCAGAGTTAAGAAAAGTAGGTTTTAATCCCACTGGCTGTGGGATTAAGTTCCCTTGGGCAAACCACTTTGCATGTCTGAATCTCAATTTCTTCATAAGTAAAGGGAAATAAAAACCCAAGGCCTGAGACAGTGTCTTGCACATAGTAGGTACTCACTAAATGCATATTAAATGTTCTGCTACACTGCAACAAAAGATATGAGAGCTATTTGCAAAGCTGCAAAGGGCTTTGCCACTGTATTATCTTTTTGTTGACTTTAGAAAATCAGATTTATTACTTGGCAGGGTAGGAATCAAATAAGGTTGAGATCACCTCACTCTGAAAATAAAACAACTTTCTGAGTGCTTGCCTGCCTTGGGATTTGGGTCAGTCTTTTGTTACTGGCATCAGCACATAGCTAACTAATCCAAATGTAACCAAACTGGGCTGGGAGTCTTTGCATTGCTTTTTTTCTTCCAAGTTTTTCTTTCTAGAATAAAAGGGAAATGGTATTATCACATGGGTTACCACAAATCAAAAAGTGTAATTAATGACAAGACATTCAATCTGCATGTACCTACATCAAATGGATTCAGAGCATGTCATTCCTTTTCATGACAGCTCATGAAGCATGAAGACTATTTAGAGAGGATGAGAAAGTCTCATTCATTAGCCTCTGGGATGCCAAGAGGGGAAATGACTTATGTGCAAATGACACAAAGCACATATTTTTCTTGTTCTGAGTTTACATATTCCGCATAGGATTGAAGGAAACCCTGTGTCACCAGACTATGTGCCTTGGATGAGAAGAGTTCTGGGCTGCAAGGATAGAATAACCACCTGAACACTAAGACACCAAAGGTCAGCTTCACTGAACTGAAGTGACCTTGAGATTGAAACGATTCTTAAGGCATTATATACCTTCTGCCTCAAATGATGGAATATGACCAACAATTGCTACTGAGACCAACCTGGGTAAACCTCCACCAAAAATCTGTGTTCCTCCTTTTAATATAGACAGCTGTTGCTTCTCTATGAAAGGCTAAGTTTCCCAGTCTTCTAGCAGTAAGTGTGACTGTGTCGACAAGTTCTCTACAATGGAATGTGTTGTAACTGATGTGTGTATATATCTTTGGAGAATTGTGCATATAAATCTTTGGCCCATTGCTATTTGAATTGTTATTTTCTTCTTGAATTTCTGGTTGAGTATGATAGTTCTTTATATATTCTGATAATAGTTTTCTATATATATATTATTTTTCTCTTATTAGATATATGATTTGCAAATATTTTCTCCCCATTTTGTGTGATGTCTTCTCACTTTCTTGATGGCATTTGTGAAGCACAAAGGTTTTAATCGATGAAGTCCATTTTTCTCTATTTTTCCTTTGTTTGTGCTTTTGGTGCCATAGCTAAGAAACCATAGCCTAATTCAAGGTCACAAAGATTTACACCTATGTTTTTTTCTAAGACTTTCATAGTTTTGACTCTTACATTTTCAACTTTGAACTATTTGAGTTCGTTTTTGTATATGGTGTGAAGTAGGAGTTTAATTGCTTCTAGAATCATTCAAACATTCTCAGAGAATTACAGCACTCCCTTTTATGCCACACTGTCCATTTGTGTTTTTATGAGTTTTGACAGTCTGTATAATCAGTGTGTATGTGTGTGTGTGTGTGTGTGTGTATGTTTTCAAAGTTCAAGAAAAACATATCTTCCTTAGGGTAACAAGTATTCGATGAACTTTTGTATCTGTAGCACTCAAAGCAACAGTTTAATATTTGTATACTGTACCAGAACTAGTCAGTACCTTTTTCTCATCTATTGTGCTATTTTATTTTCACTGAAATCCTAAGGTAGGTGATACTCATGGACCTAGAAGCTAAGAAATGTTAACATGGCCAAGATCACAATATTACTAACAAATGAATTATAGACATAAAACCAGGTTTCCAGATTACATGCTCTTCCTGTTCTATATATTTATTACTATGGTGAAATGGAGTGTTTTAAAAATAGTTTCATTAATTTATTCATATATTCCAGAAACATATAGTGAGCCTCTGTTATTTACTAGGCATTGTGCAAAAACACTGACAAGAAATGATGAGCAACAATGGACATAGTTCTTTTACTTGTGAGGTGGACTTGGTGGACAATCAAATGGTCATACAAATACATTCATAATTACAGTTGTGATCAGTGGTAGAAAGTGGACTTGCATGCATCATTATGAGTAAATAATGAGGTGATCTGACTAGTAAGATAGGTCAGGTGATGATTCTCTAGGAAGTAGTACTTCACTGAGATATGAAGTTAATAGGAGCTAGGTGAAGAGCAGGTAAAGAGCATTCCACACAGAAATAATAGTCTGTGCAAATGTCCTGTGGCAGCATCCACCATCTGAGAAATCTAAGGATACTGTTTACTCCATTTAAAGTGTATTCGTTAAAACAATATATCACAACTGAACAGGAAAATGATGCGGTATACACAAAAGGCAAGTTAACCCTAACTTCTTTAAGACCTAATTTATCCATGTCTTTGCTTTTAAGCACCTACATTAGAAAATAAAGAGGAGAATGAAATAGGAAATGATATCACTGTATATACCTAAATCCATGCAATTGATCAACAGGAGTGTTTGTTGAGTATTTCAAGGACATGAGGATGTTCTTCTCTTCTCTGGGATGGTCCTCAGAAGAATAAACATCCTCATTCCTTTGAGGGCTTGTGAGGCCTGTGAACTTGTGCGTGTGTGCTAAGTCACTCAGTCATGTCCAACTCTTTGTGACCCCATGGATCACAGCCTGCCAGACTCCTTTGTCCATGGGATTTTCCAGGCAAGAATACTGGAATGGGTTGCCATTTCCTCCTCTAGGGGATCTTCCTGACCCAGCAAACCCACGTCTCCTGCATTTCCTCCTTTGGCAGGAGTGTCACCTGGTAGAAGCCTTAACACCATCAGGGTAGTCCCCAAGGTCCTGTTTCCAGGCAGAGTAAGCTGCTTTGCTCCAGGGTTATCAGGCACGTTCCCATATGTATCCGTGCATTGATCAATTCAAGTTCTGGATTAAAGGCAATGAATCACCTTGAGGATTATCTGTGATGTTGCTGCTTGCAGGAGTTTTAACAGCCAATTTGGAATCCAACAGTGTTGTTGAATTTAGAGGGAAAAAATATTCTCATTTAAGAAGCATATTTCACCCAAGGAGGATTAATCATTTTTAAGAAGGAGGAGACCTATGATGACTGGCAGGGAAGGAATGTCTGGGAGAAATTGTGACCTGCTAATTTAATTAGTATCTGTACTTCTATTTGATTTCCTTCCTTGTCTAGGAATTTTGTTTGGTGTTGTATGTGCTTAGTCATTTTGTCATGCGTCAGACACTAGGGATCCAAGCACTGATGGGAACTGGGCTACAGAGAAGCCTAAGAAACAGGTCCTGCCTTGTAAGGAGTAGCCAGCAGAGAATCTGATCCCAAGAAGTGCTTTAAAAACATTGACTGAAATAAATAGTACTTCATAAAATTAAATGTGCTCATTGTTTGGGGGAGAGTGAAAAAAGCAATTATCCTGTAGTATAACAGCTTATTTTTCCCCTTAGAGGTGCAGGGTTTTATAGAGATTAAGGGTTCTGGATTTAGAGAAATTGACATGAAACCCAGGCTCAAGTCCCGTCTCTGTCAACAGTCACCAGTGTGACTTTGAGCAAACTGCTTGACGTCTATGTGCCAATTTCCTCATCTGTCCAATGAGATTAAGGCTAGTACTTACCTCAAATTGTTAAAAATTTACAAATGCTAGTATATGTAAAGCACTTAGTCAGATGTTTGATACATATGTTCAATATTAAGAGCATTTTGAATTGCAAAGGATCTAAAAGGGCTCAAGGATCACAGAGAAATAAGAGTAGAAAGTTCTCCATTTGAATCACTGAAGATCCAGATGTGATTTGTGGTGGACATGAGGATGGATGTGTGGATGGAGGGTTGGATGGATGGATGGATGGATGGATGGATGGATGGGTGGATGGATGGAAGGGTGGGTGGATGGGTGGATGGATGGATGGATGGGTGGAAGGGGTGGATGGGTGGGTGGATAGATGGGGGTGGATGGGTGGGTGGATGGAGGGTGGGTGGGTAGGTGGATGGATGGATGGGTGGATGGATGGTTGGGTGGATGGATGGAAGGGTAGATGGATGGATGGAAGGGTGGGTGGATGGATGGATGGATGGAAGGGTGGGTGGATGGATGGATGGATGGATGGATGGATGGATGGATGGATGGGTGGGTGGATAGGTGGATGGATGGATGAGTGGATGGATAGATGGATGGATGGGTGGGTGGATAGGTGGATGGATGGATGGGTGGATGGATGGATGGAGGGGTGGATGGATAGATGGATGGAGGGGTGGATGGATGGATGGATGAGTGGATGGATGGAGGGTGGATGAATGGATAGATGGGTGGGTGAGTAGGTGGATGAATGAGTGGATGTCAGGATAATGGCAGCACAGGAGAGGGTTAGCCCAGGGTCTGTTGTTCTATCTGGCCTCAGCAGAAGCTGTTTCATGTCCTACTGGATCCCTGGTGGCTCAGTGGGTAAAGTGTCTGCCTGGAATGCGGGAGACGCGGGTTCGATTCCTGGGTTGGGAAGATCCCCTGGAGAAAGAAATGGCAACCCACTCTAGTACTCTTGCCTGGAAAATCCCGTGGACTGAGAAGCCTGGTAGGCTACAGTCCATGGGGTTGCAAAGAGTTGGACACGACTGAGCCGACTTCACTTCATACAATGGGCAGGGTGTGGCAAAGCACCAGTGTGAGGCACTGTCTTTCTTTACATTTCTGCACAACCCACCATGCATGATTCTGATACAGTGAAGCATCAACATACCAGGGTTTGGGGGTTTGATGAGGGAAGGCCAGGTAGGGAAGCAGGATTGTCAGGGAAGGCATTAGCAGTGGTGGAGGCGTTCGAGTGTCTTGGAGCAATGTTCATCAACAAGGAGGCTACCGCAATAGAATAAGTTTGGACTCGTTCTTAAGTTCTTACTGGACTAGTAATCTTGAGAAAGTAAGAGCTTCCCAGGTGGCGCTAGAGGTAAAGAACCCGCCTGCCAATTCAGGAGATGTAGTAGATGCAGTTCAATCCTGGGTGGGGAAGATCCCCTGGAGGAGGGCATGGCAGTCCACTCCAGCGTTCTTGCCTGGAAAATCCCATGGACAGAGGAGCCTGGCAGGCTTCAGTCCATGGGGGTCACAAAAAGTCAGACAGACCTGAAGCAACAATTTGTGAGACCTAGGGACTCCATCAAATAAGAGGGGATCTTTGAGGAAGAGTTGAGATCCTGCAGGTGGGGCTGTGAGCTTGCAGAATTTGGTTGTTAGTGCGAATTTATTCATTCTCGCAGTTTGCTTGGGCTTGAGGACATTTTGTTGTTGTTTTGGGTTATGCTAAGTCTTAAGCGTTCACAATTATTTCTTCCTTTTAAAGGTTCTGCTATGAATTACAATCATCTTATTTACCACTTTCAGTGACAATTTGAGAAGGGAGAAAAGTAACATCTAAGTGTCAAGGGAGACATATTTATCCTCTTCCAGCTTGGGTCTAGTGATTGGGACCTGCAAATTTACTGACAATAAGCCGATTAACAGAAGAGAAAAGGTGTATTTACAGGCTGTTAATTGCAGCTGTGTTTTGGGGGAGCTTCTGCTTCAGTTAGATATGAAACATTCAGATAAGATTTCTTTCTGCATCATTTTAGCTCAGATGTTTTCACTTTAGAATAATCTTTATACTAATTCTGAGGTCTGTGAAGTTCCCTACACACCTTATCAGATACTGTGCTAAATTTAACCGTATACCGTTACTTTTCACAGGTTTTTCTGTAAGATCTCTCTCTCTCTCTCTTTTTTTTTTTCCACAAACAAACCTAGAATTGAGGATCACATAGGTCAAGTGACTTACCCACTATTTTTTAAAATGATGATCAAAGATATTCGGTGTGTGACATGCTCCCATGAGTCACACATTTCTTGCATACTATGTATGACATGACCCCTCTCTCCTTTCTTTTTTAAAAAATATTTATTTTTTTGGCTGGACCAGGTCTTTGCTGGGACATGTGGGATCTTTAGTTGAGGCATGCAGGATCCAGTTCCCTGACCAGGGATCTGGCCCCCTGACCAGGGATCCAGCCTAGACCCCCTGCATTGAGAGTGCAGAGTCTCATCCACTGGGCCACCAGGGAAGGCCCACGACTTCCTCCAATAACACTGATGTTATTATCAGTATAAGCAGGTGCTTATATCCTCTGTAATGTATTTTTAAAGACAATAACTAGCAAGCATCATTTATCTGTTTATTTTTTCTAACAGGTGACTTGTGATGATTTCCGCAGGCTGTCTCATCCACCTCTACATCCTAATACCTCAGCCGAGAATGCTGCCCTGCCCTGTGCCATTGCCCAGGTGTATAGTAAAATGCTGAGACCCATCAAATTACCCACCGCAGGGTATCGACCAGACTCCCAGGTGTTGTTTGGAAGACCTCCTCCACAGCCAGTGGAATGGTGAGCATCCTTTGTCAACTGATGCTGTGTTCACATTTCAGGTCCAGGGGTGGGTGGACCCCCACAGTGGATGGCTGCTTGGTTAACGAGTCCCCTCTGAGCAAATGTCCTTAAAGTTAGCTAGGTTAAAATAATACCCTACTCTCCATACACTACTGCCCGGAGTACAAAACAACAAAAAAAAAAGATTTAATACGTATATCCAATTTATTTCTGCCAATGAGCCATCCTTAGGAAAAGAATGCACAGCCTGAAAATCTGTGTTCTCAGTGCTGAGATTTCCTTCCTGGGTCCCTTTATCCTCACAGGGAGTTGAAGGGCAGCAGAGAGCCCTCCTCCAATTTTCTCTTCAGTTTCTCGCCCATCATTCTCTTAGTCTCTTTCTCCCTCCCATCTTTGCTGGAAACATGGAAGAAATATATCACTGCGTGTAATACACAAATCTCTTCTTGCCAGGTTATCTATCTGTTGCCCAACTAAAGAAAAGACAACTTGAAGGCAAACACTATATTTTTCATCTCTACATTTAGTTTGCAGTAGTATTCAAGAACAAATTATGCTGAATAAATAAACCAGAATAGCCCTCTTTCCTCATTGTATAAACAATCTCTCATGGCAGGCAGGGGCTTATTTATAAGTTGTATAGTAATAATAGCAGGCATATATTAAGAACTAACCGTCTGAGAGTTTTTATATATATTGAGGAATCCTGGATTCCCAAGCCTCACACATGTCAGCCAAATTCTAGTTACTCATGGGCCAGGTCTATCAGAAATAATGTGGAGGTTACGAGAAACATGGGAACTAAACTACAACATCTATTATTAAGCAACTTCAACTTTCACATGAAAGTCTGAAGAAACAAAATGCCCAAATATTTAATATAAAAATTGTATATACTTGAGATGTAAAACATGATAACTTTATATACATATATATATATAATGAGGTATTTAAACACATTAATATGTATATATGTGTGTATATATATATTAATACATATACATACACTGCTCCCATAGTTACTGTTTTTCTCTGTGTGGTTAAAGCACCTAATATCTACTTTAAGCATATTTCCAGTATTTGATAGTGTTATTAACTATAGTTAACATGCTGTATGTTAGATTTCTAGACAGACTCATTCAATAAAACTGTCACTGTGTACTACTCTTCTCTGACCAGCATCTCCCCATTTCCCCTCTCCCCTTCCCCCACACCTAGCAGCACCATCTGCACTCTGCTTCTACGAGTTTGATCTTTTTTTTTAAGATTCGTGTATAAGTGAAATCACACAGTATTTGTCTACCACTGTCTATTTCACTTAGTATAAGGTTTCACCCATGTTGTTGCTAATGGCAGGATTTCCTTCTTTCTTATCACTGAATATATATGTGTGTGTGTGTGTGTGTGTGTGAGTGTGTACACAACATCTTTATCCATTCATCCGCCAGTACCCAAGAATATTTTTAAGAGTCCTGCTTCACTATGCTGATTGCCTTGCTCTCAGATGGTGATTGCAGCCATGAAATTAAAAGATGCTTACTCCTTGGAAGGAAAGTTATGACCAACCTAGATTGCATATTCAAAAGCAGAGACATTACTTTGCCAACAAAGGTCCATCTAGTCAAGGCTATGGTTTTTCCAGTAGTCGTGTATGGATTTGAGAGTTGGATTGTGAAGAAAGCTGAGTGGCGAAGAATTGATGCTTTTGAACTGTGGTTTTGGAGAAGACTCTTGAGAGTCCCTTGGACTGCAAGGAGATCCAACCAGTCCATTCTAAAGGAGATCAGCCCTGGGATTTCTTTGGAAGGAATGATGCTAAAGCTGAAACTCCAGTACTTTGGCCACCTGATGCGAAGAGTTGACTCATTGGAAAAGAGTCTGATGCTGGGAGGGATTGGGGGCAGGAGGAGAAGGGGACGACAGAGGATGAGATGGCTGGATGGCATCACTGACTCGATGTACGTGAGTTTGGGTGAACTCCGGGAGTTGGTGATGGACAGGGAGGCCTGGTGTGCTGCAGTTCATGGGGTCACAAAGAGTCGGACACGACTGAGCCGACTGAACTGAACTGAACTGAAGAAGGTATGTTGACTCTACAGTTCCTATGACCTTCCTCACTTTCCCCCACTGTGAGTTGTTGGCATATTGAACCAACGAAGAGGTTTTCGTATCTAAATCAAGCACATTGCCTAGCATGCCTTAGTAATGGTTTTAACTCATCTGAATTTCACAACAACCTTATGAGGCAGGTACTATCATCACCCCCATTTTACAAGTAGGGGAACTAAGAAGCAAAGAGGCATTAAATACTTGCTCGAGGATATAAATCTGTAATTTCAGATGCTGTGCTTTTAATGCCCACCCATTACACTCCTCAAGTTGGGTGCACTTAATATGCGTTGCAAAAATAACTGCTAACTAGAATAATTACGGAGAAGGCAGTGGCACCCCACTCCAGTACTCTTGCCTGGAAAACCCCATGGACAGAGGAGCCTGGTAGGCTACAGTCCATGGGGTCATGAAGAGTCGGACACGACTGAGCGACTTCATTTTCACCTTTCACTTTCATGCATTGGAGAAGGAAATGGCAGCCCACTCCAGTGTTCTTGCCTGGAGAATCCCAGGGACAGGGAAGCCTGGTGGGCTGCAGTCTATGGGGTCGCACAGAGTTGGACATGACTGAAGTGACTTAGCAGCAGCAGCAGCAGCAGAATAATTAAAGAAAGGATTGTTCTTATTATGTTTCTCAGGCAGACAGGGTTCTGCTCAAAAATCTTTAAAACCTTTAACTCTTATTGAAAATAGCATCGACATATATACACTACCGTGTGTAAAACAGATGGCCAGTGGGAAGCTGCCGTACAGCGCAGGGAGCTCGGCTCAGTGCTCTGTGATGGCCTGCAGGGGTAGGGGTGGGGGGTGGGGGGGAGGGAGGCTCAAGAAGGAGGGGATATATGTCTTCATATAGCACATACACTTTGCTGTTCAGCAGAAAATAGCACAGCATTTGTAAAGCAACTACACTCCAATAATAAATTAAAAAAAAAAATTTAAGTCTTACTTTAGAAAGCCCAGTGGAAATAACAATAGATTTTTCAAAGAGAGACCAAGCTCTGACCACAACAGTTGGTCCCTTTATTTGCCCTATCCTTTTCCTCTCCTCTACTTTCTCTTCAGCCCCATTAGGAGCTCCAGCCCGATGACTGCTCCTCTTGTTCAGATCATACCGGAACCCCAGTTCAGTTCAGCCAGTCAGTCACGTTCGACTCTTTGTGACCCCGTGAATTGCAGCATGCCAGGCCTCCCTGTCCATCAACAACTCCAGGAGTTCACCCAAATGCATGTCCATCGAGTCGGTGATGCCATCCAGCCGTCTCATCCTCTGTCGTCCCCTTCTCCTCCTGCCCTCAATCCCTCCCAGCATCAGAGTCTTTCCCAGTGAGTCAGCTCTTCGCATGAGGTGGCCAAAGTATTGGAATTTCAGCTTCAGCATCATTCCTCCCAAAGAACACCCAGGGCTGATCTCTTTTAGGGTGGACTGGTCCCCAGAACGAATCACTGAGAGCACTCTTGCCACGCCCTCTGCGTCCCAGCGGGCTTGTCATTGCCCAGTCCTCAGCTTCGTAAACCCTGAACTTCAGCCTAATCCTGTGTCTCACCTTCTTCCCTCCCCACCCAGCTCTCTGAGTGCCCCTGGAGGGGAGCCCTGATGAAAGAAAGAAAGAGAAGTCTCTCAGTCCTGTCCAACTCTTTGCGACCCCATGGTCTGTAGCCCACCAGACTCCTCCATCCATGGAATTTTCTACACAAGAGTACTGGAGTGGGTTGCCATTTCCTTCTCTGGGGGATCGTCCCAACCTAGGGATCGAACCCAGGTCTCCTGCACTGCAGGCAGATGCTTTACTGTCTAAGCCACCAGGGCATCCCGACCATGTGGTGAGTGCTATGACAGATGTATAGCCTCTGACTCAGCTGGAGCACTCTGCAGTCTTCCCTGTGTCCCTGCTTTTGCTCAGAGACTGTCCAACCTCTGCTCCAGAGTTTCTAGTTCTGTTCCTACTTAGTTGAGGCACTTGGACCAATCACTCAAGAGCTTTATATTTTACTCTCTCCATCTGTAAGAAGACTGATTTCTATCAGTACTCTCCTTCTCCATTTTTAGTTTTGGCTGTGCTGGGTCTTTGTCGTGGCATGCAGGCTTCGCCTGTGGCAGGGCAGGGGCTTCTCCTGTTGGGGAGCATGCGTCCTTGGGCACATGGGCTCGGTAGTCTCGGTTACCAGGCTCCAGGGCACACAGGCTCAATCATTGCAGCTCAGGCCTAGTTGCTCCTCGGCCATGTAGGATCTTCCCAGATCAGGGATTGAACTCGTGTCTCCTACGTGGGTAGATGGATTCTTTACCACTCAGCCTCTAGGGAAACCTTACCCTGGGTTTTAAAAGAGAACTTCCACCAGCTCATCACTCAAAAACTAATGACATTCAGTGCGTTACCAGCTAGTCTGAGCGCTGATGTGCTCAGGCTTCTCTTACAGAATTGCCCAAGCCCAGCTACTCTTCCTCTGTGAGTAGAGGGCCCGTCCTTGCCTCTTGCCAGTCCGAGCTGCTGTTTTTGCCTCCAGCACTCGGCACTGTGACGGTGCCAGCTGCGTCTTCACCTCTCATTTGGGGATTGGCTTCTCTCAAGCCCACTCTCAGCCTCGGGAGCTGGTTAGGGTATATTCTCTGGTCCAGCCAGTACTCTGCACACTGCGTCATCCTCCACTAGCTGGGGAAAAGAATGCAACAGAAAGAGCAATTTTGTTTGCTGGAAACAGAGATAATAAAAGGATCTGGACTTGGGCAGAAACAAACTCCTGATACTTACTGTGCAAAGTTTTAAACCTCCAGGATGCGGAGTCCAGCGGCATGTTTTCCTCAACTTTGACATCAATTATCTTGTAAGTGGTTGGGGCTGGAGGGAGCAAAGGATGTTACATGGAAAATCCCAAAAGAAGGGATCACAACAGTAAGGCATCCATTTTTACTTGTGGTTCTTCTGTAGCTATGTCATGTCTGGCTCTCTGTGAACCCATGGATTCTAGAGTGGACCCTGGAGGCAACCTCTACCATCACTAGCCTGTTTGTTTGTTCAGTTGCTAAGTCATATCTGACTCTTTGCAACTCCATGGACTGCAGCACTCCAGGCCTCCCTGTCCATCACCAACTCCTCAAACTCATGTCCATTGAGTCAGTGATGCCATCCAACCATCTCATCCTCTGTCATCTCCTTCTCCTCCTGCCTTCTCTCTCTTTCTCATCATCAGGATCTTTTCCAATGAGTCAGTTCTTCGCATCAGGTAGCCAAAGTTTTGGACCTTCAGCTTCAGCATCAGTCCTTCCAATGAATATTCAGGGTCAGTTTCCTTTAGGGTGGACTGGTTGGATCTCCTTGACCCCAGATCTTTTCAGTTCTCTTCCTTGCTCACTAATAGGAGAGAAGGGTAATTTAAATGCTACACACATGCATTCATAGCACTGTTTTTTTTTTCTTCTTTGGCTTCACCCTTGGGAATTTTAGTTCCCCAGCCATGGATGGAACCTGGCTCCTCCTCAGTGAAAGGGCAGAGTCCTATCCATTGGACCAGCAGGGAGTTCCCCACAGCAACAACCTTTTAAGATATGAAAGTATGCTCAGGACTTTTGTGCATCTTAATTGCTCACCTCTATTGAAAGCTGGTTCTTCTTCACACCTTTCCATGGTTTTTGATTTTTCACTATAGTTTTTCTCCTCTGAAGGATCTATCACTGTCTATGGTAATTGTCCATCTACTGCAAGACTGTGAGTTCTGAGAACACCTTATGTTTGACATAGACACAGGTTAGGAGGAGATGATTTCTTAGGATTTTCTAGACAGACAATCATGTTGCCTGAGAATAAACACAGTTTTAAGAATCTTTCTTAAAACTGAAATGTGGTTAATTTGTAATGCTGTATTAGTTTCAGATGTACAGCAAAGCATCAGTTATATATACATTTTCCAGACTCTTTTCTGTTATGGGTTATTACAAGATATTGAATATATTCCCCTGTGCTATACATAGGCCCTTTTTGTTTATCTATTTTATATATAGTAGTGTGCACATGTTAATCCCAAACTCCTAATTTATCTCCTCCTCCACTGCCACCCCCTCCCCCAACTATCCCCTTTGGTAACGATAAGTTTGTTTTCTATGTCTGGAGTCTAGTTTTACTTTGTTATTTTCCATTTTTATATGTGTTTGTTTGTTTGTTTTACCTTTGACACTGGCTAGTACCTTTTGAATAATACTGTATAAAGGTGGTAAGACCAAACATATTTATTTTGTCTTTCATTACAGGGAGAAAGAATATAGCATTTCATCATTAATGCTATATGTAGTTCCTTATAGAGCATTAGTATCTTCCTTTTCCTGTTTTGCTAAGTATTTTGAAAATAAATGGATTTATCGATAGCTGGTGAGAAGTTGTTCTGTAACAGAGGGACCCCAGCCCTGTATGCTGTGATGACCTAGAGGGGTGGAGTGGGAAAGGGGAGGGAGGTGATATATGTATAATTATGGCTGATTTGTGTGTTGTATGGCAGAAACCAACACAACACTGTAAGGCAATTTTTCTCCAATTAAAAATAAATGGGTACTAAATTTTGTCAGCTGTCTTTTGGCATCCATTTCATCGGTCACATGGTTTCCGCCTTTTATTTTCTAATATATTAATTATGTTGACTGATTTTTGAATCTTGAACTACCTTTGCACTTCTGAGATAAACCCTATTTGATCATTTTGTATTACCATTTTAATAAATTGCTGTGCTTTATTTGAGAATGTTTTGTTACAGATTTTTCATATATGTTCATGAGTGATATAGATTTTCAGGTTTTTTAAAAACTGTAATATCTTTTTGATACCTAGGCTTCCATGAATATGAGGGGGGGAAAATAACATGAATGACTTAAAATTTACATAAGTTACTAACCATTTAATGGTGCTAACCTCTAGTACGTCTGTTTAGTTGCAAGTAATGAGAAGCAACTGGAGCTAGCTTAAGCAGCTGGCTCTGATCCCGAGGTCATACATGAGATGGGTACCCCAGCCTCTGCAAGGAGCTGGAGCCGCAGGCCACCAAGCCTCCCAGCTCTCTGTCACTCTCCCTATTCCACAGCTTCATCCTTCCTACTTTTCAGACTTTCTCTCTGCTTCTCTGATTCTTATGGCAATTCCTAAGCTTATTAATAAATAAGTACATATATAAGGCTTACAAAGGTTCAGAAACATTTTTAATGCATCGCTAGTCAAATCCATGCACAATTATAAGGTAATAAATTAGTCTGAGAAAAAGGAAGAATGATAGAATCAATGGATCCAAGTGAAAATTTCATTAGCAGTGATTATAGCTAACACTGACTATGTACATGAGTCAGTACATACATGGTGGCTCAGTGGTAAAGAATCCACCTGCCAATGCAGGAGGCCTGGGGTTCCATCCCTGAGTCTGGAAGGTCCCCTGGAGATGGAAATGGCAGTATTCCAGCCTGGGAAATCCCATGGAGAGAGGAGCCTGGTGGGCTACGGTCCATGGAGATCTCAAAAGGGTCAGACATGACTTAGTAACTAAACAGCAACAACACTAAGTGCATACTATATGCTGGAGCCCAGATAAGCACTTTACTTGCTGTATCTTATGTGATCTTAACCATTTCCTTATGCATAGAAGGTCATGTTATCCACATAGTTTCAAGTTGAGGCTTAGGTGAAATAACTTTACCTAATTCTCTCTGAATTATAAATTTCAATATTGCTACATCAAAATGCAGTGAAGGCCTCTGGGTAGGACACAAATCTTTTGAAAACAGAAAGCAGAATATAAAAACTTCTAACCTTCATATTGTGTATGACTTTAATTTATTGCATTTATGGCAATATAAGGATGTTGCTTATATGGAGAAGGAAATGGCAACCCACTCCAGTTTTCTTGCCTGGAGAATCCCATGGATGGAGGAACCTGGTGGGCCACAGTCCACGGAGTCGCAAAGAGTCGGAGACGACCGAGAGACTTCACTTTCACTTTCACTTTCAAGGATGTTGCTAGCAATATGCTACAGTAAGACTTTTATCAAAGAGTAGTGCTGCATAGTCAAATGATAAGACTAGTATTTATTTTAATTAATTTATTATAAATTAGAAGCTAATTACAATATTGTGGTGGTTTTTGCCATACATTGACATGAATCAGCCATGGGTGTACCTGTGTCCCCATCCCAAAACCCTCTCCCACCTCCCTCCACATCCCATCCCTCTGGGTTGTCCCAGTGCACTGGCTTTGAGTGCCCTGTTTCATGCATTGAACTTGAACTGTTAATCTGTTTCACAGATGGTAATATAAATGCTTCAATGCTATTCTCTCAAATCATCCCACCCTTGCCTTCTCCCACAGAGTCTAAAAGTCTGCTTTTTATATCTGTGTCTCATTTGCTGTCTCACATATAGAGTCATTTTTATCATCTTTCTAAATTCCATATGTATGTGTTAATATACTGTATTGGTGTTTTTCTTTCTAACTTACTTCACTTTGTATAATAGGCTCCAGTTTCATCCATCTCATTAGAACTGACTCAAATGCATTCTTCTTAATAGCTGAGTAATACTCCATTGTGTATATGTACCACAGCTTTCTTATCCATTCATCTGCCGATGGACATCTAGGTCACTTCCATGTCCTAGCTATTGTAAACAGTGCTGCGATGAACAATGGGGTACAGGTGTCTCTTTCAATTCTGGTTTCCTCAGTGTGTATGCCTAACAGTGGGACTGCTGGGTCATATGGCAGTTGTATTTCCAGTTGGGCTTCCCTGTGGCTCAACTGGTAAAGAATCCACCTGCAGTGTGGGAGACCTGGGTTTGATCCCTGGGTTGGGAAGATCCCCTGGAGAATGGAAAGGCTATCAGTTCCAGTATTCTGGCCTGGAAAATTCCATGGACTGTATATTCCATGGGTTCGCAAAGAGTCAGACACGACTGAGCAACCTTCACTTTCACTTTCTTTCAAGCAATCTCCACACTGTTCTCCATAGTGGCTGTACTAGTCTGTGTTCCCACCAACAGTGTAAGAGGGTCCCCTTTTCTCCACACCCTCTCCTGCATTTATTGCTTGTAAACTTTTTTGATAGCAGCCATTCTGACTGGTGTGAGATGGTACCTCATTGTGGTTTTGATTTGCATTTCTCTAATAATGAATGAACTCTGGGAGTTAGTGATGGACAGGGAGGCATGGCATGCTGCAATTCATGGGGTCGCAAAGAGTCAGACACGACTGAGTGACTGGACTAACTAACTGATAATGAGTGATGCTGAGCATCTTTTCGTGTGTTTGTTAGCCATCCGTATGTCTTCTTTGGAGAAATGCCTGTTTAGTTCTTTGGCCCACTTTTTAGATTGGGTCATTTATTTTTCTGGAATTGAGCTGCTTGTATATTTTTGAGACTAATTATTTGACAGTTACTTCATTTGTTATTATTTTCTCCCATTCTGAAGGCTGTCTTTTCACCTTGCTTATAGCTTCCTTCGTTGTGCAAAAGCTTTTAAGTTTAATTAGGTCCCGTTTGTTTATTTTTGCTTTTATTTCCATTACTCTGGGAGATGGGTCATAGAGGATCTTGCTATGATTTATGTCAGAGGGTGTTCTTTTTTTTTTTTTTTTAATTTTGCGCAGGAGTGACCTGACACGTCTGAGTTTCCCTTCGGGTGAATGAGAAGCCCAGCACAGCGAGGCTAGGACGGACTTCCACCACTGGCACCCACCCCCACCCCACCTCGAGGGTGTTCTGCCTATGTTTTCCTCTAGGAGTTTTATAGTTTCTGGTCTTATATTTAGATTAGTAAGATCACATCTTGTCACATGTGTTTCCATACAATTTGTGTAATTATTTGTTCTAGTTCTCTGAAAAAGACCATCGGTAGCTTGATAGGGATTGCATTGAATCTATAGATTGCTTTGGGTAGTATACTCATTTCCACTATATTGATTCTTCTGATCCATGAACTATATTTCTCCATCCGTTTGTGTCATCTTTGATTTCTTTCATCAGTGTTTTATAGTTTTCTATATATAGGTCTTTTGTTTCTTTGGGTAGATTTATTCCTAAGTATTTTATTCTTTTTGTTGCAATGGTGAATGGGATTAGTTCCTTAATTTCTCTGTTTTCTCCTTGTTAGTGTATAGGAATGCAAGGGATTTCTATGTATTAATTTTATATCCTCCAGCTTTACTATATTCATTGATTAGCTCTAGTAATTTTCTGGTGGTGTCTTTAGGGTTTTCTATGTAGAGAATCATGTCATCTGCAAACAGTGAGAGTTTTACCTTCTTCTTTTCCAATCCGGATTCCTTTTATTTCTTTTTCTTCTCTGATTGCTGTGGCTAAAACTTCCAAAACTATGTTGAATAGTAGAGGTGAGAGTGGGCACCCTTGTCTTGTTCCTGACTTTAGGGGAAATACTTTTAATTTTTCATCATTGAGGATAATGTTTGCTGTGGGTTTATCATATATGGCTTTTATTATTTTGAGGTATGTTCCTTATATGCCTGCTTTCCATAGAGTTTGTATCATAAATGGGTGTTGAATTTTGTCAAAGGCTAACTCTGCATCTATTGAGGTAATCATATGGTTTTTATCTTTAAATTTGTTAATGTGGTGTATCACACTGATTGATTTGTAAGTACTGAAGAATCTTTACATCTCTGGGATAAAATCCACTTGAAGACTAATATTTATTATAGTAAAGAAGCTTATGTATTCTCAATAACCAACTGAGCACTTCTCTAGCAGAAGAATATCAAAAAGAAAGGAAAATAACTTTGGTGCTAAGGAGGAATTTTATGAAAAAAAGCACATAAAAATGTTTATGAGAAAAAAATTTTCTCATAAAATTACCACAGTATTAAGAATTTATAAATATTAAGTGCTAGGTGCTCTGATACATGCTTTATTTTCATTGGCTTATTTTCTAGTCACAACAACCCCCCAAGTAGGTTTTATCAGCTCCATTTTAGAGATTGAAAAACTGAGTTTCAGGAACTTTCCCAGGAATCACAGCAAATGAGCAGCCCATCCATATTCTGTTAATACCTTATGTGGTGGCAGAAATTACAAGAACACTGATGGATTCTCCACTTTGGATTGGTTGTGGCCCATTCATTACAATTATTAAAAAAAAAAAAAAGGCAAAACAAAACAAAACATTGTCTGGAAATTTCTCAGAATTCCTTGCTATGTTCCAGAGTAAGACAAGATGGTGAATCCAGAAGTTCTGAGATACTCTCATTAGCTGTGAACTCTAGACATTGCTACATTTCCTTGACCAGAGAAAAATACCAGCTCTACAGTGGAGAGGCACAGGACTCATAGCCTTTCCCAGTTTTCTGAAAGTGCTAAAGACTAGAATGTAAATAGTCCTTCTGTGAGACATAGAGCAGGACAAATACAAGCATCCACTGGCTGGAAAGTGGGCTGCACATGCTTATCTCTTAACACAAACACAGCAAAGCAAACATGGCACAGAGACAAGGAACAGGGGCTGCTGCAGCTGGCAGGAGTCGCCTGATCACACCCGGATGTTCATCCGCCCAGACATCTGGTGCCCTGGAGAGGGTCAGGGTGGAACCCGGAAGCCCTCCTCGACCTCCTTCCATCACTCACTGCACTGATTTTGGCTTACAATTTGAGCAGCAAAAGTCATTTGCAGAGGCTTTGTGGGGAGGGGGTGGTGCATATCATGAGTTGGCATCCAAACTGAAAACATCTTGAATGTTGATATTGATCTCAAGTGGGTTTAAATAATTAAAAAAAAAAAAGACAAATGTCAAATCAAAGTGCTTCTAACTGCTGAGGTCCACAGGCAATGCTCAAGGTAGCTTTCTTTGGACTAATAAAACCTGGACAAATGGACACTTGGGGACTCTACCCAGGGGACTTCTGCAAGTGAAGGCTGCCTATATCATATGAAAGCTCTTAAGGGGAGGAAATTCTCTCCTCTCCTTCCCTAGTATACATCACCCCCATGGTCTTCACACCCACTCAAGCTAATAAATATGTGAATACACAGATAACTTCTTCAGTGATTGTTAAATTGACAGTAAAATCTTGAGGGTAGCAAATTGATCATTAAGGGTTAGAGCCCTCATTCCTTATAGTTTTCTATTTACAAAAATGGAAAAGAGAGCATCCATGAATAGGCCAAATATGTTTATAGGCAAGTCTGGCAAAAGCCCTTCAGATGAATGGCCAGTGTTCAGTTCAGTTCAGGTCAGTCGCTCAGTCGTGTTTGACTCTTTGCAACCTCATGAATCACAGAACGCCAGGCCTCCCTGTCTATCACCATCTCCCAGAGTTCATTCAGACTCACGTTCATCGAGTCCATGATGCCATCCAGCCCTCTCATCCTCTGTCGTCCCCTTCTCCTCCTGCCCCCAATCCCTCCCAGCATCAGAATCTTTTCCAATGAGTCAACTCTTCTCATGAAGTGGCCAAAATACTGGAGTTTCAGCTTTAGCCTCATTCCTTCCAAAGAAATCCCAGGGCTGATCTCCTTCAGAATGGACTGGTTGGATCTCCTTGCAGCCCAAGGGACTCTCAAGAGTCTTCTCCAACACCACAGTTCAAAAGCATCAATTCTACAAAAAGGTAAATTCTATAGGGTACTGTGAGACAAAGGTCAAAGCTTTGACTATAGTTTTTCCAGTAGTCATGTATGTATATTACCACTGGACCATAAAGAAGGCTAAGCATTGAAGAATCAATGCTTTTGAACTATGGTATTGGAGAAGACTCTTGAGAGTACCCTGGACAGCAAGGAGATCAAACCAGTCAGTCCCAAAGGAAATCAATCCTGATTATTCATTGGAAGGACTGATGCTGAAGCTGAAACTCCAATACTTTAGCCATCTGATAAGGAGAGCTGACTCATTGGGAAAGACCCTAATGCTGGGAAAGATTGAAGGCAGGAGAAGAGGACAACAGAGGATGAGATGGTTGGATGGCATCACCGAGTCAATGGATGTGAGTTTGAATAAGCTCAGGAGATGGTGAAGGACAGGGAGACTGGGCATGCTGCAGTCCATGGGCTCACAAAGAGTTGGACACAACTGATTGACTGAACAACAACTGTGAGACAAGGTGAAGATTAATATACAGAGCACTATCTCACAGCTCTACTTGTCTGTCTGTCTGTCTGTCTGTCTATCTGTCTGTCTTGGGAAGTAATGTGTCTCCAGGAAAGGCAGAGACAATGTGTGAACACTGTCAAGGGAGCCAAGCTGACGATAAGATTTCAGGCTTCCTTCCAGATCAAGGAAACCGAGATCCAGTGTTTCTAAATCACTCCAGAATCATCCTTGAACTCCCTTTATATTGCTGGCATGGTGCTGGGTGCTGATGGCATAAACGTGAAGACCAGTTCTCTTCAGAAACATAGGGATGGCTGGGGAGACACACGCAGACCATTTAGACCGGGCGAGGAGGTGCTGTGTCCGAGTTACATGCAGGGCACCATAGGGCCCCAACGCAGGCAAGGGAGGGAGTCAAGAAGTGCTTCTGAGGGATGATGTTTGAGCTGAATCTCAAAAGAATGAGTAGGAGAGGGCCACGTGGAGATGTGGAGTTGAGGGCACAACGGAGTGTGGTCTTGCCAGATCCTGCAGTGGCAATTGGGAAGGATCTGGGAATGAAGCCAGAGAGAGAGGCAGGGGCCTGGTAACAGAGAGACATGAGCATCCCCATCGGCAAATGAGGGAAGTGATGTTTAGGGAGAAAAGGTCCAATGCCCACGATTTAAAGTCAGACCGTCCTAAATTCAAGTCTCAGGTTTGCAGCTTACACATGGAGTGAACATCTGAGTTGTTTATCTTCTGTGTCTTGGTTGCCTGATCTGCAAACTAGAAATAATGACAATACCCAGCTAATGGGGTGCTGGGTGGATTAAATGAGGCATGCAAAGCCTGCAATGTCATTTCAGCACATTGTGAGCACTTGATAATGATAGAAATTAACTTTCTAAAAATGTATAACTTTGCTCAAGATTGCACAGTAAATGTCAGAATGTGGCCTGAATCCATCAGCATGGAACACCTGGGGTGACGGTGGGAGGGAACTGCCCTGCGTGCTGGCAAGGGTGTGTGTGTGTGTGCAAGCTTGACAGAGAATTTTACAACTATCATCAAATTGAATAAACCATTCATCTGCTTTTCATTATTATCAAGCATAGGGCATTCCAAACATTGTCAGTGATAAAATACTCCTCCCTCCAATATTTTCTGTTGGTCTAAGAATTTCTAAACAATCGCCGCATGGTTACTGTTGAATTTTAATAATACCTATGAAAACCACAGGGGCCTCTGACATACACTGTAAACTAGAATCTGATCCTTGCCTGGATCGCAGTCAGCAGAGCATAGTTTTCAAATGATTGCTCCAGCCACTTTGTTTCCCTGTTTTAAACGTTAGACAGATAAACATTCCAAATGATCACACAGGATGACAGAATTGAAGTGACTCAGGTTCTGTGTCTTTGTCTTTCAATCTTTGCGCTAACATTGTTCATTCTGAAGCTATTGTTTCAACAAGGGAATGTGTACTCCCCAGGGATGGGAACCATCAACTCTGCCAAAGTGTGCTTGAATGATTGTCAACTATTAAGAAGCTTTGAAGATGAAAATTTTATTAGAGAATAAGGAGTAAAAATGGGCTAATCTAAAGCTATTAACTGTAAATCATTTTTTTTTTTCATACCAAAGAGGGTATTTAAAAGTTATCTGCTCCAGGTTTTAAATACCCAAAAGCACTCAGCTCTGCAAGTCAGGCAGGCTTTAGCACCTGGGCCGGTATCTCTCGTCTTCTACCCTGACTACTGCAGCACTCTGTCCATGCCCCTGTATCCTGCTTTCTTCTGGAACCTAGACACTCATGTCAGTGGGGTTAGTTGCTCAGGTTCACTTGTGTCCCTCTGAGGCTTTAATGAAATGCAAAATTATCACCTGAGATGGGCAACACCTTAGCACTGAGTAGCTGGGACAGCTCAGGAAGGTGGGTGCCCTCTGGGGTGGAGAGCTCCAGATGAGGCATGAACCTCGGGGGTGGGAGGGGGAGAGAGCTGGGCTGCAGAATGAGGGTGCTGATCCTCTGGGGGTGACATGGAGAAGACGGCCCGATGAGTAACCTGGCTCTCAGCGAGGCAGCCTTAACCATTAAGTTTTTCCACTTTACAGTCTCGCCCAAAGAAGAGGAGTCTAAATGTGCTCTTGGGTTTCTGCTGGGTTGGAGGGGAAAAAAAAATCCCCAAAGCCTTGGAACTAATTACAGCAAATGATGGGTGCTCTTGTAAACACACTAGGAGAAGATAAGGGCTGCATGCTTTTGAAAACAATTCTAGTCACATAACCAAAAACCTACGTGTGACAAGATGGTGGCCTCTGGGTCTATATACCCTCCTTGTTGGAAGCCTCTGTGTGTGCCTAGTCTTCCAACTCACTGGAAGTTTTATTAGTGAAAGATCATGGCAGAGTTCATAGACTGTGATCTACAGAATGACACCGGGCTCTCGAGATGGCCAGTTGCCGCCAGCTCTTTTCATTATTTCCTGGCGTGAATGTTAAGTCAGTCAATCACCTTGTGTTTATTGGGAATTTATTTTGCCTCAAGCACTTTGACCCTGGAGATACAGTTATGAATGAGAAAAACACAGTCCCTAGCCTCATTGGGATTAGAGACTAGCAGTCGTGACGGGCCTTAACTTATACATACAAATTAAATAATTTCAACTGAGTGAAGTGCTTTGATGGAAAAGTACAGGCTGCCATGGCAGGGTGTAAGGAGGGCTGAGGGTCAGAGAGGCCTTATCTGACCCCCTCATAAGTAGATAATAGAATGGATTGGAAGAATTTAACAGTGGCAAATCTTCATGGGAAAGCAAGAGTAATGGAAGGCTAGGAGTAACATGGTGAGAGTTCACTAGAAATCCCTGACGTCAGGGCTGGCTATGGGAAGGTCTCTGGCACACTCAGACTAAGATATATTTATGGGTGACTTACACTCACATGGCTTTATCTTGAGGAAATCAACATTTCTGGATAGAAATATGTTTCCAGGCAGTTAATACACACAGCAGTAGATAGGGTGGACAAACCAATACTGGCCAAAATTCCCTCCAAAAGGACTAGATAAAACTGGTGCTAACTTAGAGACCATAGGACAAGCCAAACACACTTGTAATGAAGAAAGACACAATGAAAAAGAGACTTAACAAAAGGAAGATTTTTCAAGAAGGAAGGGAAAGGATGCAGCCTGGCTCGACAATTTAACATTTGAAAAATGGATACCACAAACTCAACAAACAGTGAGACAACCTGTTAGATGACAGACATGGGCAAGAGTGTGCACCAGAACTCAAGAAGAGCTATTCAGTAGACTCATTCAAATGGAAACAGAGGTAGCTACACAAAGTTGGCCAGAATTTTGGCAGCAGAAGCAGAGGGAATAAATCTATGAGAAATCTCTGGTTTCCCTAATCTGTGGCCATTTGCAAACAGTGAAAGCACTTCACATGGGCGCTCTTTCACTGCCAAGATCCCTCCTAAATAGAAATAAGAGATATTCAGTTGTACGGTTGGCATGGAATATAGAAAGTTGATTCAATTCGACCGAGTATTGTCCCTGGATAGAAGATGGTCTTTACTCCAGAAAAGAGAAGTTTTGTTTCCAGAAACAACTGGATCAATTGTCCACCTGGATCTTATTACTTTTCATGGTCTGGCATGATTTTATTTATTATTTTACTTTTTATTGTGAAAGTCTCCCTTGTCTAGTGTTTATAGGTTATGAAGACCAAGACCTTGATTATGCAGTTCACAAGTACAGTCCCAGCTCTTACAGTCCTTGGATCAGAGAAGGCAGTGACATAAGCGTTTAAGGAATGAGTGGATGGTGCAACGTGAAGATTGGGAGGTAATGCACACACAGCTTTGGCCAGGCAATGAGGGAGGCACATTCCAGGTCAGTGATCCCAGTTGAGGCCAATCTACTTTGTTGCAACCGGAGAAAACTCTCACATTGAACAAGACCCCCACTGCAATTCTAAGACTGAACAGGAGATGAATGAAACATGCCGAAAGCTTCATTCTTCCAGGATATAAGCTGAACCTTACAGATAACCAACGCAATATCAGGAGTTTAATTTTCAACATGATGAGTGTGAGTGTATCTATTCTCCCTCCAGGTGGCATTACTAAAGTAGGCAATTGGACATACAAGTCTGGAGTTCAGGAGAGAAGTTGACACTGGAATTAAACTTTTGAGAAGATACATATTCATTTAGCTGAACTGTAAAGTGTGGGAAGGTAGCAGGGCAAGATAGGGCAGGAAAGGTTGCTTGGGGATAGCATGTGAAAGGATTTAAAAGAGAAAGATGCATTCTGAGCCTTGAGGAGGAAGATGATAATGATGATGACTGGTTTATCTGCTAGACCAGAATAGATATGAGGGTCAGCACTTAGGGGTGGGGACAAATGCCTAAGCTCTGTGCCTTCAGAGGTGGTACACCCAAGCATAAGGGCTCCCAGATGCCTTCATACACCCCAGCTCCCTTCCAATGAGCCTCTCCCCCAAAGGAAAACAAAAGGAGCAACAACAGGTGATGATGATGACATAGTGACCAAACAGACTCCCAGCAGGGTGTGTCTCCTGCTCGGAAGGGACTGAATGTGAAATTAATCATGTAAAGACACAGAAGGTGATCTTAAGGGGAATATTGTGATGCTGTGATGTAAGAAGAATTACATATTTTATCTTTCTGATTTGTGTCATAAAACTCTGAAAGCCCTTGGAATTTTCTGAGCCACAGGGGTGAAAAGAGCATCTTCTGTTATTCATAAGAATCCTGGTTCAAGCCTACCTGAATTTGTGCTAAGGAGATGACTCTGGGGAGTGGGAGTTGGTTGCCAGGGAAGCCAGCCAAGTGAATGGAGGGTTAGAACTTTCATCCCTACACCTCTTCACGCCTACCTCTGGGGAAAAGAGAGAGGCTGGGGATTCATTTAATCACCAGTGGCCAATGACTGAATCAACCATGCCTGTGTAATGGAACCTCCATAAAAACCCTAAATGAAGAGGTTTGGAGAGTTTCTAGGTTAGTGAACACATGGGAGGGTGATGTCAACATGCAACCTAAAAGTCGAGAGTTATATTTTATTCAGCAGAAATTTTTAGGACTTAAGCCCAGTAGGCAGCATCTCAAATATCCCTGTGAGAACTGCTCAGAGGAGGTGAGGGGAGGAGCCGGGTTATATAGAAGTTTTGCAACAAAGGACAGGTAGTCTGATTGTCAGCAGTTTTTCCATAGGACTTCCCTGGTGTCCAGTGGTTAAGACTCTGAGATCTCCATGCAGGTGGGCCAGGCTCAACTCCTGGTCGGGGAGCTGAATCCCACACACCTCAGTGAAGAGCTTGCATGCTGCAGTAAGATCGAACATCTTTCATGAGCATGGAACGGGCAAATAATTTTAAATTTCTTTAAATTAAAGAAAACCAGATATCTCCAGTTAAGGAGTTTAGTGCTTTTCTATGTATGTGTTTGCTCAGCCGTGTCTGACTCTTTGTGACTTCATGGACTGTAGCCCACCAGGCTCCTCTATCCATGGGATTCTTCAGGCAAGAATACTGCAGTGGGTTGCCATTTCCCTTCTCCAGGGGATCTTCCCAACCCAGGAATCAAACCCACGTCTAAGATTCTTACCACTGAGCCACCTGGGAAGCCCTTTTCTACTTATGGGGAGAGGCAAGAGTCTGGACTTGTTGAAATGCCTTTGCATGCACCTCTCCTATCTGGGGCCAGTGTCCTGTGGTTTTTTTCGTTTTACGTTCTGAGCTCCCTCAGGGCTCAGTGTAGGCAGTGGCTGCCATTTGATGGCTGTTAGAGGGCAGGTGTCCTTTCTTTCCCTAGCTCCCTCAGGGCTCACCAGCTCACCATCCTCTGTGCTGCAGTTCTGGTGACTGTGGCAGCCTTGTTACTGATACGGCAGGAAGTACCGCATTTCTCTGCGGTATGCCCAGACAGGGTATAAAAGCTCTGCACTTCTGTCCACATACCTTGCCTTATGCATCTCTTCCACTATGAGGTCATTCTATCAAATCATCAAACCTGAGGAAGGAGTCTCAGGAACTCTCCACTTGTAGCCAGTTGGTCAGAAGTACCAGCAGTCCAGGCTTGTGAGGAGCCTCTGAAGTGTAGGCAGCCTTATGATACTGAGCCCTTAGCCTTTGGAGTCTGCCCTGACTCCTGGAAGTTAGTGCCTGAATTAAATCCAGTCACTGGATACCCACTTGGTGTCCAAAGAGTTAAAAGAATTGGTTGCTGGTGTGGAAACCACCCCCACCTTTGCTGTCAAAGTGTGTTGTGAGTAGAGAAATAGTTTTTCTCTTACGTGTATAAACTTGTTCTCTCAGTTAGGGGAAGTATAAGGCCCTGCTACCATTTTGTATCTGAAAACTCCCATGGACCTGCAGGCTACAGTCCAAAAGGTCGAAAAGAATAGGACACAACTGAGAGGCTAGGCATGTGCCATTTTGGATGCTTCCTACTGGGACCAAACACCCAGGGGTGCGAATAAGTCAAGCATTAGAGTTTAGGGACTTCTTTGCTTCAGCCAAGGCTGTATTGAGGCAACCAAGCTACCCAAAATCCTCTGCGCACTAGTAGCATCTGCAGAGCAGCAGCAGTAAAGGGCCAGCTGCCTTAGGGCAATCTGCTAGCATGACTCTTTCTTACGCTCCTGCTGCTTGCCAAATCCTTGCTAAAAGCTTTATATACAGGATCCCATTTAAATAGCAAATATTTTCTGGTGGCAGAGCCAGCAGATACACATCAAATTACTCTCAGGACTCCACGATTCTAAATGGGGGCTATAAATTACAACTTTACGAAGGCAATTTTTTTTTCATTAAAAAACTTCTGTGCTTAAATCCAGTTGGCAAAACCTAACCTTGCTGCTGATTTGTAGTTTGATCCATAACTCTAGAATTTGCTTAAGTGTTCCCTAAGGCTATGGAACAAAAAAATATGCATTTGAAAGTATCAGTGAAATAATTAATTGCAACTTTAAAGATGCTTGAATGTTATTTTGTGATTTTTGGCCTGTTTCCTCTTTGTGTGTGGTGTAGGGCAGGACAGTATGTTTTTCTTTTTCAGTTACTTAGGAGTGTTAAAGAGTCTTTCTTTGATTCAATGTTTTACACCACTGGAAAACTGGTCCTTAGTTTAGTAACACCTGGACCTGGGCAAGCAGTGCTTTTGCTTGCCTAGCAAGCAACCTCATCTCTGTGTGTGACAGCATGGTTTTGAGTGAAAGTCGCTCAGTTGTGTCCAACTCTTTACAATTCCATGGACTATACATTCCATGGAATTCTCCAGGCCAGAATACTGGAGTGGATAGCCTTTTCCTTCTCCAGGGATCTTCCCAACCCAGGGATCAAACCCAGGTCTGCCTCATTGCAGGCGGATTCTTTACCAGCTGAGCCATAAGGGAAGCCCATGAAAGCATAGTTAGGCGAGAAGAATCCCATTACTTTGCCACCTTAAGTCTCATGACAGGACAAAGGCATCTCTGTTGCAGGTTTCTGCTGTTCTAGAAAGATCTAGAGGTTCTTAACCCAGAGTCCAGGAGAATCAGTGATATGTGTTTGTTATGTATGTGCGTTTTTCTAGAATGGGTCCATAGCTTTCAACTGAGTCCCAAAGATATTCTTGACTTTACCAAAATTAAGATCACTGCTACTGAAATTTCTTGAGACACAGCTAACTAAATACATGGAACAATAGAGAGATTTTTTTTATAGCTGGATGTATTATAGTACTGTTGTACCTTGGTATTCATGGTGAATTGATTTTAAGACCCCACCGACAGCAATATCTGTGTATGTTCAAGTGCGTTATATAGAATGATGTCATACAGCCAGCCCTTCATACACACAGGCCCACACATACCCAGTTCAACCAACTATAGATAATTCTATTGTAAGATAGCAGCATCTGATGCAGAACCATGGATACAGAGGGCTGACTGTAGTTCTTCGAAAATGTAGTGTTGTAAAAGTTGTATTTAAAAAGTTATATGGGTCCACATTTGTGATTCATATGCTTTTTTTTCTCTCTCTGAGATTCTCTAAGTTCAGCCCTTTGTCGTCAATATCCTATATCTTTGGGGGCTTCCCTGATAGTTCAATGGTTAAGAACCTGCCTGCCAATGCAGGAGACATGGGTTCACATCCTAGTCTGGAAAGATCCCACCTGCCACGGAGCAGTTACAGCCTGTGTGCTATCACTACTGAGCCAGTGCTCTAAAAAACCTGTGCTCCTCAAACAGATGCTCCCACTTGCCACAGCAAGAGAAAGTACACGCACAGCAGTGAAGATCCAGCATAGCCAGAAATAAATATTCTCTGCCCTTACTACTGTATGAAAATTCTGTCTTTTGTTGCTGAGACATAGTATAGAGGTGGTATTTTGATTTTTCTCTCCTAGTAGAGAAAGTGGTCTTGCTCTAATACAATCGCTCTCACTTGGCAGTTGCCCTGGACTATCAGAAAGCATTTATCAGATAGTCAATGAGGCTAAATAGGTATGTGCATTAAAAGCACATTGGTATATACATAATAGCTAATGTTGAAAAAAATGCCTTTTATTTAAACATTCAGTATGTAATGCATGTAAGTTTCAAGAGCCTAGTGATTCTTTCCATGGTTTCATATTCAAAAAAATTTGGTCCTAATCTATAATAAGTGAAAAAAATTTACTTTTTTATTAAAATCTCTCTGCATTAAGTGGAAAATAATCAATAGCAAAAATTATTTGATTTTTTTTTTTTTTGGTATCTCATGTCCTTTTATCATCTCTCATGCATGGAACTTGCTCCAAAATACTCCTCCCCAACTCCAAGCTCTGAAATTTCCCTTAATTCAGTGCATTTAAGCTCTGATAACTCCATTCCTGTCTCTATCTTAATTCTGTGTTCCACAGATCAATTTAATCTCTCTGGTTTCTTTCTTTTGCCTGTTTTGTCATAATTCCAACTCGTCTCCCTTTCACCTCCTCAAAAGCTGGTCCAGTAAGCAAGAGTCCTTTCTAGGGAGGTGGGGGAGTAAAAGAAGGAAGAAAATTTATATTTGCAATTTAAATCGTTTCTTTTGTCTCTGACAATGGTATAAAGAAAATCACCGCACTCATTTGAGGTTTAAACGTAACTTCAATTTGGGATTGTAGCCTTCTTAATTAACTTGTCCAATTAAACTATTCACACTTGATTAATTTGATAAAAGAACTGTTCATACATATTAGTTAATACTTTAGTTGTTTTTTAGCCTCAGCAAGTTCATTTGCTGTATGTAAAACCCACACACACACACATATTTTCACCCCTCTGATGTTTAGCTTTTCATTTTAATTGAACCAGTCTTTCACTCTAAGTGCCCTGTTTGAAAGTTCTGTCTAGGAAGGAAGAGCTTTAAACCCAGGCAAATGGAAAATTGATTTGCATAAAAGCATCTCTTCATGAGAGAAAGCATGGCTTATTCTAAATCCTGCAAGTACTTAGCTTCTCTTTTCTTTCACCATTAAAACCTGGAAAACAAACCCCAGGGAAACATGCTGATGAGACATGTGGATGGGGCACGTTGGAGACTCTGTCAGCCTTTCTTATTGTTCCTGCAGCGAGGGAACTCTTTAAGTACTGACGGCAGGCCTGGATGTTCACACGAGGGTTTCACGTGTGCCAGATGAGAGTTCCGGAAGCCAGAAATTCTTTCTGTCAAGATAAACTTCCCACCAAAATGGGAAACTTGTAATGCGGCCCGCCTGGGTTTTGAAAGTCTGGGTTTGGCTCATTGCTGGAACCTGCCTGGGTTTCAAAAACACAGGTCCATCAAATCTCTCTGTAAATTTCCAGCAGCCATAAAAACTACTTGAAGTTGAGAAGTCAACAAGTGACTTTGGATGGCTGCATTACAAGTTTCCCATTTGGGGTGGGAAGGTTATCTTGCTGGAAAGAATTGTCACCCATCTCAAAGAAATCCACAATCAGTTAGCTGCGACATTGAGCATCCAAGGGAGAGCCTGGGGCCAGGCAAGAAGCGCAGGACTGGGAGCTGGAGTGCCCCTCCCTGCCCTCTCACCAGTGACGTGTGCGACTGTGGCCTTGAGGATGCCTTCCAGGTCTAATACTCTCTGATGTGAACATTTCATAATCCGTGAGGCAAAACCAGTACAGTATTTTAATGTAGAATAAAGTAAAAATAAAATTAAAAGAAAAGAAAAGAAAAGAAAAGAATGTACACATGAAGGTGTGTTAGAAGCTGAGCAATGAAGACCATTCTGGCCCGGGACCTTGAGCTGGTTATTTGTAAAATGAATGGGAGCCGAAAGTGAAGTGAAGTGAAAGTCACTTGGGTGTCCAACTCTTTGCGACCCCATGGACTATATGGTCCATGGAATTCTCTAGGCCAGAATACTGGAGTGGGTAGCCTTTCCCTACTCCAGGGGATCTTCCCAACCGAGGTATCAAACCCAGGTCTCCCACATTGCAGGCAGATTCTTTACCAGCTGAGACCTTTACCCGAGAGCAAAAAACTATCTCCCAAGTCCAGCTTCAAAATGTTGCTGTTTTCACAAAGAAAACACTGTGAGAAAATCCCTGTGTAAAGAAACATTAAAAAAACAAAACAAAACAAAGAACAAAAAACTCTGTCCACAAGAGGGTTCCCTTCTAACTAATGAGAGAAAATAGATCTTCTGTTAAATGGAAACTTCCATATATATTTGTGTGTGTATTGGTGTAGTATCTATACCAATCAAAACATTTATGAGCAAGAATTTTACAGTCTCGTAAAATGGCAACCCACTCCACTACTCCTGCCTGGAAAAATCCCATGGACTGAGGAGCCTGGTACGCTACAATCCATAGGGTCTCAAAGAGTCGGACACGACTGAGCGACTTCACTTTCACTTTCATGTTATTATTAGCGAGTATCTGATTGTTTGAAACAGGCTGTTGGAGATACTCGAAATGTATAAGCAAGGCAGGTGGCAGAATGATAAAGAATCCCCCTGCTGGGCTTCCCCAGGGGCTCAGTGGGAATGAATCTGCCTGCCAGTGCAGGAGACTCAGGTTTGATCCCTGGTCCAGGAAGATGCCCCATGCTGCGGAGCAGCTGAGCCCCGGGGCCACAACTATGGAGCCTGTGCTCTAGGGCCCCGGAGCGGCAACTGCTGAAGCCCACATGCCCTAGGGCCCCACTCCACGCAGGAGAACCGCTGCAGTGAGAAGCCCAGACGCCACAGCTGGAGAGCAGGCCCGCCCACCACAGCCAGAGGAGAGCCTGGGCAGCGGCCACAACCCAGAACCGCGGAAACCAATCAGTAAATCAACAATTTTTAGAAAGAGTCTGCCTGCCAAGGCAGAAGACAAGAGATGCACGTTGGATCCTTGGGTCGGAAAGATCCCCTGGAGGAGGAAAGGGCAGCCCGCTCCAGTATTCTTGCTGGGGTAAGCCCATGGACAGAGGAGCCAGGTGGGCTACAGTCTGTGGGGTTGCTAAGGGCCGGATACAACTGAGTGACGAATACACACACACACACGTGTAACATGGACGCTAATGTGAAAGATGGTAATCCTGCATTTTTGCCTGGTTCCCAGCCCTACTGTGCATTCACTCTCTTGAATGTTTTCAGGAGAATCCCAGGTCCCTTGTTTTCAATAGCTCTCAGCGCTGTGATCAGTCTCGCTGGTTGAGGAAAATGTAAAATGCCGTGGCAGTGGTTCTCTGTCTTTATAAGATGTCACTCCTGCTGCTTGTCTTAAAGTTACTTGGGTCCTTTTGCCTTGGACATCATTCATTTATTCATCAGAGATGGTAGGCACTTTGTTCAGCGCTGGGGTGCAAAGGGAAGTACATCTCAGCTTAAATGTCACTTCCTCGGGAGGCCACATTACCCAGTCCCTCTGCGTAGGGTCTCATAGCTCCTGTATCTGTTTTGAAGCCCATCACATTTGTTGGTTGTATCAAGAGTTTGTTCTTTTTTATTGCTGAGCAGTGTTGCATGGTAAGGACACCCCAGACTGTGTTCCACCATTCACTCTTTGAAAAGCACTTGGGTTATTTTTAGTTTTTTGCTATTATGAATAAAGTTTCTGTGAATGTGTGTGTGCAGGTTTTTGTGTGAACATGAGTTTTCATTTCTCCAGGATAAAAAGTCCGAGAGTGCAATGACTAGGTTGTATGGCAAGTGCGTGTTTAGTTTTGTAAACAGCTGACAAACTGCTTCTGAGAGCGGCTGTACCTTTGTTCATTCCCACCATGGGTGCATGAGACCCAGGATCTCTGCCTCCTTGCCAGCCTTTGGTATTTTCATACCTTTTTTTTTTTTTTCATAGGTTTGTAGTGATATCTCACTGTAGTTTAACTGACTTTTCTCCACAGGCTAATAATGTTGAAAAATCTTTTCATGTGCTTTTCTTTTGCCATCTGTATTTCCTCTGTGGGCTTCCCTGGTGGCTTAGCTGGTAAAGAATCTGCCTGCAGTGGGAGACCTGGGTTCCATCCCTGGGTTGGGAAGATCCCCTGGAGAAGGGAACAGCCACCCACTCCAGTATTCTGGCCTGGAGAAGTCCATGGGATCACAAAGAGTCAGACACGACTGAGTGACTTTCAGTTTACTTTCCTCTGTAGTGAAATATCTGTCTATGTCTTTCTCCACTGTATAATTGGGTTGTTTGGACCTCTTTACTGTTGGCTTTTGAAACTTTATATATATGCCTAGAAAACCTCTATTGGAGAGGTGTTTTGCAAATATTTTATTCTGGTCTCTAACCATCTTCTCACCCTCTATTAAGAAGGCCTTTCACAGGATGAGGTTTTTAATTTTGATGAAGTCCAATTTAGCAATATTTGCTTCTATGAATTATGCTTTTGATGACATTGCTAATAACTCCTCACAAAGATGTCCTCCTGTGTTTTTTCCTAAAAGTTTTATATTTTGATATTTTACATTTAAGTCCATGGTCCGTCTTTTAATTAATGGTTGTACATGGTGTAAAGTGTTAAGTCAGGTTTTGTTTCTTTCTTTGCCTAAAGATGTCCAGTTGTTACTAAACAATTTGTTGAAAAGATGAGCATTCTTCCTCCACTGAGCTATTTTGAACTAGCAATTAACATTTTAAAAAATAAAGTATAACATTTGATTTACAATGTTGTGTTAGCTTCAGATGTAGAGCAAAGTGGTTCAGCTACATATATATGAATCATTTTAGACTCATTTCAAATTAGAGGTTATTACAAGATACTGAATATTGTTCCCTGTGCAGAACAGTAGGTCCTTGTGTGTGTATATATTAGTGTGTATCTGTTAACCTCAAGCTCCTAATCTATCCCTCTCCCTTTCCTCATATTTAAAAATTGACTTTCGTGACAGCTGTGGTTCATGGCCTCACAGAGCTGAAAATCTGCAGAGGGAAACAGTTCCTTAAGAGAAGAGCTAGAACGGGGTGTGTGCAGCGTGCTAGGGAAGCGAGAAGTCTGTGCCCAGAGACTAAGTGCATCAGTTTCCTTGGACCCACAGCCCCTGTGGCTGAGCCCCGGGGCCCTGAGGTCTGCTTACAGACCTTCCTGGACAGGAACAGGCAGGTCCCGCCAACTGCACTGGAGCAGAGGTCCCTGAGCTGAGCCCTCTCATCCTAGCTCCCTCCCTCCCCTGCAGCCTGACTCAGCTCACATTCAGGGTCCCTTCTTCAATCTTGGCCATTCACTGTTACCCGAGACACTGTATTCCAGTGTATGAAACCCATTGTCTCTCCCCGGTTTTGTTTGGGCTTGCGTGCCCAGACCAAGGCTATCAGGATAGAGGAAAGCAGAGAACTGTATATTCTCCAGTGAACTGCTGCTGTGCAGGTAACCAGTCAGGTGTACTCTGACTCCCGTTTAAAGGGATGGTGGACAGAGAGAAGAGAGGGGTGCTTCCTGATAGACTGACAGCTATTTGAGCTCACTGGCCCTCAGTGTATAAAAAAATAAATGAAGAACAACAATAATAGCAATAACAGTAATTCATTGTGTGGCCTAAACTATCTGGAGTGTTAGTCTCTTAGGTAAATACCTTGGCTGCAGAATTGCTTCAGTCTCCCCATCAGAAGGTTTGTGAGGAGCTGGTCACATTTAGCTATCTCTGTTTCACTATTTGGGGCTTCCTAGGTGGTGCTAGCGGTAAAGAGCCCATCTGCCAATGCAGGAGACCTAAAGAGATGTGAGTTTGATCCCTGGGTTAGGAAAATCCTCTGGAGGAGGGCATGGCCATCCGTTCCAGTATATTTAGGGCTTGATCTGTGAATCAAAGTCTTTGAAGAAAGCTCATCCTTGAAGAAACAACTAGTAGGGGGCCCTGGAATGGGGAAGCTTTCCTTCTATGTCCACAGTGACTGCTAAAAGCCAAGGGATAATTTTTTTCTTGCTGGAAATGTGATTAATCTGTTAAGGCCTGGAACACCGGCCTCTTTTCATCACTCAAATGCCCAGGATGCTATTCACCCAGAGTCATCCTATTTCCACGGCCAACCTGGCATATAGTCAGGATTTAAAAGGAAAAATTCTAAACATGGCCTGTTAGTAGTGGAGAACTTTCCCTTTTATAAGATCTATTAGTGAAGTTCTCCTGCCTTGGGATATGTGTTAATTAGTCATAAACCAAAGAGATAATCCCTGTTAAGGTAGCACTAGCTGCTACAACACATAAACTCCAGAATATTAGTAGCTTAGCAAAGTGTAAATGAGCTTCTTGCTCACTTAAAGTCAAAAAGGTTTTCCATCTTAGTTGGTTGGTTCTGTTCCAAATAGCAATTAAAGATGCCAGGATTCCTCCAGCTTGGAGCTCCTCCATATTCAATATGTGGGCTCCAAGATCATGGACTTGGGAGAAAAAGCAAAGAGGATGGCAGGTAGGTGTTTCTAGGGGCCAGGCCTGCAAGTAGTCCAGCTCACTTCTATTAGCACTCCATTGGCTAGAGCTGGGTCTTATGGCCACACTAATCTCAAGGGTACCTGGGAGATGTAATAGAACTCTGTGCCCAGGCGGAAGAGGAAACAAGTTTTCCATAGTCCCTGAAATCACTACATGTCAGTGATCTAAAAATAGATGATTTGCAAAATATTTGGAAACCTTCCAAGGCATGTGGTCCTATATAGCCTAGTTTGCTGAACATAATGATGATGAGAGTAAGGTTGTTGATACATCAAAGAGATCCTGAGAAGCCAATGAACTCACCAGCAAAACTTTGTCAGATGTTTTGCCTCTTTATACCTGTATATGACTTGGTGTATAAGTTGATGAAATCCGTCCTTTACCATTGAAATAAATTGATGGTAAGTAGTCATCAGCATGACCCTCATGTCTGCCCAGAATTAACATACTGTTCAATTGCTATACAGAGTTAAACAATTCTTGCCTGGAGAGGAAATATAGTATAGGGGCTATAAACATGGCCTGGAATGTTACTTGGGTTCAAAATTTGTTATATGCTAGCTATATTAATTAAGACTCTTTAAATGAAAGTAACAAATATAAGCCTGAGCTAGCTTATGCTAAAAAAAAAAGGTTTATTACAAGGACATAGTGGTATCTTATGGAAATTATGGGAAGAATATAGCTAGAGCTCAAAAAGGGAAGGAAATTAAGAACTGGAAGGCTAGTGTCTATCTCTCTACTTCTCATCTCTGCTTCTCTCTTTGCAGCAACTCATCCTTGTTTTCTCTGCCTCCTGGGATTCTCTAAACATCTCGTTGGAATCTGTTTCCCCATGGCTGTCAAGTCTATGTGTTCCAGCCACAAGCAAGGACTTGCAGTCTCTGAATTCCAATTTCAGATTTCTAGGAGAAAGAATGTGATCAGCTCAGCTTTGGGTCACGTGCTCACTCAGTTCAGTTCAGTCGCTCAGTTGTTTCTGACTCTTTGCAACCCCATGGACTACAGCACCCCAGGCCTCCCTGTCCACCATTAACTCCCAGAGTTTGCTCAAAGTCATGCCCATTGAGTCACTGATACCATCCAACCATCTCATCCTCTGTCATCCCCTTCACCTCCCACCTTCAATCTTACCCAGCATCAGGGTCTTTTCTAACGAGTCAGTCCTTCCCATCAAGTGGCCAAAGAATTGGAGCTTCAGCATCAGTTCTTCAAATAATATTCAGGACTGATTTCCTTTAGGATTGACTGGTTTGCTCTCCTTGTAGTCCAAGGGGCTCTTAAGAGTCTTCTCCAACACCACAGTTACAAAGCTTTTTTATGGTCCAACTCTCACATCCATATAAGACTACTGGAAAAACCATAGCTTTTACTAGACAGACCTTTGTAGGCAAAGTAATGTATCTGCTTTTTAATATGCTATCTAGGTTTGTCATAGCCTTTCTTACAAGGAGCAAGCATCTTTTAATTTCATGGCTGCAGTCACCATCTGCAGTGATTTTAGAGCCCAAGAAAATAAAGTCTGTTACTGTTTCCATCGTTTCCCCATCTATTTGCTGTGAAGTGATGGGAGCGGATAGTCCCATCTGGTGGCTCCACATGTTCCCTGGTGGTCCCAATAAAAAATAACAAGGGAGTCAAGATTCTGTCCCAAAATAGCTTCTAGAGGCCAACTTCTGTAGATGTAGGCTCAGTTCCACAAGGGGAGAGAGAGGCTGAGAGAGAGACAGAGAAAACTCTGCTAACAAATGGTTACTTGCCAACCTCAGATTTCTCATCTGTAACATGGAGATAATACCATCTAACCCAAAGGATTATTCAAAGGATTGAAGACTGTATTCTGAGGACTGTATGTAAATTCTAGCATAGTACCTTTTATAAAGAAAGTCTTCAATAAATAAAGAATGGACAGATGTAAAGTAATAATACATCACTCCATTTATCAGAGGCTGCAAGCATTAAGGGATACATTTGAATAAATAGAAGTTCTGATATGAAGGTTACTGAGTTTCCATTTTATGCAACAATATTTTTCATTCTGTATCCTGAAAACCTGAGATTGTTATACATAAACAATGAAAATGTTAGGAATCTTGAATCCTAATACAGATCTGTGGACTTGCCAAATTCCACATCTAAGCTTTTAAACAAGAATTTATGGAAGCGCAAATGAACTTGTTACAATAGGAAACTATTATTGCTAACTTACATGATTTACTATGCAATGATCAAACAGATGGAGGTTTTATAAAAACAATTCATTCCCAGACTTCCAACCTGTCAGTTAGTTGCACGTTCATGCCCAGGGGCTGTCATTACCACCATCTTTATTACTCTGGTCTTCCATGAATTCAAAACAGAGTAGCAGTTGAACTTCCCCAAACTCTGGGCTGCACATAATTTGGCTCACACTGTGCAGGGCCTAGGCCTCTGTCTCCTGGCCCCCGCCACACACAAGCTTCCCTGTACCTCTCCTGAGCCAGAGACATGGCTCCCAACAGTGGTCCTCTTTCCACTCCCTGCTGCAAACCTTCCCAGGCTGCCCTCAACAGAAAGAAAAATCACCCTCAGTCTCCTCAGGTTGGCATTCCTGGGCCTTTACCGTCTGAGTGCAGAATATTTTCTTATAGGGTTTCTTCACCCAATTCCAATGGCCTCCTTTCCATTTTCTAAACACTCTTCAAAGTTTGGACTTGATCTGTTCATGCCTAACTTCTCATGGGAATACGTTACTTAGTTGTTGATGTTTGTTTAGGTCCTAAGTCATGTCTGACTCTTTGCAACCCCATGGACTGCAGCCTGCCAGGCTCACCTGTCCATGGGATTTCCTAGAAAATAATACTGGAGTGGTTTGCCATTCCCTTCTCCAGAGGATTTTCCCTACCCAGGGATGGAACCTGCATCTCCTGCACAGGTAGGCAGATTCTTTACTGCTGAGCCACCAAGGAAGATTATTCCACCTACTACTGTCTGTTTATTGAAGTCTCATCCATCTCAGCTCAAATCTCATCCTCTTCACAAGCCTTTCCATAATCTCTTCAGGTAGTAATTCCTCTCTTCATCTGTCCAGACACTCATTATGAACTGTGCCAAAACATATGTTTGTATTGTTGATTAAACTACTAAAAATTATTGCAAAAATTAAAATTTCATTTTACATTCATTGGTAGGTTGTTATCTCAGTAAAATTCTGCATGCTAATAACAAAATCTTGGCATGTTTTGTTGGAGGATAGAAGTCAATGAGACTTCAGACTACAGATTCTAAAGGTGAATTGCAAATGAAAGTTAGATTGTTATTGGATTTCTCATTTGCAACATCTAGTAGCCAGTAGAACAAAGTTCACAGATAACTTAGACAAAAGGATAGTATCCTACAATTGTGATTGTTAAATTGTGCTCATGCTCAGTTACTAAGTCATGTTGGACTCTTTTTAATTCATGGACTAGAGCCCGCCAAGTTCCTCTGTCCATGAGATTTTCCAGGCAAGAATACTGGAGTGGGTTGCCATTTCCTTCTCTGGGAGATCTTCGCAACCCAGGAATGGAACCCAAGTCTCCTGCATTGGCAGGTAGATTTTTTACCAAGGTGTCACCTAGGAAGCCGATTGTTAAGAACAAGTTTCTTAGCCATACAATGATTAAAAAGATATATCACCTGTTTAATCTATATTAATCCTAATCCTAGTTGAACTGACAGAAACTCAACTGATCTATTTCCATGTCCATTGAGAGACTTCAGTCATAGATCAGTGATGTCATCTGGGCTCCGTTTCACCATCTCTTGATTTCACCATCTCTATACCTAGTAGCAGGAAGCCACCAACAGCTTGATTCACGTTCTATAAGTTTAGAGATCCTCAAAGAGAAGTGGTGCTGTCTGATGTGTCTTGAAGAAAGAGCCCAGGATTTGGGTCACATGCCTTTTCCAGGGAAGTTGAAGGGTTAGGTGGAGTGGGCCTTACATACATCAATGAAATGGATTTGTCACAAGGAAGCAGAGCTCTGTAACTGTAAGAAGGGAAAAGCGATGCTGGACAAGCAAAAATTCCAGTGATCCACCATGTGCAATTGTGTACAACTTATGTCCAATTACCAATTACTAAGGAAATTACTCTAGAAATGTTCAAGGCAGTTGACTATCAAATGACACCAGAAATGAGGAAAGAATATGCAAAAAGAAATAAGTAACTTATCTGTTAACATTTTGTAATAGTTCATTCTTGGTAGCATTTGGTAAAATGTAATTTTATTTCTGCTTCATTGACTACACTAAAGTGTTTGACTGTGGATCACAACAAACTGTGAAAAATTCTTAAAGAGATGGGAATAACAGACTATCTTACCTGCTTCTTGAGAAACCTGTATGCAGGTCAAGAAGTGATAGTTAGAACTGGACATGGAAAAATGGACTGGTTCCAAATTATCGGAAAGGAGTACGTCAAGGCTGTATGTTGTCAACCCTGCTTATTTAACTTATATGCAGAGTATATCATCTGAAATGCTGGGCTAGATGAAGTATGAGCTGGAATCAAGATTGCTAGGAGAAATATCAGTAACTTCAGATACGCAGACGATATCACCCTTATGGCAGAAAGTGAAGAGGAACTAAAGAGCCTCTTGATGCAAGTGAAAGAGGAGAGTGAAAAAGCTGGCTTAAAACTCAACATTCAAAAAACAAAGATCATGGCATTCAGTCCTGTTACTTCATGGCAAACAAATGGGAAACAATGGAAACAGTGATAGACTACTTTCTTGGGCTCCAAAATCACTGCAGATGGTGATTGCAGCCATGAAATTAAAAGATGCTTGTTCCTTGGAAGAAAGCTATGACGAACCTAGACAGCATGTTAAAAAGCAGAGACATTACTTTGCCTACAAAGGTCCATCTTGTCAAAGCTATGGTTTTTCCAGTAGTCATATATGGATGGGAGAGTTGAACTATAAAGAAAGCTGATTGCCAAAGAATTGATGCTTTTGAACTGTGGTATTGGAGAAGACTCTTGAGAGTCCCTTGGACTCCAAGGAGATCCAACCAGTCCATCCTAAAGGAGACTAGTCCTGAATGTTCATTGGAAGGACTGATGCTGAAGCTGAAACTTCAATACTTTGGCCACCTGATGCGAAGAGCTGACTCATTGGAAAAGACCCTGATGCTGGGAAAGATTGAAAGCAGGAGGCGAAGGGGATGACAGAGGATGAGATGGCTGGATGGCATCACCAACTCAATGGACATGAGTTTGAGCAAGCTCTGGGAGATGGTTATGAACAAGGAAGCCTGGTGAGCTGCAGTCCTTGGGGTCACAAAGAGTCAGACATGACTGAGAGACTAAACAACAACAATAACAACTGGGCACTAAAGAAAGGAACTTGATATGGAAAACACAACTATAAAGAAAAACCTGTTGTGGCTTGGAAATAAATTGTAATTTATATCAAGAACTTTTGCCACTGAGATGGAGAGCTCATGAGATGGGGGAATGAGAAGCATATCCCAGGTTTCATTTTGGTTAGAGCAGGGAATAAGGGCTTCCCTGGTGGCTCAGATGCTAAAGAGTCTGCCTGCAGTGTGGGAGACCCAGGTTTGATCTCTGGGTTGGGAAGATCCCCTGGAGAAGGGAATGGCAGCCCACTCCAGTATTTTTGCCTGGAGAATCTCATGGACAGAGGAGCCTCGTCCATGGGGTCGCAAAGACTGAGCGACTAACACTTTCACTCTTCAGGGAATAAGAGTAGGGAAGCTAAAGCATATAAGCTGTCTACTTTTGGTTGGGACAATAAAATATATTTTTATTTATTAAAAATTAGGTTTAATATGGCTAAAAATAGAAAGTTAACCATTATCAGAAACCTAAAACTCCCACATTAAATAACAGAAAAGGAGAAAATTTTAAAACTTAAACTAGCAAAATGAAGAAAACAGAGAAACAATGAAAATAAAGTATAATAAATAGCATCTGTACAATATAATGGAAGGAATAAAACTAAACATCAATTATGATAATAAATTTAACAAATGAAATTATCTATCAAAAGTCAAAGGGTCACATATTGGGAGACAAGTTAAAATTCTGTTTAGCTATTTATAATTCCATTTAGCTATTTATAAGAAACAGAAGAAAACGAAGATGTCCTCCAAATGACTTTTTAAATAGTTAACTAATTTGGCATGGGAGCTAACCAATTGAAAAAGGAATTTGTTATAAACAACTGATAACTGAGCATCTGTGAATACCAGCTTCCTATTACCCTTGTCAGAGAAACACTGAAAAATGTACCAGAGATAAGAAAACTAAACAACAGTAAAGGGTCAAAATTAATACCAGATAAAGTGGAATTTGGAGTAAAATATTCAGTAAGACAGAAAATGATATTTTGAATGGTGAAAGCAATGTATCACTGCTATAGATTCTTATGTACCAAACAAAATAGGAGTGCACTGTACAAGTTAAAAAGCTTTTAGAAACTGAAACATCTGATAAAACCACAATCAAAACCATATTTCAGTTCTTTTCAGTTTGGAGCTGTTTGATTACTATGAATAAATCATCTATGAACATTCAAGTAAATATATTTGTAGACATAAGCTTTTATCTATCATAGATAAATACAGAGTAGGATTGCTTGTTCAAATAATAAGCATATGTTTAATTTTATAAGAAACTGTCAAACTGTTTCCCAAAGTGGTTGTATTTTTTGTATCCCCCACAGCAATGAATGAGCTCTGTTATTCCTCTTCTTCACCAACACTTGCTATTGTCAGTGGTTTTTATTTTAGCCATTCTAATGAGTGCAGTAATAATATGAGGTTTTTATAAAGATTGAATAAGATAATATCTAAAGCATTCAGTTCTATATCTGGCAAAATAAGCACTCAATAAATATTAGCTATTAAAAGTATCATGTGGCAGAAAAGGGATTAGTAGACATACAGTTAAAGAATGAATGTAAATTGCTAAAGATAATTATTAAGAAAAGGATTCATGAAACTACGGATCAATGGAACAAATAGTTTACAGAAAAGGAATTTAGGAATTATAACTAGACAATAAAAATGTAAAAGATTCTCATCCTTACTAGTGGTCAGAAAAGAAAAAATTAACGCAATAGTGAAGTACTGTTGTTTCCTATTTTATTAACAAAAATAGTGAGACTGATAGCATCAGTGTTTTGTGAGTGTGCAAAAAGGACATGTTTATATGTATACCAGTGATGAAAATATAAATTGCTATAACTTTGAGAAAAGTAATTGGGAAGCATCTATTAACGTGAGTATACTTTAAATTGGCACTCCCACGTCGGTGGTTTTTGTCATTCTGTAATAAAAGCATGAGAATATGTTAACATATTAATAGTTTATAATATAAACAACGGAGAAGGCAATGGCACCCCACTCCAGTACTCTTGCCTAGAAAATCTCATGGACGGAGGAGCCTGGTAGGCTGCAGTCCATGGGGTCAGTGAAAAATCTTTTAGTTACCCATTAAAGGTAGCATGCAATAAACTATATTCAACCTTACAAGGGAATACTATGCAAATATGAAAGGAAAAAGATAGGTCTATATATATTGTCTGGGGAATTTTATATGATATATAATTAAGCGAGTCACAGCAATATTTGTGGTCTTAATGCTCTCTATGGACTACAAACACAGTTATGCAAAAAATACATAATTGTCTTTATTTTTCTATACTGAACTTAACGTAATGTCTTAAGTCCCTTTTCTGCCTGATGAGATGATGAAAACTGAATTACAGTCAGTAGAGGGTTTCTACCGCCTCTCCTCTTCATTGTTTCCCCTGGGAGTGGGAGTGGATTTAAGGAGATCAAGCCTTAGTAGTGTGATTGGGGCAGGCGCAGGACAGCGGTCCTTGGGCACTGTCTGCTCCTGTGTCTTCTCTCCGGAGCCTAAAGGGAAGTCTAGACTACCAGGTCCCTGGGGCCTATTAGCAGCGAGCGCTGCCCACCCACGGACTGCAGCCCGAGGCAGAACCCTCTGCGGCTTTCCCGAGAACACGGAGGGGCATGTGGATTCTGCGCGTGTGCCGCGGTGCTGGGCAACCCTGCTTCGGTCTGCAGCACTCGCTCATTCCAGGTAGTGAGATGTGAAAACATGTGAGTGGGAAGCGGGCAGAAAGCAGCGACTGAGCAGTCTTGACGGTCTTAGGGAGGCAGCATTCAAAACTTAGAGTGAAGTGTCGCCAGCAACCGCTATGGACTGCACGTTTGTATGCTGAAACCCTAATCCCCTATGTGACGATATTCAGAGCTGGTGTTTGGGGAGGCAATTAGGACATGAGAGTGGAGGCTTTGTGATGGGATTAGTGGTTTTATAAGGAGAGACATGGGAGAGTTTTCTCTCTCTCTGCGGTGAGAGGATACAATGAGCAGATGGCCATCTGTGAACCAGCTTTCACCAAGAACACAGCCATTCTGGCACCCTGATCTTGGGCTTCCCAGCTCCAGAATGTGAGAAATAAATGTTGCTGAAGCCACCCAGTCCATGGTACATTTGTTATAGAAGCTTGCACTAACACACCAAAGTGTTCAGCACTCAAGACACTGAGAACCTTGATGGAGGGGAATCCTTGAGTCATTTGCCAGGTCCTAAGACACTTACTCCTTGGAAGAAAAGTTATGACCAACCTAGATAGTATATTCAAAAGCAGAGACATCACTTTTCTAAGGTCCATCTAGTGGTTTTTCCTGTGGTCATGTATGGATGTGAGAGCTGGACTGTGAAGAAGGCTGAGCGCTGAAGAACTGATGCTTTTGAACTGTGGTGTTGGAGAAGACTCTCGAGAGTCCCTTGGACTGCAAGGAGATCCAACCAGTCCATTCTGAAGGAGATCAGCCCTGGGATTTCTTTGGAAGAAATGATGCTAAGTACTCCAGTACTTTGGCCACCTCATGTGAAGAGTTGACTCATTGGAAAAGACTCTGATGCTGGGAGGGATTGGGGGCAGGAGGAGAAGGGGACGACCGAGGATGAGATGGCTGGATGGCATCACAGATTCGATGAACATGAGTCTGAGTGAACTCCGGGAGATGGTGATGGACAGGGAGGCCTGACGTGCTGTGATTCATGGGGTCGCAAAGAGTTGGACACGACTGAGCAACTGAACTGAACTGAACTGAAAGTGGTCCCAAGGAAGAAGGCAGTGACACCCCATTCCAGTACTCTTGCCTGGAAAATCCCATGGACGGAGGGGCCTGGAAGGCTGCAGTCCATGGGGTTGCTGAGAGTCGGGCACGACTGAGCGACTTCACTTTCACTTCTCACTTTCATGCATTGAAGAAGGCAATGGCAACCCACTCCAGTGTTCTTGCCTGGAGAATCCCAAGGATGGCAGAACCTGGTGGGCTGCCATCTATGGGGTTGCACAGGGTCAGACATGACTGAAGCGACTTAGTAGCAGCAGCAGCAGCAGCAGCAGCAGCAAGTGGTCCCAAACAGAAAGCAGCTGATAGGAGGCTGAGAAGCCTAGAAAAGCCTGCCTTAGTGTCTTGTCACCTGAAAGACAAAAATTAGAGTTCAAGGACCTCCAAGGAAGAGGGACACGAAAAGACATCCCAGCTCTGCGGTTGGGGCTCCTCTAGGCTATACTCTGGATATAGTGATGAACTAGAAACAGTACAGCTATTTTTAAAAAGAATAAAATTAAGAATTCCTTGTTTTTCTGTCTTTTATACTCTTAGCCCAAGAATTTATGTCTCTTCTGTTGTGGTCAAAAACATTATGAAAGTGTTTTCCTAAGTCTATTGTTTAGAGTTCAAAGACAAGAACCATATTCTTTTGCTTCTTTTCATTTCTGTTGTAACCACTTTACCCTGTGGATAGACAGTGTCAAAGGCAAGTTTGAACAGAAGAAGGGCACCACATTTAAAGAGGAAAAAATTGGCTTGCAAAAATATAAATCCATATACAGGGATTGAGACAATAAAACCTACTATGCAAAGCTGTTGCTGGAATAGAGATATTGAATAAGAAGTGCTCCCCCTTCTTCCCAGCATCCCCCAATCTTTCCCAGCATCAGAGTCTTTTCCAATGAGTCAACTCTTCACATGAGGTGGCCAAAGTACTGGAGTTTCAGCTTTAGCATCATTCCTTCCAAAGAAATCCCAGGGCTGATCTCCTTCAGAATGGACTGGTTGGATCTCCTTGCAGTCCAAGGGACTCTCAAGAGTCTTCTCCAACACCACAGTTCAAACACATCAATTCTTCAGCACTCAGCCTTCTTCACAGTCCAACTCTCACATCCATACATGACCATAGTAAAAACCATAGCCTTGACTAGACGGACCTTCGTCGGCAATGTCTCTGCTTTTGAATATACTATCTAGGTTGGTCATAACTTTTCTTCCAATTCTTTTAATTTCCTGGCTGCAGTAACCATCTGCACTGATTTTGGAGCCCCCAAAAATAAAGTCTGACACTGTTTCCACTGTTTCTCCATCTATTTCCCATGAAGTGATGGGACCGTATGCCATGATCTTTGTTTTCTGAATGTTGAGCTTTAAACCAACTTTTTCGCTTTCCTCTTTCACTTTCATTAAGAGGCTCTTTAGTTCTTCTTCACTTTCTGCCATAAGGGTGGTATCATCTGCATATTTGAGGTTATTGACATTTCTCCCGGCAATCTTGATTCCAGCTTGTGTTTCTTCCAGTCCAGCATTTCTCATGATGTACTCTGCATATAAGTTAAATAAACAGGGTGACAGTATATAGCCTTGACGTACTCCTTTTCCCATTTGGTACCAGTCTGTTGTTCCATGTCCAGTTCTAACTGTTGCTTCCTGACCTGCATACAGATTTCTCAAGAGGCTGGTCAGGTGGTCTGGTATTCCCATCTCTTTCAGAATTTTCCACAGTTGATTGTGATCCACACAGTCAAAGGCTTTGGCATAGTCAATAAAGCAGAAGTAGATGTTTTTCTGGAACTCTCTTACTTTTTCCATGATCCAGCAAATGTTGGCAATTTGATCTCTGGTTCCTCTGCCTTTTCTAAAACCAGCTTGAACATCAGGGAGTTCACAGTTCATGTATTGCTGAAGCCTGGCTTGAAGAATTTTGAGCATTACTTTATTAGCATGTGAGATGAGTGCAATTGTCCGGTAGTTTGAGCATTCTTTGTCATTGCCTTTCTTTGGGATTGGAATGAAAACTGACCTTTTCCAGTCCTGTGGCCACTGCTGAGTTTTCCAAATTTGCTGGCATATTGAGTGCAGCACTTTCACAGCATCATCTTTCAGGATTTGAAATAGCTCCACTGGAATTCCATCACCTCCACTAGCTTTGTTCATAGTGATGCTTTCTAAGGCCCACTGCCGGGGTCCAGCCCGGGTGGATCCAGGGTAATTCGAAGGTGGAGATGGAGTAGGCGTCCTAGAAAAACTTATTTAATTACAGATAAGAGGGACTAGGAATTTAGCAGAGAAAAAGAGGCCAAATAACTTGGTTAACACAGGGTACCAATCACCACCTACGTAGGCCGCAGGCGTCTTCCCATTCTCCCAAAGGAGAGGAGGCACTGAGGCCCCCCCAGTCCAATATTAGAAGCCCAGGCAAAGTTAGTAGGCTTGGTGGGTCCTATGCACCAGATGGGAATTCGGCCAGAAAATAGTAAGAGAGAGAGAAAGGGACTGAATAACTTGGCTTACGTAGGGTGCCAATAAAATTCCGGACAAGGAATTTGCACCATCTGAATGGCAGGCACCCACGCTCCAGATGGGAATTCAGCCAGAAAGGAGCAGAAAGGAACGACATGAGGGAATCAGTCTTTCTGGAACTGATCCGATTTCTTTATTTTTCAGGTTTGTTTATATACCTTTTGTTACACATAGGGATGAATACTGAGTCACGCGGGGGTCAGCAGACCTGACCCTTGTCACATCAGGTGTTTCATATAAAATTATACAAAGGTCTTATGAGTTTTTACATCATCTTCTGACCATGAGGTCCGCTGACATTTTATGGCCCTTTCTGATACTGGTCAATTAACCAGAAAGCTTATTTTTCCAAGGCACCACCCTCCAAATAAAGTTGCATTCCTATAGGGTGAGGGTGTAGTGAGTTACAATCAAGAAAGGAATTTACTTAACCTAAGGTTTAACATGATTAGTCTTAAAGGTTAATACTTATTTCTCTTATATGCTTAAAGGTTAATACTTATTTCTCCTATATGCTAGTTATATTTATTATAAGAGTAGGGAATATGAAGACTTAGCAGCAAACATCAGTCCAACAAATGAAAACCCTTCACCAATGTTCCCTTTACAATCTATTTAGTCTTAAGATAGTGATAAGGTTATAGTTTTGCATAGCAAGGACACAGTGATTTATAACAAAGTACAGTAGTCTATAACAAAAGAGAAAATTCATTAACTCAAAAGGTCTAATATTGCTAACATCAAAAACTACTATATTTCCTTTTCTATATTCCAAATACATTGATTAATATATTCTCAGGTGCCTAAGGATATGAAGGCCTGGAGGCAATCAAATGAGAAAAGCCCTATGCTAATACTCCAAACTCTCCGTGCTGTTTATGGTTGAGAGGTTGTCACACAAGCTAGTCTGTCACCAGAGAAGTTTGACCTGAGCGACCCCTGTCACACCCAAGGCAGGGAATTAGCAGTAATTATTGGCATGACAAATGAAAAAACCCTTCACCAATATAATTCGTAATCAACTCACTAATACTAAAATAATAATCTTCTAACTTCTCAAAAGAGTCTGTATTTAGAAAGTTTTAAAGCATCCCATGCCTCTCACAGTTGGAGGGGTTGTAAACAATCACATGTGGCTGGACAACCTGATCAGGCAGGCTAAAGAACCTTCAGAGTTTGTAAGCTGAAACATTCTTATCACGCCCAGGAATTTTTATTAACTGGAGCTGCAAGTTAACTCCTTCTTGAGAGAAATGGTTATGGGGGAGAGCTCCCCGTAAAGTACTCTGGTTTTGGGGTAGATGCTCGGGAACAGGGGATTTCCTGAGGCTTGATCACGCCTTTGCGTATGCCAAGCTTCTTTTTCCTCATGACCTTTGCCATGGGCGGAGTTCCTCACACTGGCCCCCAACAGCCCACTTGACTTCACATTCCAAGATGGCATCATGGACTCGATGAACATGAGTCTGAGTGAACTCTGGGAGATGGTGATGGACAGGGAGGCCTGGCGTGCTGCGATTCATGGGGTCACAAAGAGTCGGACACGACTGAGCAACTGAACTGAACTGAGCACACAGTAGACTACAGTGCATTATACCCTTATAAATCTCCTTTTAAAGGTTATTTCTAGGAGACTAAAGTTAAGAAGTGTTTCTTCCAAGCTGAGCCAAGTGTGCGTTCAGAAAGACAGGACATGATAGTAGACTCTAGACGTTCCCCTTTCATAGCTCCTGTTTGACATTTTGGATAGTCAGCTATGATCAGTGTGTTCCTGGACCTGGAACTTTTGAAGTTACAGTAATGTTGATGCAACTGAAGTTTGGTAAAAGAATCAGAGAGGCTTAGGTTTCTTATTCTCACCTTAGCCTCCCCAGAACCTTAGCAGTTTTTGTCATGAAAGCTGAAAGTTTAAAAGCTCTTTTCAGAATTAAGTAAAGCTATGAAGAAAGCAAAAGCTCGTCACACCAGCTAAAATAAAAGGTCAAGTTTCTTTCGACCACAGTATTACCAACCCTGCATTAACACTGCTCTGCTCACCAGTAGCTTGGATCACTTGTTGATGACAGTGTTGGAATTTCTAGGATGCAGTCAGTTGATGACATGTCTTTACGGCAATAGGTCTGATGGTTTCAGCAGTCCACTGGATCACAGGCAGAGCAGGCATGACCTTGGACACTAAGTATAGCCCAGCGGCTGGAGATAGGCCACTAACTGCTGACTTCACTTTTCCCTCATTATTACAGTTAGTGCCACAACCGTGACAGTGACTCATGTGATTTTGCAATTCATAATACTCCGTTAAAATGACATTATTGAGTGTCACACAGCAACTCCCCAAGCGAAAAGCCCTGATTGAATAGATGAGCTTTTTCTTAATAAATATTGTTTACTTGGGAGATGACCCTGTTCAAAAGGTGGCATTCATAGCAGGGAGAAGGGTCTTTGGGGATCAAGGTTTGGGAAATCACCCACTTGTAGGGCAAACCATGACCTTGAGTGATGGGAGTTTGGAGAAGGAAGATGTACTAAGCAAAGCTTGGAGAATAAGGAAGTGTATGAACTAGGCTTTGTAAAATATCTGATTTAGATGGTGATGAGTAAAGAGTGTTTCACAGGAGGTAACTGCTTGGACAAAAGTGCAAGATGAGATCTCTGCTAGTGCAAATCAGAGCTTCAATCCTCAGTTACCTGGTAGGAGAGACTAGCACTGATGTGCCCTGGTACCTCTGATTCAGAGAAGAAACTCCATCAAATACATTTTCCAATATACCCCTTTTTTGACTAATTTAAATGGCTAATTATTATTGCCAAAGCAAATAAAATATATATTTTCTATCCTGCCTCTTATGCCTATTCCTATGGTATCTACTACTTTGGCTTGTTAATAATAAAATTTACACCTACAACAAAAGCAATTAAAAAATTAAAATAATGTATAACTTGTTTCCATATCATTTCCACATCACACACAAACACATATTGTTAGCTTTTAAACACTCCTGTCACCAAAGACTGATGTTTATACTTGCTGCAAGAAATAACAAGTTGTAATCCCATTATGATCGATAAACTTGGGGTAAATATATCCAGTGTTAAGACTTGATTTTAATCCTGAGCTTTAGTTTCTTCCTAGGCTTTTATAATATTCTAAAAACCAAGTAACTGTTTTAATCTTATATAAAGAGGACACTGTTTTCTGTGGTTTTTAAGCATAGAAAGCATGCACTGCATTCCACTGGGGCAACCAACGAAGTCAAGAGTTACTTTAAGCTCATCTTTTCTGTTTTACCAATTCTGCCATTTGGATGGCTTGGGCTTGTTGAGACTCACCACGTACTGGCCCTGTGAGTCAGACAGGGTCATGAGCAAATCTGCCTCGAGCTCCCCAAGGAACCACACTGTCTGGAAAAGGCTCTGTGGGGCAGGATCCCAGGCACTGTCGGGACGTCCAGGGCAGAGACACTGGGAATTTTCATATGTCTGTGTGATGGCTCACTACTGACAATAGTGAGTCAAGATGGTCCATACCTGGCATGGATTACTGAATTAAATTGCAGTGTGAGTCATGCACAGGAATGCTTAGTCCAGATAATTATTTCCTATACTCAGTAATCCATCTTTTAAAAAATGTTTATTTATTCATTTATATTTGTCTGTGACAGGTCTTAGTTGTGGCACGTGGGATCGCCCACCTTCCTTGAGGTGTGTGGAATCTTTAGCAGGCATACAGGATCTAGTTTCTGACCAAGGATGGAACCCAGGCCCCCTGCATGGGAGTGCAGAGTCTCAGCCACTGGACCACCAGGGACGTCCCTCACTGATCCATCTTAATGCCCTGGTATCATGATGTAGTATTAATGTAATTAAGCCCAAGTTCAGTTCAGTTCAGTTCAGTTCAGTCGCTCAGTCGTGTCCGACTCTTTGCGACCCCATGAATTGCAGCATGCCAGGCCTCCCTGTCCATCACCATCTCCCGGAGTTCACTCAGACTCACGTCCATCACGTCCGTGATGCCATCCAGCCATCTCATCCTCCGTCGTCCCCTTCTCCTCCTGCCCCCCATCCCTCCCAACATCAGAGTCTTTTCCAATGAGTCAACTCTTCGCATGAGGTGGCCAGAGTACTGGAGTTTCAGCTTTAGCATCATTCCTTCCAAAGAAATCCCAGGGCTGATCTCCTTCAGAATGGACTGGTTGGATCTCCTTGCATTCCAAGGGACTCTCAAGAGTTAGATAAGAGCATTCACTTTTCTTCCCAATGATTAATAAATCAAATAATGCTAGGGTGACATTTCTATACAGTGGGAGACCCAGACAGGGTTGTTACAGAACTCTGGCTTTCTAGTTCAAATGCGTCATCTAATTAAGTAGCATTCTTTGTTTTGGCTGACGTTCTCTATCAGAGGAATGGTATTTGGTCCACGAACTGCACGCTAGACGCCTGTGCTCCAGAGTTGCTTCATCTCTGAACTCTGTGTACTACCCTCTTCTCTTGTTAGTTCTTTATCTTACTGAACTCTGTCTGCTTTCCCATCATAACCTCAACTATCACTTAAGAAGAAAAGAATCAGCTGATTATACCAAAACTCAAAGAACAGTGGTAACTGGACAACTGATACTTCTAGTTAACTCAGGATTAAATGGATCCTTTTGGGTTTTCACATGTTATTGAAATGAATTCAACCAGGTGTTTTGGTTTTACCTTAACATTTTTGAAAGTCATTAGACTGAACATGAATTCTAACTTTGCAGACCAGTAACTAATGAGGCAGAAGCAGGAGGTTATTGGGCAGGATGTGATTGAGTCCAGGCTTATCATGTAATTTTTCCCTTATTGACTTTGATATGTTCTTAGTTTGTTGGTGCTTCTCTTTGTCTAAGAAGTCCAATGTTGCAAAAATAAAGGTAAGCTTCTGAGTGTTGACCTTATGACTGACTGAATACTAGACCAATGGTCTCCACTGGCTAACCACAGAAGTCTACCCTGTCCCGAAGTTCCTGTTAATGCAAATCCCAGAATGTTGGTTTCCCAGTTTGTGTGTGATGCAAAATGATGAGCAAGACCTAACACTTGAGTAACAAAGTCAACCTCATAAAGATTGCAACAAGCTGAAGACAGCTGAAATGAGCAAAATTACAGTTAAAAGGCATGAAAGAACGGAGAAGTGTTAAGGTTAGAAATTTTCTGTCATTTAAAAAAAAACAGTTGTCCAAGTAGACAGTTGCCTCTTTAGCTGTTCATTTGACCTTGGGATTTCCATTAACAATAACTCAATCTAGCCAGCACTGTGGCAGAGCTCCCACAAATGTCAAATGATACGAGGCTGCATTGGGCTTCCCAGGTGACGCTAGAGCTAAAGAATCCACTTGCCAATGCAGGAGACTTACAGAGATGCAGGTTTGATCCCTGGGTTGGGAAGATTCCCCTGGAGGGACCCACTCCAGTATTCTTGCCTGGAGAATCTCTGGACAGAGGAGCCTGGCAGGCTACAGTCCATAGCGTTGCAAAGAGGCAGACATGACTGAAGTGACTTAGCACGCAGGCTCCAGGCTGCATTATTAGAAATCTGATGGAGGGGGTAGATAACAGTCTCACAGTACTTTCCTGATCAGTCCACATCTGGGGCTGGTAGTCAGGTAGGTGGTTGAGAAATTTGTTATTAGGAGAACTGCTTGTCCTCACACTTCCTGCCTCAGGGCTTGATGTTGAGTATAATTTTATAGTTTGGGTTTCCATGGATATTTGTCCCAAACAACTGGTTCGTTCTTAATATGATACTTACTGAGAAAAGATATTAGCACACTTCACCTCTAAACTGTACTTTTCTTATTAAAAAAACCTCAGAGACCTTATAATAGAAAAGCATAAACTATTAACCAATGTTAGTGTAAACACTTTATGGAATATGCTGATTTCAGTGGAATACAACAGGAAATACCCATTTTCTTCTTCTCATTGGGGCCTTTGGTTATATTTGGTCAGGTCCTCTTTTCAAAACCCTTGAGAAATCTCAAAACTTCAAAGCTACTTTGCAGTAATGGAAGTTTGCAAGCATGCTAAGTCACTTCAGTTGTGTCCACCCCTTTGCGACCCTATGGAATGCAGCCTGCCAGGCTCCTCTGTCCTTGGATTATCCAGGCAAGAATACTGGAGTGGGTTGCCAAGCCCTCCTTCAGGGGATCTTCCCAACCCAGGGGTCAAACCCTTGTCTTTTACATCTACCTGCATGGGCAAGTGGGCTCTTTACCATTAATGCCTCCTGGGAAGCCCAGTGGGAGTTTAGTAAGATACAGTTTCACATTTCAACCTCATATTCACTTCACTTCAAAGATTCTTCTCCCAGCTTGGGCCTGTTTCATACGCAGTGGAAGATCTCTAGGGAAGAAAAAGGTGGATATAGTCTATGCTTCCCTCCTCTTCTACCTCACCTTGAAATTTCTGGTCCCTGCCTGCTTGGAGGAGGAAAGGCGGACAAGAAATGTAGTGGAGTGAGTTGTTGCGTCAAAAATATGTGCATGTCTTGCTCCCCAGATCCTGTGATTATGAACTTATTTGGGATTTTTCCAGGTGTAATAAAGTTAAGGATCTTTAAAAATTATTTATTTGTTTGTGTTTCATTTATGTGCAACAGTGATTCATGGTTGCTGCAGTGAGCAGGGGCTTTGCTTGCTGCAGAGCCTGGGTTCTGAGTGCAGGGGCTTCAGTACTTGTTGCACTCGAGCTCAGCAGTTGTGCACGGGTTTAGTTGCTCCACAGCCTGCAGAATCTTCCCGGGCCAGGGATCAAGCCCACGTCCCCTGTATTGACAGATGGATTCTTAACCACTGGACCACAAGGGAAGTCCCTAAGTGAAGGATCTTGAGATGGGACTGTTGTGGGTTATGCAGGTGGGTCCTAAATCAATGACTTATCCTTATCAGAAAACACACAGGGAGAAGCCGCAGCAGCAGTGTGACCAGAGCCAGATTGTAGTGATGCAACGACATGCCAGGGAACACCTGGAGCCTTCTGAAGCTGGAGGCGGCAAGGAACAGATTGTTCCCTTACAGCCTTTGGACCACAGCCCTGCTGACACCTTGATTTCAGACGTCTGGCCTCCAGAATCGTGAAAGAATCCAGTCCCCTGCTTTAAGCCACCAGGTTTATAGTAATGTGTCACGGCAGTCCGAAAAACGAATGCAGGAGCAAGCGTTTACATTTCGTGTGTGTTCTCTGTAGCTCTCTCATGGCTACTGAAGTGCTCTGTGTGGCACGGGTCCCAAAGCTGGCAGCATAATCAGACGCGGAGCAGGTTTACTCGGACGCCCTTGTGGCGAGCTGCCTTAGGTCAGCTCCTGGCTGACTGCCGTGACTCCCTGCCCAGTTCCTGGCGTAGTGGGCAACACCATGGCCTCTTACGGCCCCAGTCCACTCCCCGTGAACGGGCCACCCTCAGGGGTGTTCCACCCTCAAGTGACTCAGGCCCAGCCACTTCTTGCGGTGTCTCCTTGGCCTTCAAGAATTTAATCCTGTGAACCTATTTGCAGGGCAGGAATAGAGAGGCAGAGAACGAACATTTGCACCCGGGGGGTCGTGGGGGAGGGCAGAATGAACTGGGAGAGTAGCACAGATGTATATGTTTATATATACCACCGTGCGTAACACAGGCAACTAGGGGAAGGCTGCTGTGTAACAGGCTCAGCTCGGTGCTCTGTGATGACCAAGCTGGATAAGATGTGGACGGATGGGGGGCTCAAGGCGGGGGGTATATACATATACGTACAGCAGATTCTCCTCATTGTACAGCAGAAACTAACAAAACATTGTTAAGCAACTATATTCCAATAAAAATAAATAATTTCATCCTAGCCAGTGTGAAGAATGGAGATCACCTCACCACACAACTGGTCTCACTCCACTCTCACCATCACTGACTGCTGTGGGCAGCCTCTGGCTACAGAATGTCCCATCTCCCGGGGCCATGGCTCAGGGTCACTCATGAGCCACTGAGACGAGCTGCGCACTAAGCCTCTGGCCAGAGGTGGAGATGCTAGCCTGCCATCTCAAAGCAGCGCTCATCTCCAGGTGTGCTCCCCTGAGAGGCTTCTTCCTGGCAGTATCTCCTTGCGGTACCTCCTTGTTGAGTTGCCATTTCCTTCTCCAAGGGGATCTTCCCAACCCAGGGATCAAACCTGGGTCTCTTGAATTGCAGGAAGATTCTTTACCATCTGAGCCACCAGGGAAGCCCTTAGTTGTAACTAGGCTCAAGTGTTTCTTCACAAGGCTCCAAGGCCACATGCAAATCAGCTATGTGCCCAGACAGTGATTCAAACGTCCATAGCATCAACAAGAAAAAGAGGGCTGGGCTTTTGTCTTCTACCAATGGGGGTGATGGCTGGAGGATCCATTTGGATTCTTGGAGCACTCCTGGAGGCCGTGTCTAATGGTTTCTTGGTTTCTTTACAGAATATGGGGAACTACCTATTGTCCTTAGGTCAGGGCTTTAGCTGAAATCCTGACATAATAAGAAAAATCCCACTCAATATCCTGTTGTACAGTATATTGGCTAGTAAGCAAGACCTGAGAAATGTAAACATACTGTTCCAATTTGATATCCTCTTGACTCATTCTCATCCATTATCAATCAATTATTAGTCTCTCTGGAATTTTCATTTTCTTGGCTTGGTTAGAGCTAGTCGGGACTTGAGATTAGATAAAAAATTTCCTGACTTGTAGTCTAATTGCCTTGAATCTTCTGTGAGAGCCAAGTGTTCAGCATGTGGATTATTTATCCATCGTCTCTCACTTTCTTCTTCTAAAGGAGAAATTTCCTTTCTGAAACCTGAGACTTGATAAAAGTGGAAAAATAAGGCTGCTGAGTGTGATCATTCTTTTTTCATCATAAGGAATGGTTTTCTTCCTCAAATGAGAGCATTTTCTTTATTTCATTAGATGTTCCAGGCAGGGATGTTAAGTGTCTTCTTGCATCCAGGAATCTATTCTCATTGAGCAAAATGTCTATTCTTGACACCATCACTGATTTATTATAAAACCTGGATGATCCCTAAGGTCCCTGCTAATGTGAAGTTATGTCACTTCATGTACTTTGTAATTACCAGGAGTTTTAGAAAGCTCCCAGCTCAACCTTGATAATTCTCTTGTAAAGAAGTTCCAGTTCCTACATTCACTTCTGTCACACACATATTGTTAAAGCAAATATTTTTAAAATAATAAGTGGCAGGGCACCTGGAGTGGGTAAGAGCTTGGATTTGAGGGCAATTCTATTGAATTTACATACCTCCTACTGGAGGTTAGTCCTCTGTATGCACTAGGCTGGCAAATGTCTTAAATGTGACAGGATGGTATGGACATTTGAATCACTGTCTGGGCACACAGCTGATTTGCATGTGGCCTTGGAGCCTTGTGAAGAAACACTTGAGCCTAATTACAATTGAAGGCTTCCCTGGTTGGAGAAGGAAATGGCAACCCACTCCAGTATTCTTGCCTGGAGAATCCCACGGACAGAGGAGCCTGGTGGGCTACAGTCCATGGGGTCACAAAAGAGTTGGACGTGACTTAGCAACTAGACAACAATTCATACATATTACAACTTTTTTATATATATATATATATACACATATATATATAAAGTGTGTGTGTGTGCATTAAACCAGTGGACCTACTGAAGCTTAAATACAGAGAGAGAAAATGCCTTTCTTCTAGAAAAACTGTTAAAGACAGTTTGCAGGATAGGTTGGAATTAGGAGCCTGGATAGGAGGAAGCAGAGAGTCAGACAGAGTCCAGGTGGGCTTCTCCTGAAATGCACTGTGCCCTGTCTCCCCCAGGACCATCTGTGTGCTCTGAGATGAGGAGAGAATGTGTTAACCAAGTCTGCCAGGGATCTCTGCTCTTCCAAGGAGACGATAAATCTGAAAGCACCATGTCAAGAGGTGTCCTAGACCTTCATCTCAACCTTCCCCTGCCACCACCAAGAGAGCCAGGCTCTACAAGAGTCTCCAGCTGAAGAGAAAAGGTGGGAGACCACAGACATGCTGAGACAGGCAGAAACAGAGGGGTTTGAGGTGGCATCAGCCTGAAAGCCACTCCAGAAGTTTCAGTGGTCAGGAGTCCCTCGGCAGGATCTGAGTGGAGTTGCAGCTTCGTGGGGACCTGAACCCACAGCCACAGCCCCACCGAGCAGAAGGCGAGCAGCCAAAAGGGAGAGCCTCGGTGTGGTTCAGATTCTGAAAGCTGCCTCGCTGCTGGGCAGAACCCTAGGTAAGCACCAAGCAGGGGTGAGCTGAGGTCCTGGCATTTGATAGGTAGAGGGAGACAGAGCTAGCAAACTACAGGCCAGTGGTGCAAGCTACCTTACCTGCAACCTGAGAGGGGGCCCAGGCAGCATTTGCACAACACCGATTTTAACAGTATTTAAAAGGTTCATACTCTGTGTGTGTGTTTTAGTACAGCTAAATTAAAGTACAGCTAAAATTCACTGAACATTCAGCCCCTCCTCTGGGCCTCATCCACCTTGGAGATGTACCAGTATTTCACAGTGACTCACTGAGAGCTGGATCTTTGAAAATTCAGTCAAGTGCAATTTAACCAATGTTTATTGAGCAATTATGATGTACCCAGAATTCTTCTGTGGGAAGGCAGAGGAAGCATTGAAATAGCAATAATTGCTATTTATTGCAGATTTCCTGTGGACCAGGTACTTAGTCCTCACAACTACTTTATGAGTTAGATACTATGATTATCATCCTCATTTTAAAGATAAGGAAACTGAGGTTCAGCAAGATGGAGTAAATCTCCCAACATCACACAGCTAATGAGTGACAAATTGGGGACTCAATCCCAGGTGTATCGGACTCCAAAGAGAAGGCTCTCAGGACTATACAAAGACCAGGACATTCATACTGGCGAAAAGCTGAAACGGCGACCGAAGTTTCTATCCTTTATTTTATTGTGCAAATTAAAGTGTTACATAACAGGTTGATGGAGCTCAAATCTCAAAACCTCTTTTGAAACAGCGGGATTAAGCCTGCAAAAGCATAAAACGATGTGTAACTAATTCTGATGCCTGAAAAGCAAAAAGGTGCCTCTCTCGTCCATATCAGCCAGATAACTACTGGATCAGTCTCCATTGGACCTTTGCAAGCCAGTCTTAGATTTGAAACCAAGCCCAATTTAAGCTGAGAATAACTAAATCCACCTGCTCTGAGAAGCAAGCATAGTCCTGATAACTAGTGGCCTGCGGAGAACAATTGGTGTGACCTGGAGGGGGAAACCCTGACCCTTTGGTCAGAACGCACATCTGGTTTCACAGCCCATCTGGTTTCACAGCCCACTGAATGCTTGCTCTGTAGGCTGCCGGATGACACAGATAACACGCAGAGCAAGAATAAACCGTCCCAGCTGCAGCTCTAACCTGTGAATCCACAAAGGAAACAAATTAAATCTCTTTGGGGAAAGAAAGGCTCAGTGAATTCGCAGGGGGATTTGAGGCTGAATAAGAGCTGAGGGGAGGGGCTGAGCGGTTAAATCTGGTGGGAAGAAGGAACAAAAGCCAATTGAAGCGATAAGGAGCAGAGAGGCTTATCACTCCTCTCGAGGAATTGACGAGGCCTGTCACTCTCACCAAGTATGTGTCTAAAGAAAACGTCTACTTGGAAAACACCGAAAGCAAAAATAACTTGATATCCCCAAGATTCCTCCAGAAATTTGATGATTTTTGTTCCCCTGAGAAATAAGACGGTCAGCAGGGAAGGCCACGAATTCCTCCCCATCCCGGAAGTGTGTCAAGAAGGTTGCAAAGTCAATGAGGAAGCAGGAGGCTACGCTCATTACGGTTTAACAAGCACGCAGGTGAAAAAGGAAAGGAGCTGAGCTGGCCAAGCGGGGGTCGGCGGGGGGCGCGGGTGGGGGGGATGCTGAGAGGGTCAGATGGGCGGTCACACTGCAGACAAAGGGCCCGCTGACTCTGCCGCGAGCTAGCCCTGACCTCCGAGCAAACAGCCAGGCGCAGATTTCATCCCCCTTACCAGCTGCTCAGCCCAGCAGCGGTTTGCCTTGAGTTTCTGCTTCAGCATCCTGCCTTTTCCCAACAGTTGCGTTTTTGTCTACCTTTTGTGTGAGGACAGTAGAGGCCGAGGGGCCAGGAGCAGAAGCGGAGGATGGCCGTGGTGGCTGTCAGAGGATGGAGAGATTGAGCAGAAGGTTCGGGAGAGGCCGAAGACAGATTTTCTAAAAACAGCCTCTGGGAAACCCAGAGGCATAGAGGAGATAGAAGAAGCGCTGGTTATTCGTGCTCTCTCTGGTCGCTGATGGAGAACGTTTTTCTCTTGGCATTCCTATTGCAGGACGGAAGTGAGGGGATGTATGAAATGGATTATAAATTGTCTGTGCCCAAACCAAACCGTGGAAGTAAAGGCTGGCCCATCGGTCAGGCCGGGAAGGGGAACAAGCCTGTTCAGGATTAGTGCGGAACTAAATGAGAATCAGGCAGGGAGTCTGATGAGAAAGAAAGGCAGTATGTTATTTCCTTCTCTCTGGAAGCAATTATGTTTGGTACAACAGCTGCTTGAATAGAAGGTTGAATGGATTTATAAATAAAGATTTTGAAATGTTTTTGTGATAACAGTATGCAGGCCTCACTGGATCTGGCAGCCACCTCTGTTGGAAATGTGGTTACTTCAAAGATGTTCCTCTCTTGTTAAAATTAGCCATCACTAAATTATGGCAATGCAACAGAGGAATAGAGAAACAGAATGCAGTGCCATAGAGGAATAAGACATGTTTTCTTCTGCTACCCAACCAAATTACTCTCTTCATTTCTTCTCGTGACATTTTTGGAATGTCAGAGAACTGATTATTCCCACTTAATGGGATGGGGTGGGTGGCAGGGAGGTGGAGAGAGGGATAGGAAGAAGGGGAACGATGGTTACCCTGGAAACGGCTCTAGAGGAGGGGCTCGGAGGGATCGGACACAAAGGCTTCATGGCCCCTCTGTGCCACTGTGCCCTTCCCTGTTCAGGTGAAGAAGGGGGACACGGAGGCTGAGATGGTTGGATGGCATCACCGACTCACTGGACACGAGTTTGAGCAAACTCCGGGAGATAGTGGAGGACTGGGAAGCCTGGCATGCTGCAGTCCATGAAGTCACAAAGAGTCCAACTCAACTGAGTAGCTGAACAACAACGTTCAGGCAAATCAGTTCAGTTCTGAGGGCATTTATCACACCCCACCCCTGTGCTCGGTGTCTTGTAGGATGCAAGGCGGAGAGTAACGATGAAGATGATGACTGCAGAGTGGATCATAACTGTCCACTGAGTGTCTGACCACACCAGGCCAGCTCAGCACTCCCTAAATGTAAGTCCTTTGTGTCCCGGTGACCGCCATGGCCTCTGGGACCTGGGTTAGAATCTGTCCCCTCCTCCACTGCCCACCAAAAATGTCCTGGCTCACTTCAGTGAATTATTTGGCTTCTCCAGATTTTGTGTCCTCATCTGTAAAATGGAGATAATAATCTAGCAGGCAGAGTCCAGTCAAGGAGACCAGACTATAGTAGGGGTGTGTGTGTGTGTGTGTGTGTGTGTGTGTGTGCGCGCGCGCATGTGCGTTCAGCCACTCAGTCATGTCTGACTCTTTGTGACCCCACGGACTGTAGCCCACCAGACTCCTCTGTCCATGGGATTCTCTAGGCAAGAATACTGGAATGGGTTGCCATTTCCTTTTCCAGGGGCTCTTCCCACCCCAAGGATCGAACTGGCATCTCCTGGGTCTCCTGAATTGGCAGGTGAATTCTTTGCCACTCTAGCACCACCTGGAAAGCCCCAGAGTAGTGTAGGTCAACAGAAAACATTTATACAAACAACTGGCTTCACAAGGTGCTTGAGGGCTGAATGGGCTTCCCAGGTGGTGCCCTTGGTAAAGAACCTGCCTGCCAAGGAAGGAGACAGGAGATGTAGGTTCGATCCCTAGGTGGGGAAGATCCCCTGGAGGAGGGCATGGCAGCCCACTCCAGTGTTCTTGCCTGGAGAGCCTCACGGACGGCGGAGCCTGGCGGGCTGCGGTCCATAGGACGTGACTAAAGAGACTTGGTAAGCACATGTGCAGGGGGCTGAATGCGAGGGAGAGTGCAGAGGCAAGCACGGAGAGTGACTGCCGGAAGCAGCTCCCACTTGAGGCTGGAGGAAAGGGAAGAGGCCAGACCATCGGAATATGGACACGTGGAGGACATGACACTGTGCTCTTTGCAGGGGGTGGTGAGGCTGGCTCCAGAGCGTGGAAGAGGCTGGAACCAGGGGTTTACGGTGGGTGAAGCACTGTGGCTGAGGTGGATACCGAAAGGAAATAATAGCAGGTAAACAGAAAGGACATCTTTCCTCTCCAGCCTTTAGTCTCCCTCTACTGCCCCTATTGACAGAAATTAATAGGAAACTTAAGATCCCCTGGAGAAGGGAATGGCCACTGACACCAGTATTCTTGCCTGGAAAATCCCATGGACAGAGGAGCCTGGCGGGCTACAGTCCATGGGGTCGCAAAGAGTCGGACACGACTGAGCAACTAACACTTTCACACTTTCCCTTTCACTGCCCCCAAAGAACTGGTTTGCAGAGTACCAACTCTAGCTATAAACCAGAGTGTAGAAAGATAGATCTGGAGCTGAGGGAGATAGTTTAATAAGCAGCTTAGTGTTTCATAGAAACACAGCAAGAGTATTTCTCATATCATTAACTATTAAATAATGAGTTAATGTTTATAAACTCCTAGAACAGTGCATGGCATGTGATAAGTGCATTATAATGTGCTTTATAAAAATAAATATTGGAATAGACATAGACACTACTACATATAAAATAGATAACTAATAAGAATGTACTGTATAGCATGGGAACTCTATGCAACACTCTGTGCTGACATAAAGCAGAAGAAATTTAAAAAGGGGGATATATGTATATATATAGCTGATTTACTTTGCTATATAGAAGAAAATAACACAACATTATAAAGCAACTAGACTCCAATAAAAATTAATTTGAAAATACAAAAAAAGAGCAAAATAAAAAGTAAAGGTCACTCCACCAAAAACCAATGTGGGAAGTAATATTAGAATCCTAGTTTATCCAGGAAAATGATGGGGCTTAAAGAGGTCACATCGGGAGGAGGGCATGGCCACCCACTCCAGAATGCTTGCCTGGAGAATCCCTTGGATGGAGGAGCCTAGCAGGCTATGGCCCATAGAGTTGCAAAGAGTCGGACACAACTAAAGCAACTCAAGAAAGTGAAAGTGGCTCAGTCATGTCTGACTCTTTGTGACCCCATGGACTACACAGTCCACGGAATTCTCCAGGCCAGAATACTGGAGTGGGTGGCCTTTCCCTTCTCCAGGGGATCTTCCCGACCCAGAGATCAAACCGAAGTCTCCCACACTGCAGGCGGATTCTTTACCATCTGAACCACAAGGGGCTTCCCTGTGGCTTAGCTGGTGAAGAAGCAACTTGGCATGCACTCCAAGAGGTCACATAAAATGCCCAAGGTCACACAAGCTCATCCCTGGTGAAGTCTGGACTGTCTGAATGCAAAGCTGTTGCTTTTACAGCCTTGGTATGAGCTTCCTTTGGGACTCAGAGAGGGAGAGCACCTAAGTGAATCCCTTTAAAGAGAAACAGACTGCAAAAGTGCAAAAGGAGAGGAATTTGGGGAGCATGAGGATGAGAGGCAAACTGCTGCAGGTAGAGGGATCTGAGAAGACTTGCCAGAGACTGTGGTGTTTGAGTGAAGCTGAAGGACGAGGCTTTAACAGGCAGGTGCTGGGAGCAGAAGAAACTGCCTGAGCAAAGACCCCGAGTGCAGGGCATGTAGGCGGAGCGGTGAGGATGAGGACAAGGGGGAAATAAATGTTCCTCACCATCCCCTTCTTATGTAAACAACAGAGTTGGGGTATCTGCAAATATTCCTGGCAGCAGTGTGAGTTAAAGAATTCACAACATTCATAAAATGTTGCATAGAATATGATACATTTGTGAAGCAATGGGATTAGCTGAAAAATAATGAATTTTAATGCACCTTCATTTTTTTTTAAACCTATAGGTAGGGTCATTAAAATCTGCTTATAAAAGACAAGTCCTCTTGCTTTGAGACAGTCAGCTGAACTAAAACCCTAAGCTGCTTTGACACCCTTTTACCAATGCACCAAACTTGTTTTTAACAAGTCCAGCTCTTAGAAGGGTATGTACAAATTTGATTCATACATGTTTTATTTAATTCATCAGACTGGTTGCGTTCTCGCTGTTAGGTACTATCCTAGGTACTGGAGATGCAAAGAATCATAAATGGTGATTCCACTCCTCAAGGAACTCAGCATAGTACTGTAGAGCAACAGATAGATATGCAAATCTCTGCAATCAGAATGAAAAAGTAAAGGTCCTAAGTGCACTGGGAATATGGGAACCTTGGCCAGGAAGGATGGGAATGGGACTCCTTTCCTTCCACTCCAGGAAGCAGCATCACAACCACAACTTCTGACAGTAGACAGAGCATGGGATATGAAGGCAAAGAGACGGAGACAAATTTTACAGAAACTCATGAGTTCCATAGTGCACAACCAGACCACAGGGACCACGGGGCCGGTTTGCTAAGGAATTCAGATTAGTACGGAGCTGAAAAAGTTCTGAAACATGTCCATAGCTCTGAATCTGTCCTCTGTAATCCTACGTTCAGCTCTAAAAAGTAAGGAAGATGCCAGAAAACCAGAGAGGGAAGCCACACCCGCCAGTAATAATTGTGAACAGTTTCTGAGCATCTACTCCATTGCAAACACTTTCCTATAAATGAGTATTATATCCAGACTAGCAGTAGCCACTAGTTTCCAGGAATCATTATCCCATCCTTCTTCTAGTAGTAGACGCCCCCACTGAGCTTTAGCAGAGGGTGTCAGGCTTCAGCAGTACGTGAACCGTGAACTCCCTCATGTTCACAGCAGTACGTGAACTGTGAACTCCTGATGTTCAAGCTGGTTTTAGAAAAGGCAGAGGAACCAGAGATCAAATTGCCAACATCCGCTGGATCATCAAAAAAGCAAGAGAGTTCCAGAAAAACATCTATTTCTGCTCTCTTGACTATGCCAAAGCCTTTGACTGTGTGGATCACAATCAGCTGTGAAAAATTCTGAGAGAGATGGGCATACCAGACCACCTGACCTGCCTCTTGAGAAATCTGTATGCAGGTCAGGAAGCAGCAGTTAGAACTGGACATGGAACACCAGACTGGTTCCAAATAGGAAAAGGAGTATGTCAAGGCTGTATATTGTCACCCTGCTTATTTAACTTATATGCAGAGTACATCGTGAGAAACACTGGACTGGAAGAAACACAAGCTGGAATCAAGATTGCCAGTAGAAGTATCAGTCACCTCAGATATGCAGATGATACCACCCTTATGGCAGAAAGTGAAGAGGAACTAAAAAGCCTCTTGATGTAAGTAAAGAGGAGAGTGAAAAAGTTGGCTTAGAGCTCAACATTCAGAAAATGAAGATCATGGCATCTGGTCCCATCACTTCATGGGAAATAGATGGGGAAACAGTGGAAACAGTGTCAGACTTTATTTTGGGGGCTCCAAAATCACTGCAGATGGTGATTGCAGCCATGAAATTAAAAAGACGTTTACTCCTTGGAAAGAAAGTTATGACCAACCTAGATAGCATATTCAAAAGCAGAGACATTACTTTGCCGATTAAGGCTCATCTAGTCAAGGCTATGGGTTTTCCAGTGGTCATGTATGGATGTGAGAGTTGGACTGTGAAGAAGGCTGAGTGCTGAAGAATTGATGTGTTTGAACTGTGGTGTTGGAGAAGACTCTTGAGAGTCCCTTGGACGGCAAGGAGATCCAATCAGTCCATTCTGAAGATCAGCCCTGGGATTTCTTTGGAAGGAATGATGCTAAAGCTGAAACTCCAGTACTTTGGCCACCTATTGTGAAGAGTGGACTCATTGGAAAAGACTCTGATGCTGGGAGGGATTGGGGGCAGGAGGAGAAGGGGACAACAGAGGATGAGATGGCTGGATGGTATCACTGACTCGATGAACGTGAGTCTGAGTGAACTCCGGGAGATGGTGATGGACAGGGAGGCCTGGCGTGCTGCGATTCATGGGGTCGCAGACTCGGACATGACTGAGCGACTGAACTGAACTGTTCATGCCTTTCTGCTAGAGACAGTATTCCCAGGCTTCCTGGTAGCTGATGGGACTGCATGACTTCCATTTCACCTGCAGAACGTGAGTAGGTGTCACGTGAGCCATATCCACATCATTTCCCTAAAACAATGGCCTCAACTTCCTCTTCCTCCTTTTCACATTCATGCTTCTGCAGAGAGATGGACAGCACCCTAGAGAAAGAACCTGTGTCTGAGGAACAGGGCAGCCCCGTCCTCGTCACTACTTTCTGCTGCTCCACCTAGTGAACCTACCTTTAGCATCTTTTTTTTTAACTTGGCCAAAGATCAACACACGTGATAGAAAAACAATATCGTTAGACTTATATCTGGGCTAAGAGAATATAGCACCCATGAGAGAATCTTAGACGTAAGCTGCATGTGCTCTAGCGAAGAGATTTATAAAAATTACACTGGCTTATTTGGGAACATTTGTCTAAATCCTGTTCAGTGTCCTCCAGGTGAGAAAATGATCATTCTATTGAGGAAAGTTAGACTCATTCAAAGGTTTTGGATGATTTGCTATGTGTCAGGTACCAAAATGGAAACACACACACACACACACACACATTTTCTCTCTCTCTCCCTGCTCAAGATGTTTGCTGATGGTAGGAAGATTGGCAAATATAAAAACAATGTTGACAGGAAAGTTTATCAGCTAAAAATACTCTGAGTTGCAAGCAACCAAATATCTGACTAAAATGGGTTTAAGGGGTAAAAAAAGGATCAGTTATGTGTTTATGTAAATGTACAGTCCGAGAGTAAAGCAGACTACAGGCATTTAAACCCTACTGAATTGGACTTTCTGTGGTTGGGGGTCTGTAAATCTGTATCTTGCCCCTCACCCCATCCTCCTACCAGGTAATTTCAATTCTGATTTGGAAAGTACCATTTTTATATAGATTCAGCTCAGTTCAGTCTCTTAGTCGTGTCTGACTCTGCGAACCCATGGACTGCAGCACGCCAGGCTTCCCTGTCTATCACCAACTCCTGATATAGATTACTGAGCTGCAAATAGCAGGTTGGACTGGAAAAGGGAGAGAATGAAGGGGGCAATGGTTGTTTCTCAGGGAGAGGAGGGAATCCTGAATCCAGGCAAGGGCAGCCCAGAGTCCTAAGATATCTATTTGGTACTCAGAACAGAGTCAGAGCGCACATTCTGAAGGCTGCTTACATGGAAGGTTTGAAGGGGGAGTGTAGAGGACAGGCCACCTGTCCATCAATCTGAGGGTCACTGTCCATGGAAGTGCCTGCCACTTCTGTTCCGTCACCCAACAGCTATTTATTATGCACCTATGTACCAGGCGGCTTCCCAGGTACTGGCATCTTCCCAGGCTTACCAGGCGTCTTCTGCCTGCCAAACAGGAGATGCGGGTTCCATTCCTGGGTTGGAAGATCCCCTGGAGGAGGGTATGGCAACCCACTCCAGTATTCTTGCCTGGAGAATCCCATGGACAGAGGAGCCTGGAGGGCTATGGTCCATAGGGTGGCAAGAGTCAGACATGGCTTAGTGACTAAACAGCAAATGTGCCGGGCACTGAGCTAGAAGTGAGGATACAGGGGTTTACAGGCAAGGGCCTTTCCCCACGAAGCTTACATTCTAAGGGAAGACAGACAATAAACAATTAGAAAAACAAGCTAATTACTAGCTGTGTTAAGTGTTAAGAAAGGAAAAACTCCTTCATGACCATAGTCCCTTATGGAGGCTGACATTGCATGGAGTAGAGGAAAGGTGTTCCAGTTGAAAATTTAGTGGAGGCTTGAGAGCAGGAGCATTCCAAGCTCTTAGCAAGTGCAAAGGCCCTGAGGTGTCAGGGGAGCTGGCCGTGGGCGGAAACACAGGGAGGAGGAGTCTGTGTGGCTAGAGCTCAGTGAGAGGGAGACCCGAGCAGAATCAGGAAGTCGCAGCAGCCACGGTAACTACAGGATAACACGTGAGCACCAAAGAGAGTCTGGGTTTTACTCCACACCCACTGAAAAGTTCGTGTTAAAGAGAGATTTGCTGGTTACTGGATGGAAAACATCTACCATTAATTCAGGACTGAGATAGACACCCAAGGTTCTTATCTGCTCCCAACAAGTCATGTCTTAGGAACTGGTGACCCTGTATTAGCGCTGTCCTCTAGAACTTTCTACAAAGCTGGAAATGTTCCGTATCTGTGCTGTGCTGTGCTGTGCTGAGTCCCCCGGTCGTGTCCGATTCTGTGACCCCACGGACTATAGCCTGCCAGGCTCCTCTGTGAGGCCCAGAGCTACTATGGACAGGTGGCTCTTGAGCTCGTGACACGTGGCTAGTGCGCCTACGGAACTAGCGTTTAAACACTATTCCACTTAAAATAGCTTGTTTAAAGGCATAGAGCCACGTGAGGCTAATGGCTACATACTTGACAGCCCAATGCAGCGCAGGCAGAGCTGGGTGCCTGAGGGTTTTAACTGCTTGTCGGGAAGCCAAGGGCCTCCTGCACCAAATGCTGGGGCTGTAAGAAGGTCCACTGATACCTAAACACTCGGCTCGCTTTGTGCGCTCGCCTTGTCAAGACAGAGCGCGGCTCGCAGCGCATCCAGTGGTTCCTTTATAATCGGCGCGGAGGCACGCGCACGCGGCTGTGCGGCGTCCCCGGCGAAGCCCCGCACGGCGCGCAGAGGTTTGGGGACTCGCCTTGCAGGGCGCACCCGCTTCCGCGCTCTCGCGGCCTCCGGCGCGGTCCAGCCATTGGCAGGAGGGGAATCACGGCCCCGCAGCCTCTCGCCCCGCCTGCCCCGCAGCCGGGCCGCATAGACAGCGGCTCCCGGCGCAGCACAGGTGGGCTGGAGAAGCCGGGGAGACCGAGGCGCGCCATCGAGCGGACTCGGAGGTTTGGGGACCCTCCTGGCTCTGGGTCGCCGCTGCTTCTCTGCGGGGATGGAGGCGGGCGAGGCGCGGGCTGCCGCCCGCACCGTATCTGCTTCCTGAGCTTGCTTTCGCTTCGGCCCGGCTCACGCAGGCCTGAGCCTCGCCGCTGAGCCGCGAGAGCCGCACGGGTGGCCGCGGGGGAGGGGGCTGTCTGAGCCCCTGAGGGACCCCCCGCCCTCTCCTCGCGCACGCGTCCCCGGCCGCGCGCGGGTCTGGCCGGCCCGAAGGGCCCCTGACCTTGGTGTCTCCCGTGCCAGGTCTGCGCCAGGACCATGGGCGCCGCGCTGGGCACCGGCGCGCGGCTGACTCTCCGGCCTGGCCGGGCCTGCGGCGCTGTCCGGAGCTGGGCGACCCCGCGCCCACCCGAGGCTGCCACTCCAAGGCCCGCCCGGCGCGCCCCGTGCCGCTGAAGAAGCGGGGGTACGATGTCACCAGGAACCCGCATCTCAACAAGGTAACCGGGAGAGGGTAGGAGGGCCCAAGCCGCTCTCCTGGGGCTGGCGGGATGGGCGCCCCCGCCCCGGGGCCCCGGGAGGATCCTCCCAGACGCCCTTCCAGGGGAAGCTTGGTGTAATTCGGTTTGGCTTTTTAGCGCCCCTCTTCTGCTTGCAAAGAGGTCACCAGTAATGCGGGAGCCTGATTTCTTCACGAACAAATATAGACTGGGTTGAGATCCTCTTAACCATTCGGACTTGGAGTCGGATCTCGCCTTGAAGCTTGCTGATTCTGTTGATTTGGGGCAGTTCATTGAACCTCTGGCCGTCCAAGTTTCCTTATCTGTAAAAGCGAAAAAGTTGGGTCGGGAGTGTTGTGAGATTTAAAGAGAAAACGGAGATAGCATTCTTAGCACAGTCCCTGACACCCAATGAGAACAAATAATCAGCTGAGGTTCTAATAATGTTGAGAAAAAGATTTTTAACTTGAGCCGGGACAAGAAAATCTAGAATTATGGAACTGTCAGACCTTGAAAAGGCCTCAGAGATCCTAATTCAAACCTCTCCCTTTACAAATGAGAAAGCAAGACAAAAGAAGCTTGACCAAGGTCACCAGCTAGTTAGCTCTGAGTCTGCCACTGAAATCTGGGTCTGGATCTCCGGCTCTTGCTGACGATGCTTAAGGGCACACACATCTGTTTCTGGGAGTGGAGTTTAGTACCATTGGTGTTAAAATCGAGAGGCCTGGGTTTAAAGCCTGTCTCCCAACACTGCCTCATATTAACTTGGGCCTCTCATTTAATTTCTCTGAGGTTCCACTTTCTCCTGCTTAAAGTGGATGTTTTTTGACAGACCCACCATCCCCACCACATTCAGCTATTGTGACAATCAGATGAATTACTGAATTTGATTTTGACAGTATATAAAGTGCTGGGTAAAGAAGCAGTTACTGGAAAATAAAATTCTTCATAATTTCCTTGAATCAGGATTGTGAAATTTAAGTGAGGAAATAGTTGTGGAAAAGGTGTTTTTGAGAAATAGGAACAATTATCTAGATGCTAAGTATTGTTTCTTGCAGAATTAATAAAAGGAGCTAAGAAAAATTTCTCTCTTAACCTCCACCCATCACACTATGATCCCTGCTCCCCACCCCCCACCTCCTGACCTCCAAGAAACCCTAAATCCTTTGTGTATTACTACTTTGAAATAGGTAAGGTGTTTCACGAATTACGACTTACTTTGTTGGCAGGTGTTAGGAAACTCAAACTAGCCTAGCGAACAAAAGCCTTGTGTAACTAAACGTCCAGAGGAAGAAAGCACTGCAGGCAGGTTTGACTCAGCAGTCCAGGTTGCATCCTTACAGATGCAGGCTCTCCGGCTGCCTGCTCGGCTCTTGGTTGTCAGTCGCATCTTCAGATTCCCTCCGGGAGAGTCTCTCACCCCATTGCTGCCACAGGCCCCCGCCTCCTGTTCTCCAGTCTCACCATCCAGAGATCGAAAGGCACTCACTCCTGGTAGCTCCTTTCTCCGAAGGCTCAGGAGAGGAGTCTTTCTGTCCCGTGGACTCTAATTGGACTCCCTTCTACTCTCAAACCGGTCACTATGACTTAAGTCAGTCAGCGTTCACCCCTGAATTTAAAGATGGAGTTTAGGTTAGGGGTACCCATACCAGCTGGTTTAGAGTAAACGGGAAGTGTTCCCACCCCACCCCTACCCCAAGGAAATCTGTGTATTGTCATCAGAGGGAGGAAGGGTAGATGCTGGAAAGCAAAATAATAAATTCCCACTACTGACTCCAACTGTTTTAACAATAATAGCTTTAGAAGGACTAGCATATTTGAATTAGCACTGAATTTTTATGAATAGTGTTAAAAAAAAATGAAAGGACTTGAATGTCTTTTTTTTTTTTAGCCTTAGGTTTATGGTTTCCTGAAAGCATTCTTGCCCTTGTCCTTTGTCCCTGATATAATTTTTTTTCCTCCTAAGTAGGATAAATGGGACATTATTCATAAATCCAAGGACCTGACCTTTTCATGAAGTTAGTTTTTGTATATCCTTGAAGTCAGCTGATGCTAGTCTGGGCTGAGAAGAGTATCTAGGGTGATGCTGAGAGAGCCTGTGGCCTCCTCCACTTGCCCTTGGGGAGGGAAGGGAGACAGCAGAGGAAGCAACACTGCCTGGGCACTGCCCCACATTTCCTCCTGGGGTGACACCCTCTCACTGTCCTGCTGATGTCCAGCGCTCGGGCAGTCTCCAGGGAAGGCGTGAAAGCGTGACACTTTCCATCAGCCAGGTGGGGAGACTTGCTGAGTTCAACAGAACCACTGAGGTTATCACTAAGAAAACAAGAAAAAAGGTGGCTTCAAAGGGAGACATCCTTAGTGCGCAGCCCTGTGGATGGATTTCTTTTCTGCTAGACTCAGAGCTCCTCCAGGGCAGGGACCAAGCTTGCCGCATTTGTGGCTGGCACTGGGCAGTTCCTGAAGGCTGTAATGAGGGCGTGGCCGTGAAGACTCACATTATGTTCTTGGAACATGTGCACTGGTTTTGCCTCCTGCTTTGTGGGCGAGGCATTGAAGTTGAAGCTTGAGGGCAGGGGGGTCATCAGGAGATGGAATTCTCCTAGAGAAGAGCTGCCGAACAGGGTGGGCATCGCTGCCATTTTGCAGTCACAGGGTCTGGCCCCAGTGCTGTCGTAATCCCGCCCTGGGATCTGTGATGACTCGCATTGGACCTTCTGCCTATATCACCCAACTGCTCTGAGGATCCCGGGAGAGTCCTGTGAAATCATTTTGGAAAACTGTAAGGCACTAAATATTAGATGATCATTTTGACAAATTCCAGAATCAAGGTGGGAAGGTCCCTTAGATATGGCCTAGCCTGAAATTGTTCAAACTTCCAGTTGCAACCTACGAGACATGGAATTATCTTGTGGATCGAACCAGCTTTTTTTTTTTTTCCAAAGAAATGGGTTACAGTAGAATTAAGGAATAGTAAATGTATTCAAATTTAATAAATATGAGTATTATACCAAGTCACCATGTAAAATGCCAACTTTCGCTGTGGACTGTCATTTTAAAATAACAACTGTTATAAAAACTTTTGTTTTCATCCAGCCTCTTATTTTCAGATGAAGAGGCAGGGTGAGAAAGTCAAGCAATTTCTCGCTTGAAAGAAAGCCACACAGATTGTCAGTGGTTGCAGAGGTGGGCAGAAGATGCCCACCTTCTGATTTTCAGTCCGCTGAATCACAGTGACAGTTCTCATTCACATCAGTTTTGACTGACTTAGACATATTCATTATGAGAACAATTGGAACTAGATGATTCTGAGTTCCCTACAGGGTCTAGATCTTCTGATTCACCAATACTTCAATTTCTATTTCCTTTTTAAGACAACAATATTGTGCCTTTCTTCTAAAATTTACATAGTGACTTCTTCCTCCATGTAGATGATTGTGGCAACAGAGTGAATCTTTGATTACACATTACAGAATATCAGCAATATTTTACCTACATGAAATGGGAAGTGATCAACCCCGTTTCATAGGCTGTCTTCGTAGGTGGAATCCCCTCCATCCTATTCACATGGCAAGTGAGCCCCCGCAGCACTGCAGCCTCTGCTCACCTTTGGTGGGAAGGGCTGTGCTGTCCCCCGCCCCACACTAGACTCGAGTCCCCGCCCACTTGTCTTAGCTCGCCGCCGTGTGTGTTTCCTTTTGGTGCTGAGCGCTGCCTGCTGTCTTGGCTGGTGGTGTGACTTCCACCCGAGACCCTGAGCACCCTGAGGACAGAGACTGTCTTCTCACACGATACTCTCTACATCTGACTTGACACGCTCAATAAATATTTGCCCTTTGGACGATCTCAACCGAGTCCTAACCCCTTTCCTCTCAACTTTACGAGCCTTAAAGTCACTGCTCTACAGTTAGCCCAATGCTCTCGTTGCCTGGAGACATGTTTACAAGTAGCCCATTGGGAGGAAATCCACCTACTTGATCTTGATCTTCCCAGACTTCAGGGTATTTCACTGCAGGGGTGTGATATTTCCCAGGCTGGGTCAACCTCCTCCTTTGACCTACACGCCAGCAATGATTTTTGTCATGTGCTTCCACTGAACCTTCACCTGTTTCTCTGCAGTTTTTCTTTTTGTTTGCTTATAATAGCTTTATGAACAATAGCCCAAGTCTGGAAACAACCCAGATGTGCATTAACCAGTGAATGGCTCAACAATTTACAGTATACCCATCTAATGGAATGCTTCCTAGCCATAGTGGGAAGGGAGTCAACTGTTGATTCTCTGCATTTTTCTTTCTTTCTTTTTTTTTTTTTAATCTCTTGAGCTTGATGATCACGGAAAGAATGAATGAAGGGTGCTTGGTCCAGTCAGTGATAATGCATTTCATGCAGTGGGCCCTCAAAATTGCAGGGCGTGGGGACTGTCTTCCCACATGGACTACACGCATTTAGATTAGTGGGCATGGAAGCCCTGGGGGCAGTGCTGGGTGCAGGTTTCAGCTCCATCCCTGCTGTATGCAATGGTGACTTCTTAGACTCCCACACAGTTAGGCTTTGCCTTTGACCGAAGGATGTTTTTGTTCCATGCCAGTTTAGAACTTGATCTTGCCTCCTTTGGGTTGAAGGGAGTCTGTCCTCACATGCTTGGCTCATTGATCAATCAGGAGGTGATGACTGAGTTGTATGGAGAATTTGAGGTTTCTTGGAGATGCTGTTTTCTGTTCCAGAGGCAGATGCCGTAATATGTCTTCTTGAGATCTCTGATTCTGATGTGATGTTGGGTTGGGCTTCTTCGATAAAGAAGCAGTGCGGTATTAAGGAAACATCAGTTCCACGAGCAGCAGTTTGTTCTGGACATGAATCTCCTGTGCAGTGACTCGGGATTGAAGCTCAAGCCCTGTTCAGATATTTTAAGAACAAACGAGCAGAGGCGGGTTGGAATGAAATCCTTCCCTGTCAAATACTGTCCTGGCTTCCTGGGATTGATAACATCTGGTGTTAGGGCTTTGTGCTTGAAACAGCTAAAATAACTTATATTCACTGGGCTAAAGTTAGCAACTTTTACAAAACAAACCCCTGACTCAGAGGCTTAAATAAGATAAAAGTGTGTTTCTCTCATAAACAAGTCTGGGTAGGCAATGATGAGCACGTTGATATGTAGCTTGATTTTGTTGCTCTGCCATCCTCAGTGTGTATCTTCCATTTCATTGTCCAGGATAGTTGCTCTCGTCTCTACCAATTATTCTATACAGAAGCAAGTGTGCAGGGGAATTAGCAGAATTGGAACGTTGCAGATATCACTTTCATTCACATCCAATTGGCCAGAGTTGGTTATAGCTGCAGGAGAACCAGGGAAACATAATCTTTAGCTGGGCACCCATATATCCTGCTACAAATTCTACACCATTAAGAAAAGAATGAATGGATATTAGGGAAAGGGCTACAAAATGCTTATCTGAAATTTTAACTTGATTTACTAATAGTTTTATCCCAGCCTTTAAAATCCAGCAGTTTCTCTACATCTCCTCTACCAGCAGCCTTGTTCATATCGTCATCATCTTGTGTCTAGATTAGGCAGAAGCCTTCTCTCGGGTTTCCGACTTCTAGTCCTGCTCCTTTCAGTCTCCTTCTCTGTGTTTGTTAACCACACGTTGAGAGGCTAAAACCTTGCACACGTCCTTGGCCACTCTTTCAGACCCCATGTCCAATTCACTGGGTAGTCCTGCTTTTCTGTCTCCAGAGCACATCTGGAATCCAGCCTCTGCTTCACCACGGGTCCCCCCACCGACCCAAGGCGCTGCCATTTCTCTGCTGGATGATTACAGCGCCCCCTAGCTGGTTCAGTTCAGTCAGTTCATGTCCATCGCATCCTCTGTGGTCCCCTTCTCCTCCCGTCTTCAATCTTTACTAGCATCAGGGTCTTTTCCAATAAGTCAGTTATTCATATTAGGTGGCCAAAGTATTGGAGTTTCAGCTTCAGCATAAGTCCTTCCAATGAATATTCAGGACTGATTTCCTTTAGGATGAACTGGTTGGATCTCCTTGCTGTCCAAGAGACTCTCAAGCGTCTTCTCCAACACCACAGTTCAAAAGTTTCAATTCTTTGGTGCTTAGCTTTTATTATAGCCCAGCTCTCACATCCATACATGACTACTGGAAAAACCACAGCTTTGACTAGATGGACCTTTGTTGGTAAAGTAATGTCTCTGCTTTTTAATATGCTGTTTAGATTGGTCATGGCTTTTCTTCCAAGGAGCAAGCGTCATAATTTCATGGCTGCAGTCACCATCTGCAGTGACTTTGGAGCCCCCAAAACTAAAGTCTCTCACGGTTTCCATTGTTTCCCCATCTATTTGCCATGAAATGATGGGACCGGATGCCATCATCTTAGTTTTCTGAATGTTGAGTTTTAAGCCAGCTTTTTCACTCTCCTCTTTCACTTTCATCAAGAGTCTCTTTAGTTCTTCTTCGCTTTCTGCTGTAAGGGTGGTGTCATCTGCATATCTGAGGATACCGTAGCTGGTATTGTTCTGTTTCTCTTGTCTATCTTCCCCACAACAGCCAGTGTGATCTTTTTAAAACAAAGTTTGATCACATCACTCCTCTGCTCAAAACTCTGCAGAGTCAAAGTTCTTCCCATATTCTGCGTGATTTGACCCTCTTTGATCTCTTCTCCTGCTTCTCAGTCTCACTGCCCAAACCAAGCAGGCCTCGGATACTCCAGGCATGCTCCTACTTGGGCTCTTTGCCCTGGTTGTTCCTCTTCTAGAACACACAGCCCCTGCATAGCCACGTGGTTAACTCCATCACTTTCTTCAAGGCTTCTCACTTTCTCAGTGAGACCTACTCAGACCACCCCATGGGAAGCTGTAAATAGTCCTTTCAACTTTCTTGGTCCCCTTCACATGATCTACTTTTCCTCCATAGTATTTGATCCTTCCTAACGAGGTGAAAAACTTGGCTTAAAGCTCAACATTCAGAAAACAAAGATCATGGCATCTGGTCCTATCACTTCTTGGCAAATAGATGGGGAAACAGTGGAAACAGTGTCAGACTTTATTTTGGGGGCTCCAAAATCACTGGAGATGGTGACTGCAGCCATGAAATTAAAAGACACTTACTCCTTGGAAGGAAAGTTATGACCAACCTAGATAGCATATTGAAAAACAGAGACATGACTTTGCCAACAAAGGTCCATCTACTCAAAGCTATGATTTTTCCAGTGGTCATGTATGGATGTGAGAGTTGGACTGTGAAGAAAGCTGAGTGCCGAAGAATTGATGCTTTTGAACTGTGGTGTTGGAGAAGACTCTTGAGAGTCCCTTGGACTACAAGGAGATCCAACCAGTCCATTCTAAAGGAGATTAGTCTTGGGTGGTCTTTGGAAGGACTGATGCTAAAGCTGAAACTCCAGTACTTTGGCCACCTCATGCAGAGTTGACTCATTGGAAAAGACTCTGATGCTGGAAAGGATTGGGGTCAGGAGGAGAAGGGGACGACCGAGGATGAGATGGCTGGATGGCATCACCAACTCGATGGACATGAGTTTGAGTGAACTCTGGGAGTTGGTGATGGACAGGGAGGCCTGGCGTGCTGCAATTCATGGGGTTGCAAAGAGTCGGACACGACTGAGCAACTGAACTGAACTGAACATACTATTTGGCTTCCCTGGTGGCTCAGATGGTAAAGCATCTGCCTGCTATGCAGGAGACTTGGGTTTAATCCCTGGGTTGGGAAGATTGCCTAGAGAAAGGAATGGCTACCCACTCCAGTGTTCTTGCCTGGAGAATCCCATAGGCTGAGGAGCCTGGTGGGCTACAGTCCATGGGGTTGCAAAGATACTGTTTAATTTTCTTATCATATCTCTTGTTTATCAGTTGTGTGTCCCCACTAAGCTCTGTTTAGACAGAGATTTTTGTTTTTTTTTCATTCATCGATGTATCCAAGGTACTTAGAACAGTTCTTGGTCAGTGTTTGTTACCCAGTGAAGGGTTATTGGATGAGTGAATCATTCAGGGAGGCATCAGCTGAAGCTCCTTCCTTTCATCCCTTCCCTTCCCCCTCCCTCCTCACCAAAGCCCCCTTCTTTTTCTCTGGTGCTTTTCTTCCCCAGCACCCCCCCTCTGTGGGGTTTATATGCCCAAGATCACCTGCATCTGGAATGTAGGTTAGTCTGACATCAACCCTTAGAGTACGCAGAGGTCCACTCACCATGAAGACTGGGGAAGTACAACACACATGTTCACCCTTTGTTATTTCCAGGTTCACCAGCATTAAACCAAGCCTGGGAAAAAAAAGAAACTCTGTTTAGGAGACACAGGTGGTGACTTGAAACCAGAGATGGATGGAGACATTCTTGAGACCCACCCTAAAAAACAAAGCAGGATGTGTAGGGAGTAGCCTGGAGATAGGAAAACCCAGGTTCAGTCAGCATCTCCAGGTTCCTACAGCTCCCACCCTGGAAGCCCCTGTCTCTGCTCTGAACTTCTCGGAGCCCCCCACGCTGCAGCCTCCTGCTAACGACAAGGCTTACCATGTTATGGACCCCCACCCCTCCCATCCAGAGGGTGAAGCCTTACCCCTAAATGCGATGGGGTTTGATGGTGGGGCCTTTGGGAGGTAATTAGATCACAAGAATGGCACTCTCATGATGGGCTTAGTGCTTTTATCAAAGAAACAGGAGGGAACCCCTTCTCCCTTTCTGCCATGTGCAGAAAATGGCCATCTGCAAGCCAGGAAGATGGTCCTTAGCAGGAACTGAATCAGCTAACCTTGGTCTTAGACTTGGTCTTTACCGTGAGAAGTAAATTTCTGTTGTATAAGCCACCATTTTCATACTGTTCATAGAGTTCTCAAGGCAAGAATCCTGAAGTGGTTTGCCATTCCCTTCTGCAGTGGACCAGGGATTGTCAGGCCCTAACCAGCAGGGACATGCCCTTAGGCCACTCTGCATAGCTGGATGACATGCCTGGCTGTCCCCCTGCTGGTCCTCATTGAGTGTTTAAACCTTCACCGGCCATTGGGTTTGTCAACATGAGGCTAGGGGTTGAGACAAAGGCCCTGCTGGAGTGGCTGGGCAGGGGATATGGGGAAGGCTGGAGCTGATGTTGGAGGACGCTCAGGAGTGGAGGGCACCCAAGCCTCACCGCTGCCACTGGCTGCCCTGGGGCCCCACTGATACTGAAGCTCTAGTACTTTGATGCAAAGAGCTGACTCACTGGAAAAGACCTGATGCTGGGAAAGATTGGGGGCAGGAGGAGAAGGGGACGACATAGGATGAGATGGTTGAATGGCATCACTGACTCATGGACATGAGTTTGAGCAATCTCTGGGAGATGGTGATGGACAGAGAAGCCTGGCATGAAAAGAGTCAGACGTGACTTAGTGACTGATCAACAACAACACAGCCACTCAGTCTGTGGTGTTTTGTTGCAGCATCGCAGATGGCCTAAGACATCATACCAGGAACTGCTGTGTATCTCAGGGGTCAGGAATCAAGGAAGTGTGGGATGGTGTGCCAGAAGCTCAGGGAGAAGGTTTGCTGCTCCTGAAAAACAAATCTAATGCTCAGAAAGTCTTTTCTTATAAATGCGTTGTTATAAACGGTTGAATTGTCCTCCAAAGATAGTATATTATGTGTGAGATTAGCATTTGATCATTATGAAGATTTCAGAAGTATTGACTTATGTTTATGAACGCTTAATGCAAAATACTAAGTGGAATCTATACCTATGTGCATTACTGTAAAAGATGTAGCTCTGTAGTAAGACTTGGAACTAAATGTGTAAAAACGATCATGTTACGGCAATGGAATTATGGGAGATTTATTTCCTCTATATAATTTTCTTTAATAGTTTATTGTCTTTTCAATTTTAGGCTACAGTTTCTGTTGGAAATTGAGTTTCTAGAGCTAAGCAAATAACATTAGGACCAACTTTTGGAACTTGACCTGTCTGTAACACAAGGGTGGCATTCTAATCCTATAGAAATGTGTGTGTGTGTGTGTGTGTGACTCAGTCATGTCTGACTCTTCACAACCCCATAGACTGTAGCCTGTCAGTCTCCTCTGTCTGTGGAATTCTCCAGGCAAGAATACTGGAGTGGGTTGCCATTCCTTCTCAAGAGGATCTTTCCGACCCAGGGATCGAATCCGGGTCTCATGCGTTGCGGGCAGATTCTTTACCATCTGAGCCACCAGGGAAGCCCAGAAATCCCTCCCAAATAGTCCTATTTCAAGATTTGCCTGCATGTATAATCTGTTATCTTCTAGCGGCCATATGTTTAGATTCATGTAATAAAATGTTAATGGGGAACCTGCCACCTGTTTTAAAAACAGTTGTAAACAACAGTAGCTAGAGTCTGTAAGCAGCGGCACTGGGGGCAGATCCCACACAGAAATACACGTTGTCTGGCTCAGACTTGGACCAAATGGCGTCAAAGTCCGTCTAAATCAGAACTCTCTATATAGAGTTTCTGTGGAGACTTTTTCAGGGCTCATTTCTAGCCTCTCTTTCTAGTGTCTCTTGATCTATTGGGCCTTTGGAGACTCTGGGGATTATGGCTTTATTTTAGTTTGTATTTGTGTCATTTCCACCAAAGATTTCTTTCATCATCTATTCTCTTCTTTCCAAATGCCAGTCTTATAGTGAGGGACTGTGGGAGGCCTTTTGATTTTTGCGGCTGTTGCAGAGGGGTCACTGGTATGCAGCACTTTTGTTTGCAAAGACGTGGTTATAGTCAGCTTCCAGACCTTCACTTTGATGTGTATAAAGTACATTGGGAAATCCTTTGGGGTGGTGGCCCACTGCCTCTCTGATGCAGAGCACAAAAGATGCTCTATGACCGTGTGATGACAATCTGAGGGATAGCCTATGATTGGGGGTACCAGGGTCAGCGGTTAAAAGCACACATTCATTCTGTACCCAAATGGTTGCCTGGCAGCCTGGTGAAAACAGAGTTCCTACCAAAAGACACAGTAGAAAGTAAAATGTACTCAGTCATTTGAGGAGAAGGAGTTTTGGTGGAAAGATCATCAGCTTTTGAGGAAGTCTGAATAAGAGAACATCAAAGCTGCAGTTGCTTTTAAAAGTGATATTGAAAGCCAGCGGGACCAGAGGGGATAGAGTTGAATGATTAGCAACTTGAGAATATTATTTTTTTTTAAGCATTTTGTCTGGATTCTGTATCATTGTTTGGGAGTGGTCTACAAAGCCCGGAGCATAATGGTCCTGGAACACACTCCCCTGTGATGTGAAGCTCTGGAGGAGGCAGACCCTACTGGATCCTTTAGTTTGCCTTGTTCTTTCAGAAAACAGTAGGAGGAGCCAGCATCCACACAGGGCGGCATCCTCTGGGTTGTTGAGCTGTGCAGTGACGTTTCCCATGAGACACAGGCTGCCGAGTGCCCTCACAACTTCAGTGGAGCTGATCTTCATTCACAGTAGACGGTTCCCATCCCTTCTTTCTCTGGCTTCTAAAGAGAGTGTTGAAGATTCCAACTCAGATTCATATTATACTGAATTTCTTTCAATAATAAAATGCCTTGTGGAAGGAACCCAAGTCATAATGATAAGAGCTAGGATTTTTGGATATACATTGTGCTAGGGTTTGTATTGACTCGTTTAATTTTGTTGTTGTTATTTAGTCGCTAAGTTACATCTGACTCTTTGTGACCCCATGGATAGCAGCCTACCAGGCTCCTCTGTCCTTCACTGTCGCCTGGAGTCTGCTCAGATTCATGTCCATTGAGTCAGTGATGGTAACCATCATTCTATGCTGCACCCTTCTCCTCCCACCTTCAATCTTTCCAGCATCAGGGTCTTTTCCAGTGAGTCAGGTCTTCACATCAGGTGGCCAAAGTATTGGAATTTCAGCTTCAGCATCAGCCCTTCCAATGAATATTCAGGACTGATCTCCTTTAGGATGGACTGGTTGGATCTCCTTGCAGTCCAAAGGACTCTCAAGAGTCTTCTCCAACACCACAGTTTGAAAGCATCAATTCTTGCATGCTCTGCCTTCATTATGGCTCAACTCTCACATCCATACATGACTACTGGAAAAACCATAGAATTGACTCTACTAAGCAGGTTGGTGAGGCATTCCTTGCTGTGGCCCTCTGATGGGCTGTGCTCATACCTACTGGCTCTGTCAGAATCAGAATCTCGGAGGGAGTTTGGAAGATCACTCGATGCCTTCTTGTCACCCTCTAAATTTGTGTAATTCTCCCATGACTCATTTGTTTATTTATTAAATTTATTCATTAAAGATTTGCTGAGTCCCTATTGTATTTTGGCTCAGATGGTAAAAGTGTCTGCCTACAACGCGGGAGACCTAGGTTCGATCCCTAGGTTAGGAAGATCTCCTGGAGAAGGAAATGGCAACCCACCCCAGTACTCTTGCCTGTAGAATCCCATGGACGGAAGAGCGTGGCAGGCTGCAGTCCATGGGGTCATGAAGAGTCGGACACAACTGAGCGACATTTACTTTACTTATTGTATTTTTAGGCAGGGGAACCTCAGTGGTGAACACACTTGCCTTCAGGGAGCTTACGTGTAAGAGGGGTGGGGTAGGCAGCAGTTTGTAAGCAGACAGTTTCGGTTCAGAAGGTTGGTGTGGTGAGAAGCGTCTGTGCTAGTGCTGTGGGAGCTGGAGAGAGGGGGTGCGAACATTTCCTCTGGCTGCGCTGTCAGAACCGACACTGTGAAGAGGAGGAGTTGGCAGATGAGGTGGTGGAGGAGAAGCTGTCTAGATCAAAGCATGCGAGAGAAGACTTTTTTTCCTGAGAAGAGCCACCTTTTGTGGTTGAACGTGCAGAAATTGAGCAGTAAACCCATGCTTTATGAGGGGCCCCATTTTCAGAGAGAGAAATCATTTTATGAAACCTCTAATTCTACAAGTAGAGTTAATGATATATCTCCAGGGACTATGGACGTGCCTTTTGATTTTGCTCTTCCCCTCGCTTTTGTGTTGTTCAGCCTCTGGGCACCATTCGTGTTGGGCTCATTTATCAAATATTCAACATACTTCAGCTCAGCTCACAAGGGCTGCCTTGACCTTGCTGCCTTCCTTGATAATGACCCATGCAAGTGACTCATTTACCCTGCACACTCCTCTGAGATTTAGCTTATGTAGTCCTGGCTCTTTTCTACGTTTTGTGTGTGTGTGTGTGTGTGTGTGTGTGTGTGTGTGTGTGTGTGTGTGTGTGTATGGTGAGCTATGTCCAACTCTTTGCGACCCCATGGACTGTAGTCCACCAGGCTCCTCTGTATATGGAATTTTCCAGGGAAAAATACTGGAATGGGTTGCCATTTCTTGCTCCAGGAGATCTTCCCAACCCAGGGATCGAAGCCATGTCTCCTGTACTGGCCGGTGGATTCTTCACCACTGAGCCACCTGGAAAGTCCTATATCGGGTTCAGTAAACACTTACAGTGCATGTGTCTGTCTCCATCTGACTGTTGTCCTCAGAGCCAGGACCCTGTCATCAGCACAGTGTGGCCAGCACGATGCCTTTTTCATAATATAGTCTCAGTAAAAATTTGTTATGTGAATCACTTTCACATTCCCTCCTGGAGACATCAGAAACCACTCTGGTCAAGACTGATAATACACAAGCCCATCTGCTGTCTCTTCTAAAAAGGCTTCCCTTGTGTCTCAGCTGGTAAAGAATCCACCTGCAGTGAGGGATCCATCCCTGAGTTGGGAAGATCCCCTGGAGGAAGGAAAGGCTACCCACTCCAGTATCCTGGCCTGGAGAATTCCATGGAAAGAGGAGCCTGATGGGCTACAGTCCATGGGGTCACAAAGAGTCGGACACGACTAAAAGATATTGACAATATAATTATATTTAGATCCTTCCATGGGGCTTGGAGGATTTTGGAAACCAATAGAAATCTTTTATTTTGGTCATATAAACTTCACAAATCCATTTCTTCAAGAGGGTTTTCTGCTCTGATGCTGTGCCAGGTGCATTTCATCTAAAGAAAAACACATTTACGGCCAGATTATATATTCTCATCTTTAAGGCTACTTTAAAGACTCTAGGTTTAGACCTGCTATAATTAGCAACAGATTAAAGGATTCTGGTGACAAAGGACAGCAGTCAGTTAGAATCAACCGTGTCTGACCTCTCCCTGCCCACCACCACCAGGGAACAGCCTGGGACCAGGCAGCAGAGCTTCACTGGCTATGATCTAGGGATTTAGAGTCCCAAAAGCCCAAGGTTCCAGTTCCAGCTCAGCCATTTGCTATATGTGTGGTCTTGGGAAAGGCACTTCATTTCTCTGAGCCTCAGTTTCCACATCTGTGAATGGAGGTGATAATGAAATAACCCCACTTAACAGAGTGCTGTAATAATTAATGTATGTAAAGTGCACAGTAAGTGCCAAGTTAATCCTTAGTGGACCCACATCTGTAAAAATTGTGCTCCATCCTTTAGCATAGTGTGAAGCCCCATGTGGGCCTCAGAAGTCACAGACCTAATAGGGTTTAGACCTGGTCTTTGCCCTGGAAGACTGGGAGATCCAAACTCATTCTCCATGGGTGTGGGTACATCTGATTTTGGCAGAGACATGAGAAGAGAGGAGTGAGTTTGGGAAGAAACAGGTGAGGTAGAGTCTTTAGTGGTAATTTCTGAGAACTTGGGTTCCTCTGGTAGCTAAGATGGTAAAGAATCTGCCTGCAGTGGAGGAGACTCAGGTTTGATGCCTAGGTTGGGAAGATGCCCTGGAGGAGGAAATGGCAACCCACTCCAGTATTCTTGCCTGGAAAATCCCATGAACAGAGGAGCCTGGCAGGCTACAGTCCATGGGGTCGCAAAGAGTTGGACACAACTGAGTGACTGAGCATACATACAGCCTCTGTTAACTTAAGCACAGTGCTTTTGAGTCCCTTGTAGAAAGGAGATGTGTTCATGTTAAAGAGCATATGTCTCAGACCTAAACATCTGCTGCCGTGGCTCTTGCTGTCACTCCTGTGTGTCCATCTCGAATGAGTGGATGTGCTCCTGACATCCACCTTCATCTAGGGATTTCTATTTTTCTCTGCAGTAACATGATTGTGAAGACAGTCCACCAACCATTTGACAGAAAGCTCAGTCAACCCTCATGTCAGACCCTCCCTTCTCATCTCTTTTATTTTGGGGTTCTTCCAGCCTATAATTATTTCTTTTTGGACTGGTGAAATCACTCTGGCCACAGGGCAGTGAATAGCTATGCAGTTGCCACCTGATAAAGCAGGCATAGAGAGAGTTGGTGTGAAGAAAAGCCTATTAACAGCCATTTTTAGAAACAGGCTTTGAAACGCACCTGTCAGAGCTGAAAGATTTCCCCTGTTCTCACACTTCAGGAGCTGGCAGTAGCTTCTCCTCGTGTTTGAGGAATCTTGGCAGAGCCTAGCCTTGCCTGTGCAAGAGGATGGCATGGGTGCCTGTGGGAAGTTGGCCACGTGGTGCGCCAGGGGAAGGGCCTGCCCGCCAGGGATGGTCCAGCCCCCAGGAACCAGCCTTGGCTGTGAGACTGCAGCGTCTCGAGCATCTGCGGCGGCTTTTTGTAGGCTGAGCTGTTCAGTGTTCTATGACCAGTCACTTGCATACAGTCAGCTGCTTTCTTTGGCAGTCATAACTGCTGGAATAATAATATTAGAAATAATAATAATAATAAACACGTATCTAATGGCATGCACGCCAAGTGATCTTATAGGTGCTTTCCATATATTACTTCCAGGCAGAGAAAAAAAACACAAAGAAGGTAAACTTTGCCTCCTGTTTCCATGGCCTCTTCTCCCTTACAGATTTCTATTCAAAACATTCTGAGGCTCTCCATGGTACTACTAAGATGTCTAGGGCTACCAATCTAATGGACTTTATATCTTATAAAGAGTCCTGCTTCCTGATCTGCATCTCATCTCTTCTTTACTTCCTTCCCTGCGTCCCCATTCAACCATCCATCCATCCGTCTGTCTGTCCATGTGTCCATACATCTGTCCATTCATCCAACCATCAAATGTTTATTGAGCACATATCAGTTACCAGGCATTGTTCAGTTCAGTTCAGTTCACTCAGTTGTGTCCAGCTCTTTGCAACCCCATGGACTGCAGTATGCCAGGCCTCCCTGTCCATCACCAACTCCCAGAATCTACTCAAACTCATGTCCATTGAGTTGGTGATGCCATCCAACCATCTCATCCTCTGTCGTCCCCTTCTCCTCCTGCCTTCAATCTTTCCCAGCATCAGGGTCTTTTCCAATGAGTCAGTTCTTCAAATCAGGTGACCAAAGTATTGTAGTTTCAGCTTCAGCATCAGTCCTTCCAATGAATATTCAAAACTGATCTCCTTTAGGATAAACTGGTTAGATCTCTCTGCTGTCCAAGGGACTCTCAAGAGTCTTCTCCAACACTACAGTTCAAAAACATCAATTCTTTGGTGTTCAGCTTTCTTTGTAGTCCAACTCTCACATCCATACATGACCACAGGAAAAACCATGGCCTTGACTATACAGACCTTTGTTGGCAAAGTCATGTCTCTGCTTTTTAATATGCTGTCTAGGTTGGTCATAACTTTTCTTCCAAGGAGTAAGCATCTTCTAATTCCATGGCTGCGGTTACTGACACTGTTTCCCCATCTATTTGCCATGAAGTGATGGGACTGGATGCCATGATGTTAGTTTTCTGAATATTGAGCTTTAAGCCAACTTTTTCACTCTCCACTTTCACTTTCATCAAGAGGCTTTTTAGCTCCTCTTCACTTTCTGCCATAAGGGTGGTGTCATCTGCATATCTGAGGTTGATATTTCTCCCGGCAATCTTGATTCCAGCTTGTGCTTCTTCCAGCCCAGCGTTTCTCATGATGTACTCTGCATATAAGTTAAATAAGCAGGGTGACAATATACAGCCTTGACGTACTCCTTTTCCTATTTGGAACCAGTCTGTTGTTCCATGTCCAGTTCTAACTGTTACTTCCTGACCTGCATACAGATTTCTCAAGAGGCAGGTCAAGTGGTCTGGTATTCCCATCTCTTTCAGAATTTTCCACAGTTTATTGTTATCCACACAGTCAAAAGCTTTGGCATAGTCAATAAAGCAGAAATAGATATTTTTCTGGAACTCTCTTGCTTTTTCCATGATCCAGTGGATGTTGGCAATTTGATCTCTGGTTCCTCTACCTTTTCTAAATCCAACTTGAACATCTGGACATTCACGGTTCACATACTGTTGAAGCCTGGCTTGCAGAATTTTGACCATTACTTTACTAGCGTGTGAGATGAGTGGAATTGTGTGGTAGTTTGAGCATTCTTTGGCATTGCCTTTCTTTGGGATTGGAATGAAAACTGACCTTTTCCAGTCCTGTGGCCACTGCTGAGTTTTCTAAATTTGCTGACATATTGAGTGCAGCACTTTCACAGCATCATCTTTCAGGATTTGAAACAGCTCAACTGGAATTCCATCACCTCCACTAACTGTTGATGGTGAGGCTTCCTAAGGCCCACTTGACTTCACATTCCAGGATGTCTGGCTCTAGGTGAGTGATCACACTGTCCTGATTATCTGGGTCATGAAGATCTATTTTGTACAGTTCTTCTGTGTATTCTTGCCATCTCTTCTTAATATCTTCTGCTTCTGTTAGGTCCATACCATTTCTGTCCTTTATCGAGCCCATCTTTGCATTAAATGTTCCCTTGTTATCTCTAATTTTCTTGAAGAGATCTCTAATCCTTCCCATTCTGTTCTTTTCCTCTATTTCTTTGCACTGATCCCTGAGGAAGGCTTTATCTCTCCTTGCTATTCTTTGGAACTCTGCATTCAAATGAGTATATCTTTCCTTTTCTCCTTTGATTTTCACTTCTCTTCTTTCCACAGCTATTTGTAAGGCCTCCTCGGACAGCCATTTTGCTTTTTTGCATTTCTTTTCCATGGGGATGATCTTGATCCCTGTCTCCTGTACAATGTCATGAACCTCCGTCCATAGTTCATCAGGTACTCTGTCTATCAGATCTAGGCCCTTAAATCTATTAACCACTTCCACTGTATAATTGTAAGGGACTTGATTTAGTTTATACCTGAATGATCTAGTGGTTTTCCCTCCTTTCTTCAATTTAAGTCTGGAGGAATCCATGATCTGAGCCACAGTTAGCTCCTGGTCTTGTTTTTGTTGACTGTATAGAGCTTCTGCATCTTTGGCTGCAAAGAATATAATCAATCTGATTTTGGTGTTGACCATCTGGTGACGTCCATGTGTAGAGTCTTCTCTCATGTTGTTGGAAGAGGGTGTTTACTATGGCCAGTGTGTTCTCTTGGAAAAACTCTATTAGCCTTTGCCCTGCTTCATTCTGTACTCCAAGGCCAAATTTGCCTCTTACTGCAGGTGTTTCTTGACTTCCTACTTTAGGTATTGGGAATAACAAAGTAAATGTGACAGCTACGATCCTCCTTCTTATTGAATTTATCATCTACCGAGAAAGACAGTAAGGAAACAAAAGTGCCCAGATGGTTTTTAACAGTAGAGAAGAAACAAACAGGGTATGGCCTGAGAGAATAACTGAGGGTCCCCTCCAGTGGTGAGGGAGCACCTCTTAGGAGATGACATTTGAGAAAAGAGCTGGAGAGAGAGGGGCCAGCTGGCAGAGGAGCCAGGCCCAGAGTGCTGTGGGTGGAAGAACAGTACATGTCGAGCCGGAGACAGGAACAACTTGGCCTGGCAGGTTCTGGGAACCGACCACAGGCAGTCCAGACGGGGTGTGATTGGAGCAGTGCCTCCAATCATGGTGCAGATGGCTCAGGGTCTCAGATCTGTGCAGGACCTTTGAGTCTGGGGGATGCAGGCTGGCTTTCATCTTCTGTCACATGGGACACACCCAGGAAGCGGCGTGATCAGCTTTACATCCATGAAGGCTCTCTCTGGCTGTGTGTGGAGAACAGGTTGGAGGGGGCGAGAGTGGGCAGGAGGCAGAGACAGGAGACAAGGAGAGGAGGGAGGCGGCTGGACTGGGAGCCAGGTTTGAACGAGAATGGGTGAGGCCTGGCCCCCCGTGTCCCCCCGCCTTCAGATTCACCTGGACTCGGTCTGTGTGTCCCCGCTCTGCCGCTCTCGCCCCCCTGTTAATTTCGGTTTCTTCATGGCCCTCCCTCGGCACCCTGCTTGAGTGGCGTGTTCGTGCTCTACCCTGGGGACTTCGTGACCGGCCGCCTCCTTGCATCCTTACAGGGCAGGCGTTACTGTCGTTGTTCTCTGGGGAGATACCAGGACCCAGAGAGCCTAAATGAGTTGCCCATGGTCTCCTGGACGGTAAGGGGGCAGCAACAAGACTCAACCCAGATTTCTTGAGACCAGGCATTGGTTTGTGCAAAAACATCTATTGAGTGCCTACTGTGTTCCAGGCACTGTGCTGGGTTCAAAAAAAAAATAAAGAGATGAATCAGTCAGTCATGGTCCTTGCTCTCAGAGTTCAGAGGAAGAGACAGACTGGCAAGATCATAAATGAAATACAGTATAATAGGTTTTATGTTGTATCAAAAGTATGGTATTAACAATGTCTACAGCTTCCCTGGTGGCTCAGTAGCAAAGAATCCCCCTGCCAATGCAGGAGATGCAGGTTCCACCCCTGGGTGGGGAGGATCCCCTGGAGGAGGGAATGGCCACCCACTCCAGTATTCTTGCCTAGAGAATTCCATGGACAGAGGAGCAGTGTGGGCTACGGTCCATGGGGTCACAAAGAGTCAGACATGACTTAGCAACTAAACAACAACAAATTAATAATGTCCATGTAATTTTTTCTCTTGGTGAGGAGAAAAAAGGTGGCATTTCTTTAAGTGGGTGACTTTGGATCCTTATATTGAATCTCACAGATAACGTGTTGCATAAGGTAAAACAAAGAAAATTTGCTCTGACTTCGCTGCAGAGGTCACTATTTATTTTTCTTGGAGCTGAGACCTAAAAGATATACAGGGATTCCCTGGGCGGACAAAGTGGGAACAAGACGTTGCAAGCTCATGCAGCAGAACTACATGGTATGTGAGGAGCTGTGGGCAATTCCAGAGGTGGGTGGGGTGTGGAGGGGGAGGGGCTGGAGAGCAAGGCAGGGCCAGACCCAGGGCGGGGCGGGGGGTGGCGAGAGGGGGTGGAGTCCGGGGCTGCTCTTTGCCTGCGGAAGAGCTGGACAGTAGTCCTCAAGATGAAGGGGAACACTGCAAAGGGACCCAATGGGGTTTGAGCTACAGGCAGATCACTTTGGCCCCAGAGAGGGGACAAGGGCAGAGTCAGGGAGACTAGAGAATCAGGAGTTCGATTCCCACGAGGGAGATGGGGGCCTGGGGTGACCAGTGGTGCTGTAGACACAGGTGTGAGAGGTGCTGAGGGAGGAGGAGACTGTGTCCCTTCCAGAATTTCTTGAGCTCCTTAGCAATAAAATGACTCTTAAGGTTTATTGTCAATATTAAAACAAAAACAAAAACCTAGTGGAAACTTTCTATGTACCTACATAAACTTGTACAGCTTAATCAGAGTTATCACGCTCCTTTGTCTTCGCCTGGAATTAAACAAAATAAAGCTGTTAATACTGATGAGCTCATGCCTGTAGCCGAAGTTTTGCCTTACATGTATCTTAAGCATTGGAAAAAAATTTACTATCAATCAAGATTTTTCAAAACATAAAATTCCTTAAGGGCTGCTTTGGGACTGGTGAATATGAGATGAATTACTGACTTGGATTCTGTTTATTTTAAGAGTGGTTTTATTGTGACTTGTTGTCAGTGACCTTTATCTAATTAAGCATCCTTATTCTTGTTCTGTTCTCACAAAGCTGTACTCTTGGTTATGATTTTATCTCCCAAAGGAAGGTGCTGACTCACTGAGTATGTGGTCACGTTGTTGTTCAGTTGCTCAGTCGTGTCTGACTCTTTGCAACCCCATGGACTGCAGCACAACAGCCTTCCCTACCCTTCATTATTTCCCTGAGTTTGCTCAAACTCATATCCATTGAGTCAGTGATGCCTTCCAACCTCTGTTGCCCTCAATCTTTCCCCGTATCAGGGTCTTTTCCACTGAGTTGGCTCTTCGAATCAAGGTGGCCAAATATTGGAGCTTCAGCTCCAGCACCAGTCCTTCCAATGAATATTCAGGGTGGATTTCCTTTAAGATTGGCTGGCTTGATCTCCTTGGTGTCCAAGGGACTGTCATTAACTGACATTTTGTTCATTTTGGGGACAGTGCCCAGCATCCCATATAGTATTTAACATCACTAACCCCCATCACAAAGATGTGGGCGAGACGCTATTTTAACACTTGTAGGAGCTCATGGGAGGTCCTTCTTCTTCTGTGTTTTCCCTCCATCTTCTGGAAAAACAGTAATTCCTTGCATTGAAAATGGAAAGAATGTTCATAATTTGGCAAGTATATTTTCTGGATGAGAATTTCATTCCTCTAGGTATTTTTTCTTTCCTTCCTCTCTCTCTCTCTTTTTTTTTTTTTTTGGTTTGAGAAGACATAGATGGACTAGAAACAAGAATCTGAAGTTCATGCAATAGGAACCTTTCACAAATTTGGCCTTCATGGCAAGTGTTGTCAGTTTCTCCACTGGATTGGATTTTTGCTCGCCTTTCTCTTTGCAGAGTCCTGGTTTTGCGTTTATGAACTGTGATTTCTGGAGAAGGAAAAGAGAAAGTCAGAAGCTTACAGGAATGATTTTCTTGGCAAATTTGACCCAGTCTCAGCCACTTGTCTAGGTAAAGAGCTAAAATTTTTAAGAAGAGATGAAGTTTTAATAGAGTCAGCAATAAGAATACCACAGAAAGCCAACTCTTGTTTCTCGTACATTTTTTGGTGTTGTTTAGACAAGGTGATCTGTCACATGGTGTGACTATAACCATAAAGCCGTGGACAACACGGAACATTCAGTGGTGAAAATACGGTTTCCAGAAGGAAAATTCTTGAGAGGCTAGGCATCTTACAGGTCGTGCAAAATCATGAAAGATCTTTGGTTTTACACAATGTGTGTCCCAAGTCTGACTTTGTGTAACTTACTCTATGTAGTATAACTTTAATTCACTTCCTCTTCAAAAGAGTGAATTTTTATAAGGGGGCCTAACACTGTAAACATTTCATAATACTGTAGCTTCAAAGAAGGAGGGCTGTAAACACATTTGCATCCATTTAGCTGATGGTTTGGAGATCTGAGGGACTCTTCCGTCCCTATTTTCCATGGGGGAAGCATTTATTCTGTTGACTTGGCCTCTGAAGTATAGTTCCGTCAGCCCTCCCAGAGACCAAGTGCTTCATTAACATCTTTGATCAAATAACCATTCCTGAGGAGCTTTCATTTGGTTTTTGTGTTGTAATTCTATGTCTGCCTTGAACTGGTTTGTTTACCATTGCCTTCTTATTTTCCTTGCTAAGTGAGTGGGAAGACTTTTCCCCCCGCTTTCTTCTTTTCTACTTGGTCTTAGGACATGGCATTCTGTGCATTAGAATTGCATGAGGGTTATTGAGAATTTTATGTAATTTTACTATATATTATACATTCATTCATACCTGAATACATTCATACACACATACATTCATGTAATTTAAATATATATTATACATTCAAAGCAGACGAGAAAGTGGAAGCAGTGACAGATTTTCTCTTCTTAGGCTCCAAAATCACTGTGGATGGTGACTTTAGCCAAAAAATTAGAATATCCTTGCTTCTTGGAAAGAAGTCTATCACAAACCTAGACAGGGTATTAAAAGGCAAAGACATCATTTTGCCTGCAGTGGTCCATATAGTCAAACCTATGATTTTTCCAGTAGTCATATATGGTTCTGAGAGTTGGACCATAAAGAAGGCTGAGTGCCGAAGAGTTGATGCTTTTGAACTATGGTGTTGGAAAAGACTCTTGAGATTCCCTTGGACAGCAAGGAGAACAAACCAGTTAATCCTATGGGAAATCAGTCCTGAATGTTCATTGAAAGGACTGATGCTGAAGCTGAAGCTCCAATGCTTTGGCCACCTGATGCGAAGAGCTGACTTGTTGGAAAAGACCCTGATGCTGGGAAAGACTAAAGTCAGGAGGAGGGGATGGAAGCAGAGGATGAGATGTTTGGATGACATCACCGATTCAATGGACATGAACTTGAGTGAACTCTGGGAGATAGTGAAGGACAGGGAAGCCTGGCGTGTGTAGTCCATGGGGATGCAAAGAGTTGGGCACGACTTAGGGACTGAGCAATAACATACATTCATACTGTTAGGATATACTGATGTGCCTTTCATTTACCCCCAGTGAAAAAAGAGCAGATTATGTGTGCTTAATTGGATTCCCAATTGTTGAATGTGATGATGTTAGCCTCTAGGGAGTCAGAAACACTTTCTCCCTATTTCTTTCCATTAGAACTAAGTGTTCAAGTCTGGGGGCACTTATCCTGGAAATGAGATCCTGGGGATGACCTGAGAGGGAGGAATGGGTCCTGAAATATCAGTGGTGGGAACTCCAAACCAAGAATGAGAGAGGAAAACCTCATGAGAGGGTGGGCCGGTGGTAGAGACCAAGAACTGGACTGTGTACTGGGTTGGAGAGCATGACTGCAGGTGTAACATGCCAGATAGGAAAAGAGGTGAAGAGAGGAAAGAGTGAGGATCAAGGTCTACAGTAGATGGGGTGAGATAGTCCAAGATCCGAATGAGGGACTGCTGGGTACCTACTGTTTTCTTGGGTATGGACACCTCTGCAAAGGTGAGGCAACTGCTTAAAAAAACCAAACTGGACTGGATGGCTACCCGTCAGTGCAGGAAGCCTGAGGTCCCCAAAGTGTCATTTGAGCATATATTAAATGTAGTGTCACATGTTAAAGCTGTTGACCCAAACACTGGGATCACAGCCAATGAGTATGAGAGGTGAGACCTCCCCATCCGTGGCAGTCACTCTGTACATCTGCAGCTTGAAGAATGTCAAGGACCCCGGGGTTCAAGGAGAGCAGACTCAGAAGCCTTCTAGCCTGGGAAACCCCAGACTGTTACTTTCCAAACTGTGGTGGCCTCTAGTGTCAGAAGCTAATATGCTCTGTGGATCTCCACTGAGCCTGATACATCACCTCCATGGCAGGATCCAGTGTACCAAGAGATGACCCCGCAGAAGTCTGGCCCGAGCACCAAAGACTGTCATGCAGTCTTGATTTTACTGTCTGTTCTTCCTGAGCCAAGGACCTCTCAAATGGTTCTTATTTAACTGTACCCACTTCTTATTTGTAGAGGAATAGTAGAAACCTGTGGGTGGCTAAGGTTTGACCTGAGGCCAAGGTAGGTTCTGCCTCATGTCCATTGTCTCTGATGGTAGATGTTCAGGTCATGTGCCCAGAGGTGGGTTCTGATTCCTACCAGCTCATGCATCTGTCCCCGCTCCATCTAACCACACCCAGCCTCGAGTCACCCACCAGTGTCAAGCATAATTGAAGGACTGTGTCCCAGTCGTTTGCCCATCTTGGAGACTTTCAATCACATGACTCTTAGAGGAAAAACTTATGCTTGCAGCTCAGTTTGAAAGAATATACAGACTTCTTTTACCTTGAAGTTTTCTGCTTTAATGCGGAGCTTTGTTTTTATTCCTTTCAGCACCTCAATTTGTGAAAAAGAGAAATTTCTGGCCATCAGTGAAGTCAGAGTAACTGAGTTTATGATTTTTTTTTTCCATTGAGAAAAAATCGGCTTTGAATCCAGACCCAATAGAAAGCTTATATCCAGGATTCTAGGACAAGAATCACTGCACAGGGGTGTCCTCTGAGCTCTTTTTATGGAAATCATCATTTCTGTTCTGGGTACGGGTGTTTAGATGTATACTTTTGTGGCAGCAGGAGCTGGTTATGGCAACATGTGGGGAGATGTTTTTCTTAGGATAAATATCTAGGTGGGAGGTTTGTGTTTCAGAACACTGAGAGCTAATTGTAAATGAAACCATTTCACTGTGATTTAATCACTTCTTACTCACTCTCTTGTATGATCTTGTGGAAGGCAGACTAGCTACATTAGGGAGTCACAGCTCATGCTTTTCCATTGAGTAAATCTGCTAGAGGAAAAGGCCTTATTGCTTACTTCCCTACCTTCTTTTTAGACTCAGGCAAGAATAGAAATCTTAATATTAAAAAAATAACAGCAAGAACAACAAACTTTTGCAGGAAATCATTGACTCCTGAGACACGAGACCTCAGCCTGATGTAGCAAAGAGAACAGTGGCCAGGAAGAGAGGAGACAAGGAGAGTTAGAGGCCCTCCTGTCAGCTGGGAGATGTGGGGAAGGAATCCCATTCATCTCTGATCCTTATCGTGGGAGATGGAAGTTGATCACTTCCAAGTTTCCTTCCAGGCCAGCATTCCCTAGAGCTATGAACCTGAGCTTCCCAGGTGGCTCTAGTGGTAAGGAATCCACTCGCCAATGCAAGAGACACAGGAGATGTGGGTTTGATTCCTTGGGTTGGGAAGATCTCCTGAAATAGGAAATGGTAACCCACCCCAGTGTTCTTGCCTGGGAAATACCATGGACAGAGGAGCCTGGCTGGTCACAGAGTCAGCCATGACTGAACACTAAGCACTCAGAGATATGAACAGGACCCTAAGGGAGTGAGTCCCTTGGGGACTTTTCAGCCAGCTATGGAGGTACAAGGGAGAAAGGGCTTCCCTGGTGGCTCAGACAGTAAAGAATCTGCGTGCAATACAGGAGACCCAGGTTCAATCCCCAGGTCAGGACGATCCCCTGGAAGAGGAAATGGCAACCCACTCCAGTATTCTTGCCTGGAGAATCCCATGAACAGTGGAGCCTAGGGGGCTACAGTCCATGGGAGTCGCAAAGATTTGGACAGGACTGAACCATTAACACTTTCGCTGTGGGGGTCCAGCTGTTCACATTGTCATATGGAGATAAGCAGAGGGCACAGTGGGAGGAGCTCAGGCTTTGGGGGAATTCGAGAGATGTGGGTTTCTCTTTAGCCTCTGACACGTAACTAGCTGTGTGATCTTGGGAAGGCTACATGATCTTTCTTTCACGGAGTCTGTGGGGAAGTAATCCCATTCGTCTCTGATTGGGAGAATTAAGGAAGACAGTTCCAACCCCCAGAGGTCATTTTAAGGATTAAAAGTGCTGAAGTACATTTGAAGTGGTTGCTTAAGCCAGCTGCTGACACACAGTAGGCACCCAGTGAACGCTAGTGAGCTTTCTGCCCTTTCAGTAGCATTGATATCATATTCGTAAGAGTTTCAGAAGCTTGAAAGACAGTGCGTCCTCTGCCTTCACCCTGCACTCCTCAGAAGCTTCCTTCTTTTGCCCAGTAAGAGATTTTATTTTAACAAAGGCACATTAACTACTATTTATTTCCTTCTGTGCATGCAGTGGGGTTTGATTTTTTTTTTCCATTTGTTTATAAAATCAATAGTCAATGCCTGTTTCCCTTCCCTTGGGGGCTGTAATTGCGTGTTAATTTAAAGGTCTGATTGCGGAGCCCAGCACAGCCTTGGTGACCTCCGTCCGAGCCGCTCTGGCTGTGCGGTGTGTGGGTCCAAGCACTCAGCGCTCCCTGTACTTAACATCTTTTGGGAGGAAGTTTCCAGAACCACAACATCACAGGCCACGTTTAATCACCTCAAACTCTGGGTCTGAGGTTAGTCTGGAAATGAAAAGCTATTTGGGTTGACTATAGCCGAGAAGTAAGAGAATGGAGGCGTATCTAAGGGAACCCAGCAGAGCCCCATTGGGGGGCACTTCAGTGGGAGCCAGAAGCCAGATGCAATTCATGCCAGGGTGTTTCGGTCCAGGTTGAACCAGCTGAATGTGTGTGTGGGTGTGTGTGCATGTGCAGAGTTCACAACCTTGTCTTTCTCATTTGGACATCTCTGTAGCCTCCTTATTTATTGCCTTCTTTCCAGTTTCTCCTACCCCTTCAGTTCAGCTTTCTATTTCAACCTCCACTAGATGAAGTTTTTAAAATCAGGGACACTCCCATTCTTTTTTTAAACCTTATCTTTTTAAAAAATAATTTGAATGCTTGTTTCTTACTGGCTGTGCTGGGTGTTCATTGCTTCACGGGCTTTCTCTAGTGGTGGTGTGGGGGCTTCTCATCGCAGAGCACAGGCTTCCCATCGCAGAGCACTGGCTCTAGGGCACTCGGGCTCAGTAGTTGCAGCTCCCGGGCTCTGGGGCACGGGCTCAGAAATTGCGGCACGTGGGCTTAGTTGCTCTGAGACGTGTAGAATCTTCTTGGACCAGGGATCGGACCCATGTTTCCTGCACTGGCAGGCAGCTTCTTTACCACCGAGCCACTAGGGAGGCCCTCTGCTTCTTAAAATGCTTTCTGTGGCTTCCTTCCACTTATACTACGAGGTTCAAACTCCTTAATGCAGTGTCCAAGGCCCCTGTCAAGCAGACTCAACCTGGCGGCCTCATCTCTCCTTGCCCGTGGACCTGTGAGTGCCTGAACCAGACCTGTGAAGAGTTCTCTAGTGCACACCGGTGTCTCTCATCCCAGATCTCTGTGCCTGCTGGTCCCCTACTCCTCCTAACTCTGACAGTGCCAGCACCACTCTCTCTGGAAGTCCTTCCTGACAGCTCCAGACCAGATACAGCTTTTCCCATTGTATCCCCGTGTTTATTCCACTGCCATGGCTCTTTTCACCCCTCTGATGAGTTGTTTCTGGCTTTTATTTTTATCTTACCCCCTCTAATAGGATCCCCTACAGACAGTTACTCTTTTATCAGTCTTTATAGCCTCAGGAGCCTGGCTTAGGGCCTCACACACATAGCAGGTACTTTCTAATATTTATTGATTGAATGAGTTCACGCCCTAAGTGTGCATGCATAGATTATAGTTGTGGCTGAGACTCAGCCGTTGTTAGCCTATAAAACCCCTTAAAAATTCTGGATACAGACAGACACCATCAGTGCTTGCCTTGGACTCCATTTTATAGTTCTTTTTAGTCCTTAAGGAGATGTAAGAACAGTGGTAGGCAAACAACAAATCCTAGACGCGTGGATCTTTAATTTCTCATTTGCTATGTAGATGCATTCCTGTGGCCTCATGGCATCAGAAAGTCTAGATTTTAGGATCCCACCTCACTGCTTACCAGCTGCTGTGCAAATACCAGCAAAGCTCTTAATGTAAAAACAGAAAATAACATTTTAGGGACACCTTCACATATCTTGCTCACTTGTTTCCCCGCAATGCCCTTGGAGGTAGTTATTTATCAACTCACATTTTTTTACAGTTTCTTTTTAAAAATTAATTTAATTGGAGGCTAATTACTTTACAATAATCAACTCACTTTTTTAGGATGAAGAAATGGAGACTCAGAGAAGTTAAGAAACCTGCCCAAGATCCCACTCACAGCACCCAGAAACTCCAAAGTACACATGCATCTCTGGTTTTCAAACGTGTGCATATTTTGCTTGACAGCTTTATCTCTTCAATTCTGTTTCCCCAGAATTGGAAGAGGAAGGAAGGAGACTGTGCAAGTTGTCCCAAGTCTGGTATAGGGAGTATAGATGCTCTGGCCTTTCATCTGGTTGATGCCTCTCCTGAACCAGGGCTAGTTGAAGTGGTCAGACAACACCCAGCCACTGCTGTCCAGTCCAGGCTGTGTCCTTAATCCCTCTTTATGAGGGTTTACTCTGTGCCAGACAGCATCCTAAGAGCCCTTCGTGATCATTATTTCAGTTTATGCTTCATTAAAATTCCTTATGTAAATCTCTTAAGGTAAATACCATAATTATCCCCAACTGGAGAAGGCAATGGCACCCCACTCCAGTACTCTTGCCTGGAAAATCCCATGGATGGAGGAGCCTGGTAGGCTGCAGTCCGTGGGGTCACAAAGAGTCGGACACGACTGAGCAACTTCACTTTCACTTGTCACTTTCATGCATTGGAGAAGGAAATGGCAACCCACTCCAGTGTTCTTGCCTGGAGAATCCCAGGGACGCCACAGCCTGGTGGGCTGCTGTCTATGGGGTTGCACAGAGTCGGACACGACTAAAGCGGCTTAGCAGCAGCAGCAGCAGAGGCACATAGGATGTAATAGGCAGCCTATAAAGTCTTACATGCAATTAAACTCATGAACTCTTGGGCCAGACCTCTTTCACCCTGCACCCCAGCTCTCTGACCACCATGCAGAACTGCTTCCTGTTTCTTCCACCTGCAGAAGCGTCAGACTTCTGCAAGGACCCAGGTTTCCTCTCTGTGACCCTAGTGGGTTGGTAAGTGGTCTCTGTCCCCTCTGCCTGACACTATCTGAACTTTAGCCTGGAGCCTTCCCAGGACGTGGGGATTAGGTTGAACAAAGCAGCTCCAGAAGAACTAGGGAAGGAAATAATCAAGCCAAGATACCAGAGTTTCAATCATGGCTCCACCATTTAGCCAGCTTGTGCTGGTCCCTCCCACCTCCGAGTCAGTTTCCTTACCTGTAAAATGAGGTAGCAACCTCCCTGAGTTGCTCTAGGAAATGACACGGGTTCTCTGTAATACGTAAAGCCTTGTCCTAGTGACTTGGGCTGCCAGAACAGTATACCATAGACTGGGTGGCTTAAACAACAGACATTTATTTCTTACAATTCTGGAGGCTGGGGTCCAAGATGAGGGTGCTCGTATGATAGAATTCTGATGAGAGCCCTCTTTCTGGCTGCCTTCTTACTGTGGGTCCCAGTAGCCTTTCCTGGCTGTGTGCCCCTGTGGAGAGAGAAAACTCTGGTATCTCTTCCTCCCAGCATGAGAGCCCTGTCCTTGAAACCTCGTCTTCACCTAATTACCTCCCGAAGGTTCCATCTCCAAAGACTGTCACACTGGAGACTGGAGCTTCATTCAACATAGGAATTTAGAGGTGACACAGACATTCAGCCCTCCATCTGCAATATTCCTCATCATGATGTTAATGAGGAAGAAGAAGCTTATAGGACTGGCCACTAAGACCTCCTGGCTTGGGGGACATATTCAGGTTCCCTGCAAAGCTCTCATGCCTCAAGTCCATGCGCTCGGTGTGCTTGGTTGCTCAGTCGTGTATGATTCTTTGCAACCCCATGGACTGTAACCCACCAGGCTGCTCTGTCCATGGGATTTTCCAGGAATAATTCTGGAGTGAGTTGCCATTTACTTCTCCAAGTCCATGGACAGTTCCTAATTTTCTAACAGTGCCTGGTGACATGCAGAATAGAGCAAAGATAGAATGTCACCTTTCAAGAAATGCCACAGGAGAACTCTGTCTAAATCCACTTTTATTGTTCCTTATCATCAATTGCAGTTTCAATGTGTCCTAAGGAGCAGGCCACGGATAGTGTTTAAAGGAACCTACCTAAAGGTTTCCCAGAAAGATGACAGTGGACAAACCAGCCATTATCTACACCCCCTCTTTTTTCCAGAAAAAAACAAAATGAAAACCCAGAACCATTTTCTACCCATGAATGTGATCCTGTGTCTTGCTTGAGATTCACACATAGTAGACAGTGCCTCGGATATGGGACTAAAATGCTACTAGTCACCTTTTGTTGTCTGGATAATTTTCTTTTGGAGGCATGACCATTGATTTCAAACCCAAAGCCCTGTTTTTTCTGAGAGACAGGTAAGCACAGGATCTGATTTTTGCTGAGAAAGCTAGGGAGTCTGCACTCCCAGAGGACACACTGCCAACTAACTAACCTGATCAGGAGGCAGGGGTGGAGTCGTGCAGCTGCCCAGGCTGCTGGGGGTTAAGAGCAGGGAGAAGCCAGCACCAGTGTGGGTGCAGGTGACTCACATGTAGAGGCACGTGCCCCTGGCTGTAATCCCCATGTTACTGAGTCCAGGCTCACTCTATCGCCACTTCACAGGCCAATGACTCAACAACGAGGTGCTGAGGCAAGGAATACAACCATTCGAAAAGCCAGCTGACCAAGAAGATGGCAGACTAATGTCTCAAAATAACCATCTTATGGGGTCTAAGATGCCAGGTTCTTTTAAAAATCAGAGATGGAGGGATGTGAGGAAACAAAGTGAAAGGGCCATCAATCTTGCAAATATCTCCTACAGTGACAAGCCTCAGGCAGGGGAGTGTGTTAATTTCTTCTTTCCTGCCATGTCCAGATGGACAGGGTCCTGAACAAAGGCACTTTAGTTTAACAGACAGGCAGAGGGGCAGGATTCTCTGAAGCAGACCGTTACCTATGATTATAACAAAAACAACAAAAAGCAAGTCAAAGAAACAGTTCCAACGTGGAATCAGAATTGGCTTTTTCCCGTAACACCCGTACTCCTGGGTTCATCTGGGGGATTTATATCAGGGCCTCCACTTATGACTGACAGGTAGAGACTTCCCTGACCTTCTCTCTGATCTTCCATCTCTCTCCTCCCTCTTTTTCTCCTCCTTCTTGCCTTCTTCCTTTTCTTTTGCTCCAGGATGGCTGTGTATTGGAATGGAAGGAGAAGGGTGTATTTTGGGTGGAGTTTAGGGACTGAATTAGTGGAACATGGAGAATAAGTGAAAGAAGGAAATTTTGGTTCCTTTTCGTTCTTCCCATCTGGACTCCAAAGGCAACATGATGGCAGAGTGGGCGGCTCCCATCTCAGCTTTGCCACTGCAGATGGGCAGTCGTGTAGCTGCTCTGGGTCACAGTTCTCTACCTAGAGAACATCACTGTGATAACCCAGTGAGATAGCCAGTGTGCATATGGCTCAAAACTGCTCTTTATTTATTTATTGCACTTATATTAATTATAACATCAAGAGTCGTAGCACTTTCTGTGTGCCAAGTACCGATCAAAACCTTTTATGTATATTGACTCTTGTATCTCATCCTAATTTTGGAGGTAGGTACTATTACTGTCCCCATTTTACAGGATTTGAAACTGAGGAACAGAATTAAGTACCTTCCTCAAGATCACACAGCTAGTGGATGGGGGAGCTGGAGTTCAAATCGCAGCTCTCTTGCTCCAGGGCCTGAACTCTTAACCACTCTCTTAAAAACACTGGCCACAATCTTTTTATTGTTATTTTTGGCCAGGCCGAGTGGCATGCAGTATCTTAGTTCTCTAGCCAGGTATGGAACCCGCATCTCCTGCATTGGAAGTGTGGAGTCCTAACCACCTGGCCACCAGGTCAGTCCATTAGCCACAGTCTTACAAGGAGGAAGATGCTCGGGTCCTGGTAGAGTGAACAGCATCCACTCCTGTCCTCACTGTGCCCTGGCTTCCCTTTGTGCAGTGGCCTCAGCCCTCTGGACTGGGAGCCCCCAGCCACCCGTCTTGTCTGCCCTTGCTGGGATCTGCTCCATCTCCAAGATTCTAGACCGCGTCAAATGAAAATCTGCCTCTTTCCTGGCTGTTCTGCCAGACACTCAGGAGTAGGCACCTCTCTGGTCTGTTGATTTCTTCCATCTCAACCCGGCAACCCTCTGCACGCTGCCACACATGTTAATACAAATGTTTCTTGTCCTGAAGTCCTGTTGAGTCTCCCTGTCCAGTGCGTCCGCCGCCGTCGGGTTCCCAGTGCCACTGTCCCTGTCTCATTGTGTCCCTGTCTCATCATGTGTTGGCGTCTGTGACAGCACTGTCCTGACTGCTTGCTTCCAGCAGCCACACCCCCTGCACCAAGCCAGCTTCCGAAGGCTTTGCTCTGTCGTGCGCTGTCCTGTCTGGGAAGATTCAGTCATTCATGGCCTGATATATAAAGCCTATCAGACCTCTCCAGCATGGCTCCTTCTGATACTTCTCTTCATCTGTGCTGTGAGCCAGGAAAGCACAAGTCCCTCCTCTTCCTGAGAATGCCTTGACTTCCCACCTCTCTGCCTTTGCTCAAGCAGTCCCACTTCCTGAAGAGACCTCTCTGGACCAACCTCCATCTTCACTTGTATCTGGGAAACCCTAAGGCCCTTGGCTGATGCTTCCTGAGAAACCTTTCACGATGCATCTGACGGACGGGTCTTCCTCCTCTGGGCCCCTCTGACACTCTGTTGCCCTCTGGCCTGGGGAAGAGCATGGGCTTATTTTCAAATCAACCTAGATCTGTGTCCTAGATACAAATGCAGTTCAGTTCAGTTCAGTTCAGTCACTCAGTCATGTCCGAATCTTTGCGACCCCGTGGACTACAGCATGCCAGGCCTCCCTGTCCATTGCCAGCTCCCAGAGCTTACTCAAACTCAGGTCCATTGAGTCGATGATGCCATCCAACCATCTCATCCTCTGTCATCTCCTTCTCCTCCCACCCTCTATCTTTCCCAGCATCAGGGTCTTTTCCAATGAGTCAGTTCTTCATATCAGGTGGCCAAAGTATTGGAATTTCAGCTTTAGCATCAGTCCTTCCAATGAATGTTCAGGATTGATTTCCTTTAGGATGGACTGATTGGATCTTCTTGCAGTCCAAGGGAGTCTCAAGAGTCTTCTCAAACACTACAGTTCAAAAGCATCAATTCTTCGGCACTCAGCTTTTTTTACAGTTCAACTCTCACATCCATACATGACTACTGGAAAAACCATAGCTTTGATTAGACCAACCTTTGTTGGCAAAGTAATGTCTCTGCTTTTTAACATGCTGTCTAGTTTGGTCATAGCTTTTCTTCCAAGGAGCAAGCGTCTTTTAGTTTCATGGCTGCAGTCACCATCTGCAGTGATTTTGGAGCCCCCAAAAATAAAGATACCAGCGCAAATACTGAAAATAAGTTCAAATGAAGTTTTTGGCTAACCCGACACCTTCCTCTCCCTCACGTCCACCTCTCCCAAAGCAGTGTAGTTTCAGCATCCTGTCTGGTCTCCTTTTATTTCTCTTATCACATTTCTCCTTCATGTTCTTATTTTCTAGTTATTTCAATATAGACAGTGTAACATGGCATTTAACATTAAGAGCTTTAGAACCAACATCATGTGAGTATGTACTCAATCACATCCACCTGTTTGCAACCCCATGGACTATAGCCCGCCATGGGATTCTCCAGGCAAGAATATTGGGGTGGCTGCTATTTCCTCCTCCAGTGGATCTTCCTGACTCAGTGCTTGAACCTGCATCTCTTGTGTCCCTTGCATTGGCAGGCAGGTCCTTTACCACTGCATTATCCGAACCACCTTCACATGGGTTCAAATCCTGGCTTTGTCCCCCCTGATTTTGTGACTTTGGGAAGACTGCCTAAGCATACTGTACTCAGTTTCCTTATCAATAAAATAGGGTTGATTACCCCTCTGTGGTGGTTACCAGAGCGAAATGCATTAGTATGGTGAAGCTCTCGAAACATTGCCTGATACACAGTAAGTGACTGTCAGTTTGTTCTGGGTCACATCTGTCCTGTGTGTCAGGACAAGACAGCAACAAGCTGACAAGACCATGTGGGCACCTCATTCTTTGCAGAGACAGCTTCCAGTGGCCGAAGGATGAGAAACCAGACCCTGCACCAGGCCACACGGTGCTCAGTGGTGACTCGGTGGTCGTTGCTGGAATGCGTAGCTGAGGCCCACAGCGTTCTTCTGTGGGAACCCTCGGCACCCTGCCTCTGCGTCCCAGGCCTGGGCTTGTGTGGGGAGGAGAGTGACTAAGTGCTGCTGCTTGGCTGTGGTGACTGACTCATGAACGAGGGGGCTGAAGGATGGGGACTCTGGAAGCGCACGCCTCCTTGTGGGTTTCCTGTCAGCACCGCCCTGCTGCAGGGCCTGGGGCTTCCAAGAAAGAGCAGTGCCGGGGGGAGCTTCCTGTGGCTCCGCAGCATCTGGGCTGACCTGAAGGAACCGCCTGCCCCCACTGTCACTCACACCTCCTGTGCTGGGCCAAGGCAGTTCTGCGCCTTGAGCTCCTCTCTATCCCCCACCACCAGCTCGATGGGGCAGCTGGTTGTCACAGGGAATCAACGCTGGAAGGAACCTCCAGAGATGGCAGGGAGGAGCTTCTCTTGTTGTAGATGGACTGATGTTGCAAGAGAAGCAGGAGAGTCCGCAGTCCAGACAAGACTGGAGCCCTGAGCTCTGATCCCCAAGTCCGTGTTCAGGAGACCTCATTAAAGTGAGAGGATGAATCTGCTTGGCTGTGGTTGGAGGTGTGGGTGGAATCAGGTTCCGGTGAGTGAGTCCCAGGTACACAGCTTAGCAGAGCCCGCTTGCCAGGCCCCAGCCAGCCAGCCACTTCCCCATCCCAGCTCTCTGTTCCTCCTCTCCCCGGCAAGCTGGGAGGTCGGCAAAGACACTCTGTGCAGGCTGCTCAGGGCACACTCCATGTGTTGCCCAAGTGCATCCCTGCAGGAGGACCACGCCCCTTCTTCCACACCACGACCTTGGCCTCAGGCAGGCCCCTGGGGGCCGTGGACAAGCTGCTGAGCCTCCAGGAGCCTCTGTTTCTCCTTCTGTCATCTTCTGCACTAAATTAAATCAAATCGGGAGCTGGCCCTCAGAACAGCATCTTGCGTGCAGTAGGACATCTAATGTGGGGAGCTCTTATTTATTATTGTCTGTTATCTTTAAGATCTTCTCTCAGATTATTTTTATTATGTCAGTGGTTCCAGAGGCCTCAGAATCACCCAGGGAGCTTTGTAGAGGATACAGCCTAATTTAGTAGGTCTGGGATGGGGAGTGGGGACCTTTTTTAAAAAATTTACCAAAGGGGTTCTGATGTACACTAAGGAACACAGCCCCCTCGGTTCCCAGTCCTCCTGTCCTGAGCGTGGCTCTGGTTCTTTCACAATTTTTCATTCCCTACAAATTAAAACCAATTTTTTTTATGTGGGCTGGTCTTCATTTTGGAAAATTCTGACTCAGTCTCTAGTTTGTCTAGCCTTCTTTAATGAGCTACATCCCACCAAGACACTGACATGCAAAGAAGGGTTCTCTGAAGAGGCAGCGAGCGCTGGGATTGAAAACACTGGGCTTCAACACTGGGCATCCCTGTGTTCACATCCAAAGTCTGTCTTTCACTGGCTGTGTGGCCTTTGGCAGGGCTTCCCAGGTGGCTCAGTGGTAAAGAAACTGCCTGCTGGTGCAGGAGATGCAGGAGACACAGGTTCAGTCCCTGAGTCAGGAAGATCCCCTAGAGGAGGAGATGGCAACCCAAACCAGTGTTCTTGCCTGGGAAATCCCATGGACAGAGGAGCCTGGCGGGCTACAGTGCACGGGGTCGCAGAGTCAGATATGACTGCGCATACACCCATGCGTGTAGTCTTCAGCTAGTTCCTTTAGCCCCCCAAGCCAAGCCCCAGGACCGGCATTTCTGAGCTGCTTGTTAAGTGTTCACGGCTGCTCAGCGCCTAAAATTCAGTACGTAGCGTCTCTTCTCCGAAGCAGCTGTTTGGGCCTCCTGTTTCCCAATGCCACAGTGACTTGGGCTCATCTGTGGCTCAGTCACTCTGCCCTCTCCAGCATGTTGTCCATTCTCTGTCGTGACAGAGGCACTCACCAGCGCCTTCCAGCGGCCTGCAGTCTGTCCCCACCACCCCCTTCCAGGTTCTGGGTGGCCCCCATCAGTCCCCCTCGGGGGCTCCTCGTCAGCTGTCACTTCCTTTCAAATCTCCTTCTTTGCCTGCAAACTTGAGCTGCCTGGGCACCAGTCTGGGCCTGAAAACTCCTTTGAAAATCCTGACTCAGGTCTCCAACAGATTACTCAACCTTTATTAACGTCATTATTCACCAAACAGCAACAGTTTCTGAGGAGAAATGCTGGAGGTCGTATTCAGAGAAGATGCCAACAAGTGTGTGTGCTCCAGGCTGGAGGCCTGATTTGATGAAATCTGGTACATCCTGTTGATTTTTCTTGGCCTCTGGACTTGTTTGAGGTAAACACCCCAGGAGGTTTGGTTCTTTACCTAAAATTGTAGTGTTGCTTTGGGGCTTGGAAGCATGTGTGTAAAGCACCAAGTCACTTTGTAATTTCTGTGGAAAAGAAAAGGCCAGAAGCACATTCCGGTGGCCAGTTTTGCAGAAACCCAGAGATGGCGCTGTTCGCGGCTTTATGGGAGACGGGAGAGTGCCTGGGGACAGACCCAGTCAGGTGTCCAGCTCAGGCCCCTGGGGACGGAGGCCCAGGCCTGCAAAGCCTGGCTTCATGTGTCAAACACTTCAAACAAATGTCCTGTGTCCGGGCCTCGTGACAGACAGCTCTGCTGCTGCTGCTCGCGCTCTTTTCCCTTTATTCATAGCTGAGGTGAATCTGTGCAGCTCAAGCCTTTTGCTCATTTGCTAGTGGCATAGCCTTGAACTCTCTTTGTCAGAAGGATTCTTCGGGGAAACCCTGAACAGAAAACAGATCAAAGCAACGGAAGGTTCATCAGGGGACTTGGGGCTTTATTGCAAACCCTTGTTTGTGGACTTGGTGAAGTTCCGTGGATGCTGCAGCTCTGAGACAACCGTCTGTCCGTGTGGGCATTGTTCAGACCTCTGGATGCTTCCTACTGTCTCATTGTCATGCTGCAGGTTTAGCAGAATTAAACCTTAAAGGTTCCAATTTAGATTGTCATTGACATCCAGCCTCAATCACAATTCCTCACCCATCAAAACTGGCTAGGGATGCTCCTGGCAATGGTGAATGGGTGTCAAGCCCAGCCAGCAGGGTAATTTCTCTCTGTTTTTCAAATCTATTAATTTATGACTGTGCTGGATCTTTGTTGCTGCGTGGGCTTCCTCTAGTTGTGGCAAGCAGGGGCTGCTCTCTAGTTGTGGTGTTCAGGCTTCTCGTTGCAGTGGCTTCTCTTATTGTGGAGACTGGGCTCTAGGCGCTCGGGCTTAAGTAGCTATAGCTCCCACACTCTAGTCCACAGGCTCAATAGTTGTGGCAAGCAGGCTTAGTTGCTCCAGCTAACGTGGGATCTTCCTGGACCAGGGATCGAAACTGCCTCTCCTGCACTGGCAGGCCCTGCCCTCGGTACAGCAGACATTTAAGTAACTCCAGTCTCACCTTCTAAGATCCCAGTTCTGTCTTTCCTAAACAGTGATTCTCAGTTTTGGTCTCTGCGTGCTCCGTTGCTCAGTCCTGTCCCATTGACTCTTTGTGACCCCATAGACGTAGCCCGCCAGGCCTCCTCTGTCTATGGGATTTCCCAGGCAAGATTACTGGTGTGGTTGCTGCTCTTTACCACTGAGCTACCAGGGAAACCCCAGCAGGGTCGATTATGTGAGAATGATTGCTCTGCTCGAAACTTCAGACATTCCTGCCCTGTGCCCAGTGGGCCCACGTTTGACCTCTGGAAGTGGTATTGGAAACTAGGGCATAGCGGGTTGCCCAGGACAGTAAGAAATGACTTTAGGATTGGAGGACGGTATAGACCGGCTAGGATTTTTTCCATCGGAGAGGAAAACGAAAGCTTTAAGTGATTTTTATGTTTCTACAATGCCTAACGCTCCAGCTGATGAAGGAAGTTGCAACCAGACTAAGTATACCAGTTAGGCTAAGTATACCAGGAAACTGAGTGTCCTTTATCCATGGGGCTGCAGGACGAGGGAGGGGAGGAATCTTGTCTAAAGCTGATGAAGGAAGCTGATGAAGGAAGTTGCAACCAGACTAAGTATACCAGTTAGGCTAAGTATGCCAGGAAACTGAGTGTCCTTTATCCATGGGGCTGCAGGACGAGGGAGGGGAGGAATCTTGTCTAAAGCCTGACATTTGGCCCACCTTTTTTAAGCTTTAGAGAAGCTCCCGCAAGTTTCTGAAAACTATTTTCTAGAGTGAAAGCTTCTTTAAGAAAACAAATAAATGAGTACAAGCCCTGCATCTTTCTCTCAAAGTGTGTTCTGAAGCCCCGTAGACAAAGCCTTGCCTCTGGGAATAGTCCAGCTGCTCTGGATGTTATGACAAAGGAATACAAGTTCAGGGGCATGAACTCACCATGCGAGACGTTCTCATGACCCCGGTGAGAAAGATAGCAGGGCTCCAGTTTCCAGGCTTGGATTTTCTTTCCCCAAAAGACAGATCGTCCATCAGACCCATTGAATTCTCTGAATCACCAGTTAGCTCTTTCAGGAGCAAGGGGGTATGTGTGGGGCTCACCGGTTTCTCTCTGCGGAGACTGTTTAATTGGGTGTGTTAATGCAGGGCTTGAAGGAAGAAAAGTGGACTGGCTCCATGCTTGGGCTAATCAGATGACGACCAGTCACCTCCTTTGTTTGATGTTTTTCATCCCATACTTGCCATTGAGAAATACTAGATCTAGAAGTTTCTCTTCATGTGAAGTGTCTCCTCTATCATCATAGAGAATTTTCTGTGAGACTGTGAAACTGAGGCTCAGAAACCCATAACTGAGTCAAGGTATACACAGTGGGTTGGAACACGGGTCCTTAAATCCAAAGTCTGTATTTCCATCTCCTGTCTTGGTTACCTAACTCATTACCTAAAATGGAGTTGGGATCCTAGGCAGACAACCAAAACAGAAATGTTTTTAAAATTTCCAGGTAGGACTGATCTGTGGATCAAGGAATAAGTTCTATTCTCAAACAGTATAAAAGCAGGGGCAGACCCACTGTAGGGCACTAGTTTTCAACTTTGGCTATGCTTCATAATTATTTGGAGAATAATTATAATTATTACAAATTAATTAATAACTATATTATATTTATTTACATTATATCTATACTGTATATAAAGTTATAGTATAAATATATATTTATAATATATATTATATTTGTAATATATTATAAATAAAAATAATTATATTTAAAAATACTAATGACCATCTACAGAGAATTATTTTTAAAATTGTCTAGAATATGGCTTTGGCATCACAAATTTTTAAACTCTCCCAGGTGATTCCCAGGTCACTCAGTGGTAAAGAATCTGCCTGCCGATGGAAGAGACGTGGGTTTGATCCCTGGGTCAGGAAGTACCCCTGGAAATGGCAACCCACCCCAGTAATCTTACCTAGGAAATTCCATGGACAGAGGAGCCTGGCCGGCTACAGTCCATGGAGTTGCAAAGAGTCGAACATAACTGAGCAACTGAGCAAGCAGAGATGAAAACTGAGAACCAGTGCTTAGGAAAGACAGACCTGATACCTTAGAAAGTGAGGCTGGAGCTGCTTAAATGTCTGCTATACCAAGGGCAGGACCCAGGAGGCATTCTAGTGAGCCCGGCAGCACTGGGAAGAGAGGTGGACAAAGGGGCAGGCAATAGAGCTCAGCCAAGACTGGAAACCCAACCGTCCTGCTGACCACCCACGGCAGTCATGGTGGGAGCCGAGGGGTTGACTCTCGTGTACTGGCTGGTAATTACTTTGTGTACTTAAATCTGAACTCTCAAAATGGATTGTAAGCTCTCTTGAGTTTCAGATACTAGAACCCAGAAGAGGTCTACCATCTTCCTCATTAGATGCCCTGTCTCTGGAGGGCAGGGCCTTTAGTGATGCTCCTTGACCATCTCCCAAGCTGCAGATCACAGCACGTTGTGCCTGGGACACACAGAGGATGCTGGGGGAACTTTCACTGGAGGTGTGGTCATCCTTGGAAAGGGTAATATTTTCACTTAAATTCATTGTGGAAGCCATTCTGCTTTCATGTCTGAAATAGGGGACGCACTTGTGCAGAACTTAACTGAAGTCACCCTTTCCTGGCAAGTCCGTCAGCTTCTTGCCACTAGGTTTTGGCCTCCTGTGCTTTCCGTTTGGGGCAGGTATACAGGCTTCTGCTGCTGGTGAGACGGGCCTTGGCAGAAAAGCATGAAGGAGAGTCACTGGGTCCTGAGGGCTGTGATTTTGAGGTTGATACTAGAGCCTTCGGGGTTGGGGGGAGGGGGTGGGCAGATTTCACAAGTCAGCAGAAAGGCTGCCAAGTCTATGCTTGCCAAATGGCTGTATCCGTGGTTCTCAGAACTGGGCAATTTCACTGTGTCTGATTGAAAAATCATATCTGTGGTCTCGGGCAAGATGAGAATAAAGAAATAATATACCTAATATTTGTACGCATGTGGGCAGAAAAACTTTGACAGTTTGAGAAGTCATCCTTCCAAAGCTGAAAGTCACTAAGGGCAAGCCGGTTTGCTGACAATTTGGTCAGTAATCCAGCAATAGGCCTTGTAGCCATGATACTAAAAGGGGGTAGAAGTTAGAAACTGAAATTTGTTGAGCATCTGTTTGAGTTGTACAAGTTGTTTGGTAAAGGGTAGATCATTTCATACTTGCCATATTCTATGTTACCCAAGAAGATATTTTCAAAATACAAATATGAGATTGTAACCCATCTACTTAAAGCCCTTCAGTGGTTTTCCAGAGCTATTTAGAATGGAAAACCGAAACTTAATGTGGTCCACAAGGCCTTACATAGGCTGGCCCCACAGTGCCTGTTCCAACCCAGCAGTTCTCTTGTGAGCCTGTGCCCACCCTCTGTGGACTTCCCAGATGGTGCGCATGATAAAGAACCCGTCTGCCAGTGCAGGAGACATAACGAGACACGGGTTCGACCCCTAGGTCAGGAAGATCCCCTGGAGGAGGGCATGGCAACGCACTCCAGTATTCTTGCCTGGAGAACCCCCATGGACAGAGGAGCCTGGAGGGCTACAGTCCATGGGATTGCAAAGAGGCGGACACGGCTGAATGGCTTAGCACGCATGCACGCCCTCCCTCTGCAGGGCACTTAACTGGTGCTCCCTCTCCTGGAACTCCTTCTCCTGGCCCCCAAACCTTAGCCTCCAGTCGACCTTTACCCTTTACTGTTTCCTTCCGATCCAAGGGAAGTATAGCAGTCAGTGCCCAGGCAGGAGACTGAAACCATACCAGTTATTCGAACCAATGGGCTAAAACACTGTTTTATAAACTAAGTGCTGTTTTATAAAGTAGATAACAGAAAAGAGGTGGGAAGCTACAGCCCGTGTGCCAAATCCAGCTCAGGACCTGTTTTTGTGTGCCCAGTTAGCTAAGAATAGTTCCTACAGTTGTTAATCATTGTTATTTTTCTAAAAGTGGCACTCCCCTGGTGGTCCAGTAGTTGAGAATCCGTCTCCCAATGTAGGGGACATGGGCTTGATCCCTGGTCAGCAAACTACGATCTCACAAGCCGCTAAAAATAATAAATAAATAAAAATTTTTTTAAAAGGCATGTGGCCGACAAAGTCTGACATATTTCCTACCCTGACTTTACAGAAGAAATTTGACAATCTGTGCTCTTTGGCATCATGGAGGTAACAATTGTGAGCACAGCTGCCCACTCTGGGACTGCAGAGACACAAGTTGCAATTAAGAAAGCTTAGAGGCTTAAAGAAGGGACCCAAGGCCTGCAACCCAGACCTCTGAGAAGGGAGCAGCTGCAGCTGGTGTGCTGTCTCTGAGGTGGGGTGTGATGAAGCTGGTTCCACGAGTAGGAGGAAAACCGCGCATCCTCCCAGGCTGCTGCTGTGGGAAGGGGCCACTGCTGTGCAAGTCAAGAGGCCTTGGCTTTGCACCAGCTTCCCCTGGTGGCTCAGGCGGTAAAGAATCCACCTGCAATGCAGGTGACCCGGGTTCGACCCCTGGGTCGGGAAGATCCCCTGGCAAAGGGAATGGCAACCCACTCCAGTATGCTGGCCTGGAGAATTCCATCGACAGAGGAGTCTAGTGGGTTGCAGTCCATGGGGGTCACAAAGAGTCGGACATGGTGAGCGACTTAACACTTTCACTTTTCACTTGGCCTTGCCAGGTGCCACCCATAGATACAGGAAGCCCAGGGGCATCAGAAAGAAAGCAGCAGCAGGTTCTGTCTCTCCCCGCTCCAGGCTTTCCATCCCCCTCCATCACGCCCTCTTGGAAAAGCCCAACAAAAAGCAGTTTGCAAAGCAAAAAATGTTTGCAGAGCCCTGAACCCCCAGATCACAACGCACACTGTAGAGGAGTAGGTTTAAGGATCATAATTTAATAAACGGGACAGGAAGCCTTCCCTGAATTCCACCATGTGCTCAGGGCCTTCCATCAGATCGTCACGGTGCCGTGTGCCTTTCCTCCATAGCACTTCCTGTGGTTAATGATAATAAGAGCAAACCCTTAGATAGACTTAACCACGTGCCAGCGTAGTTCTAAGATTTAATCACAGTTTCAAGATTTAATCCTCAGAACAACCTTGTGTAGATACTGATATTATTCCCACTTTACAGATAATGAAACTGAAGCATAGAGAAGTTGAAATAACTTACACAAGGCGCCACTCAGCTAGTAGGTAAAAGAACAAGACTGAACTTCAGCAGTTTTGTTCCAGGATCTTGGCTCTAAAACCACACAGCCCTTCCCCTTGGTTTCAGTTTTCTGTTTGTGAATCTCGATTTAATATGCACCTTCCCAATTAGACTGCCTTCATGAGGGCAGGCACTGGGTCTCTTCCTGCTGATCACTGCCTCCCCTGTGCCTGCCACAAGGTCTGGCATGCAGGAGGCTTCCAGTGAAGACTTCTTGAATGGATGAATAAATGGATGAGGAATTGCAGTCACAGAAAAGCCAACAGGTAACTGTCAGAGCTGGGTTTCAAATCTGGGTCTGTGTGACTCTGGAATCCATATTCTTCCCAGGCATGAGCTGGCAGTTGCGTGCTTGCCAGCCAGTGATACATGATGATGGCCCCAAGGCACTGTAAATTCACCGCTATTCTCTGTGTATTGGACAAATTATAGTGTTCCTTGTGGTCTTCGGGTTACCCAGAATGTGTGAAATATATGTGTGTAATTCCCCACCTCCTGATTGGGCTGCAGGAGAGAAATCACTGTGCTCTGTAAATACAGTCCCCAAACCCAGGGAGCTGAGTCTTCTAGTAAAGCTTTTTCAGACACATACAAACCAAATGTAGTCATGTCCAGTAAGGCATTGAGCAATGTGGGTAGGGGATTCTTGTACTTTTTATTCCGTATAAAATTCCTGTTCTAGGATTTGGATTTTTTTTTTTAAGAAGAGGATACTTCGTACATATGCTCTTCTTTTTATGAAGAAAATGTTGTATTTAAAATATTGAAAAACAGCAGTGGTTCTTTGAATAAATCTGAACAAAATCAAATGATGTTCATAAGTTCAGGACAACCTTTGTGCCCCTCAGCATGTCGTCTTTTTTTTTTTTTTTTTTTGGCTGCACTGCTGCTTGCAGGATCTCAGATCCCCAACCAGGGATTGAACCTGCGCCTCAGCAGTGAAAGCACGGAGTCCTAACCACTGGACCACCAGGAGATTGCTTTTGCTGGGGCTGGGGCATGTCACCTTCTAAACCCCTCTACCCCACAGTGCTCACCCACTTGCAGGGCTCCACGGGCTGCATTTCCTCTTTCTTTGCAATACCATCCACTCAGAGTGAAGCCAACATCTCCACGACGGTATGTGAGGCCTTCCATGGTGTACCCTCAGAACAGCCCGGGTGCCCTTTCTCTATTCCTCCATCTGGGGCCAGCACAGAAGCTCAGGAGAATCAGACGGAAATAGCAGAGCAAGGCAGAAGGGCAGTAGGTTTCCCAAACATTCATTCATTCAGTTCACCTTTTAACCAACCAGTAAGATGGAGTCACTCAACATAGTCAGCTGAGTTTTCTATGTGGTCTCTTTTAACCAATGAAGTCAATCTTCGTTTCCTGTGCCGATTGTCTCAAGTGTTCCCAGGAACAGTAGCAGCTCCAGAAACTCTGTATTAAGAGTGGTCCTGGGCAGTAATCTGGTTAGATGGGGCCCTGGGAGAAGGGATATAGGGAGTGGTCCCAGAGCTATTTGTCTGGTAAGCATATTATTTTTAGTTGAGTTTTTGTTTATTGGGTTGCAGGCATCTATCTGAGAATCTACAGATTTCATAGCCACCGCTAGTGAAAGGAGACCCTAGATCTCTGCTCGCAAGCAGAGATGGGCTGCCCTGATGGTCCAGTGGTTAAGACTTCCAGTGGTTCTGCACTTCCTCTGCAGGGGATGTCGCTTCCATTCCTGGTCAGGGAACTGAGATCCAACATGCTGTGTGGTACGGCATGCACGCACACACACACACACACACACACACACACACACACACACACACACACGAAGGCAAGCAGAAACACAAACTTGATTTAAATTAAGAAAAATAGAAAGTCGAAAGTTGTACAAGTATTATCCAGACAGAGCCAGTCAGTGGAATTCAGGCAGGCCAAGGGAATAACTGGGAATGGGGGCTGGTAGGTCCTCAGAAATCTGCTAGCTTCTCTGTTCTCTTATTGCTAATAAGCCAACTTCTTCTACTTCACACTTTCTCATTGTGGGAAACATGACTGCCCCACAGTTCCCAAGTTTATATTAAACTTCCAGCCTTAAAGACATAAAGCCATCTCTTAGTCCTGATACTAAGTTATCAAAGAAAGAATTGGTTGGTCCAGCTTGAGTCAGGTGGCCTCCCTGGTCCGGTCAGTGACTGGAGAGAAGGATCACTGTGCATCAGGGCTGCTGGAGGGTGAACACACGCGTGTGTTGGTCATTGGGGGGTGATTTTGATCTGGACAGGCACTCCAAAGATGTTACTGTATTTTTAAAAGGGCATTTATAACCCCTGGGGAAAACATGTCCATGACATGTCTAGACACACAGAACAGTTGATCACTGCTTTCTGGAAGGGCCCGCAGAGGTACCTGTGAAATGATCTATCGACTGAGCTGTGGATTAAGCTGTTATTTCTGTAACAGTGCCTTGAGTTATTTGACTCTTGACTGTCTGGTAGCCTCAAACAGTGTGCCATCAGGACTAGTAAGAATGATGAAAACTTACATGGCACGTTAACATACCAGACCCTGTTTAAAGCATGTTGTTTTGTGTTGCTGTCGTTAAATCATTGTGTCTGACTCTTTTGATCCTGTTACTTTTTGTTAATTCATTTAAATTAATCCTCATAACAATGCCATGAAGTAGATACCAATATTATTTCCATTTGATAGATCTGGCAGCTGAGGCATAGAGAGGTGAAGTCATTTACCCAGAGTGGCACGACCAGTGAGGGGTGGAGTCAGGACCTGAACCCCCAGCAGTCTGCCTCGGGGTCTGTGCTTCCAGCAGGCATGGTGGGAGTTACATCGCCTGCATCGGCAGGCAGGCTCTTAACCGCCAGCACCACCCGGAAAGCCCCGGGCTGCAAGCTTTGCGCACCCCTGTCACCCTGTGGTGTCGCTGGAAACGGCAGGTGTCTTCCTTTAATCTATTGACTATGGCGGGAAAGTTTGTAATACGTATTTAAATGACTTCCATTGCTAGAAGGATCTCAAATGCGAATCCAGACTGCTAAGCGTTAATTCTGGCTCTGTCACAAACTAGCAGTGTGACCACTGGCAGACAATTTCTTTGTAGCCTCAGATTTCTCCTTTGTCAAGCTCGTAGGTTAGGCTGGGTCAGTGAAAGGTATCTGGAATATGTCTTTCCGCACATGTCTCTTCTATGTCCTGCAGTCTTCCACATCCTTCCTTGGCCTTGGCAGATACTGTTAATCAGTCATATCACTGCTGTCTGAACTCAGATGAGCCTCCTCAGGATTTATCACAGAGCTCCCAGCACCCACTTACCATTGATTCAGGCTGGCTTCCGGTTAACACTTGTTATCTCTAGATCAGATGATTCACAGAGCTCCTGTAAATTCTTAAAATCCATAGCTCTCTTAAAAGAAAGCAGTAATTCCTTTTTTTTTTTTTTTGGCTTTAAAGCTTTCATTTTCATCTGTATAAAAACTCATTCAACAAATATTTTAATATTTTGATTTTTAAGTCTCATGCAAACTGTCCCTCTTCCAATTATTCCAATCTAGATTGTAATTATGATTTGAATATTGCTTGTTCTGAAACCCTCTAAAACTTTGTTAATAAATTACGCTAAGAAGTTGGACTGACTTGACCTTAAACTTATATTTTAGGTCAACTTGAACTTGAATAATCACTGTTTGCAAACACAAGTTTAAAGTTTGGGAATTTGCTTTTTCAAAAACAATGAATAAGTGAGGAAAGAAAGCCCTGAATTTTAAAGTGCTTCAGGTGAAAAAAAAAGTAAAAACTTTGAGAAGTGATAAAACCACGCCTGGCCTGTTGATTACCCAAGAGAAATTCTCAGACCAATTGTAAATAATTCAAAGTTTTGCATTTTTGTTTAAGAATTCTGAGAATCTTGCTTACAGATTAGCCAAGACTAAGGGGAAAAAAGTTTAAAAATACGATGCAGTTGACCTTTATTGTTCTTAAGTCCCATGAGTTCTGTGCCAATAAAAACATTGTTTTTTTTTTTTTTCCATTGGTGCTGGGTTGAAATGGTTGAAAATGGTGATTTTGCTCCTTTTATTAACCTCAAAGAACGTATTTCAAGTAGGCAAACAATCTTCCCAAAGCAATTGTGGAGAAATTTGGAGTTGGCACAGATAGGTGGTTTTTGATATTTTGCACTGGGCTCGAAAACAGAAGCATTTTGGTTCTATACACTTCTCCACAAGGTCCGAAAGAGTTCTCTTCACTGTGCCGTGGATCCAAACGCAGACCTTACTTCGGAGGAGGCCTAGTCTAGAGCTTGGACTTTGTAGCATTATTTAACCAATCGCAAGGCCTGAGAACCCTCATGCTGTGATGGGAAAATGTACTCAGACAAGTGACCCTCGGGCAGATGGATCCCATTATGTAAAACCTCAGGAAATTGGACTAAGACCCTGGAGAGCAGAGATTGGCTGAATTAGCAAAATGACTGAATTATAAAATATCTGATCAGGAGAAAGATGTATTATACTAAGGTACGCAAGTAGCTGAAACTTAACTCCTCAAAGCGCACTACCTGGTGGAGGTGCCTCAAGGTGGCCCCTTCTTGTGTAATCAGCAGCATCAATGTGCAGATGCATCATGTGATCAGTTTCCTTAAGTGATTGTCCAGTTCCGTGTAATCGGCATTCTTCCTGCATCTGGAAGAGGAGTGCGTTTCTAACCCAAAGCCCTGACTTCAGACACTGAATTCCCTTGCATACAGCCTGTCCATACTAGAAAAGAGAGACCTGTATTCTAACATATTATCAAAGAGAAGAGCCCCCCACCCCCGCCAAAGGGAAGCAGTGTGACAAGCACTTACCGGGATCACTGATGCCTCCAAACGATGCTTAAATGCCCTGACCTTGGGGTTTCCCTGGTGGCTCAGGGGTAAAGAATCCGCCTGCCAGTGCGGGAGACAGGTTTGATTCTTGGTCTGGGAAGATCCCACATGCCACAGAGCAACTAAGGCTGAGCCTCAACTACTGAGCCTGGGCCCTAGTGCCCAGGAACCACAGCTGCTGAAGCCTGCACGCACTAGAGCCTGCGCTCCGCCCAGAAAAGGCGCTGCCGTGAGAAGCCCGAACACCGCCGCTCAAGAGCAGCCCCTGCTCACCATCACTGGAGAAAAGCCCACCCAGCAATGAGGACCAACACAGTCAAAAACACATGTGTGTGTGCTTACTCACTCAGTCGTGTCTGACTCTTGCGACCCCGTAGACTGTACCTGCCAGGCTCCTCTGTCTGTGGGATTCCCTAGGCAAGAAGACTGGAGTGGGTTCCTCCTCCAGGCGATCTTCCCGGCCCAGAAATCTAATCCAGGTCTCCTGCATCGCAGGCAGACTCTTTACCGACTGAGCTACGAGGGAAAATACAGAAATAAATAAAATTGTTTTTTTTTAAATTCCCTGATCTTGAGCTGGGTCATCTGAAAAATGGAGCCACGACCTCTGCCTCATCTGCCTCACCAGGAAAACCCAGTGGCCTACGAGGCCCCGCTTGCGTCCCCTCCCAGACCAGCCTCTGCTGCTGCCTTCGGCTTGTCTGCGCCTCTGCAGTCTCACTGGTCCCCTTGCTCTTCTCCGCTCTGGCTTTGTGGGCTTTGCTCTGCTTTGCTCCCTGCCTGGAACCTGGTTCTTCCTGACAGCTGCTCGGCAAACTCCCTCACCTGCTTCCAGTCTCACTTTCACAGTGGCCAGCCTTGACCAGCTTTTTAATACCGTGACCTGCTCACCCCACATCTTCCATATCCCATCTGAGTTGTGTTTTTTTTTTTCTTTCCTAGCACTGATGAATTCTTTGCTAAGTTACAATGCTTATTCCTTTTATCTGTCTCCCAACTGGGATATTCTGCAGAATAAAGTCCTTTGTGCCAGTTTTTTTATTTCACTGTTGCCCCTAGAACAGTGACTGGCACCCAAAAAGGCACTCAATGCATATTTTTTTAATGACTAAATGAAAGCAATGCTGGAGCCCCAGGTGCGATCCCTGGGTGGGGAAGATCCCCTGGAGAAGGGCACGGCAACCCACTCCAGTATTCTTGCCTGGAGAATTCAGGTGGGTTACAGTCCAAGGAGTCACAAAGAGTTGGACACGACTGCAGCAACTGAGCATTCTAATGAAAGCTGAGCCTCCAAGGAACCAAGCAACACAACTTGTTTGATTTATTCTGAAGGCAGCCCTAGGGTCCCTGCACAGAGCCTGTTGACTCTTATTTTTAGAAATCACCCCAGTGAATGGGCTCTCTCATTTCCTGCCTCATGACAGATTAGGAAAGAGAAGATCCTGAAAGGTGACAATATGATAACAGCTAGCAGAGCTCAGTGACAGTGTGACACGAGAGGAGATGAAAAGCTTTTTTTTTTTAAAGCTGAAAAAATTAAACGATCATGTTTCTGTGTTCATCTTATGAAGGCAGATAGCTTCAGATGACCTAACTCACAGGAGGTGATGTAGTTATTTTGTTCAGAATAAGGATGGTAGTCATTAAGATAAGGTTGGATCGTATTCGTTAAATGTTACTTGCGTGCTCAGTCGCTGCAGTCGTGTCTGACTCTTTGTGACCCCATGGACTATAATCCCCCAGGCTCCTCTCTCCATGAGGATTCTCCAGGCAAGGATACTGGAGGCCATGCCCTCCTTCAGGGCATCTTCCTGACGCTCCTTAAGAAGGTAGAAATAAGTGCATATCCTACACTGCAGTTTGGCCAAACATTTATAGAACCTTGACTTCCCTGGTGGCTCAAATGGTAAAGCGTCTGCCTACAATGCAGGAGACCTGGGTTCAATCCCTGGGTCGGGAAGTAGCCTGGAGAAGGAAATGGCAACTCACTCCAGTACTCCTGCTTGGAGAATCCCATGGATGGAGGAACCGGGTAGACTACAGTCCACGGGGTTGCAGAGACTGGGACACGACTGAGCGCCTTCCCTTTCCCTTATGGAACCTTTAGTGGATGCCAGGCACTGTGCTTCATTAGTGCTAGACGTTTAAAGGAAGATTTGTGTTTGAAGTCTGGGGTGTGAAATAGATAAAGTAAACAATTTTATTTTTAATTTTTGTCCAAAAATATTGGATTTTTAGCACTTCAGTTTGGTTCAGTTCAGTCCCTCAGTCATGTCTGACACTTTGTGACCCCATGATCTGCAGCACGCCAGGCCTCCCTGTCCATCACCAACTCCCAGAGTTCACTCAAACTCATGTCCATCAAGTCGGTGATGCCATCCAGCCATCTCATCCTCAGTCGTCCCCTTCTCCTCCTGCCCCAAGTCCCTCCCAGCATTAGCGTCTTTTCTAATGAGTCCACTCTTCGCAATAGGTGGCCAAAGTATTGGAGTTTCAGCTTTAGCATCATTCCTTCCCATGAACACCTTGGGCTGATCTCCTTTAGAATGGACTGGTTGGATCTCCTTGCAGTCTAAGGGACTCTCAAGAGTCTTCTCCAGCACCATAGTTCAAAAGCATCAATTCTTCAGCGCTCAGCTTTCTTTATAGTCCAACTCTTACATCCATACACAACCACAGGAAAAACCATAGCCTCGACTAGATGGACCTTTGTTGGCAAAGTCATGTCTCTGCTTTTGAATATGCTATCTAGGTTGGTTATAACTTTCCTTCCAAGGAGTAAGCGTCTTTTAATTTCATGGCTGCAGTCAACATCTGCAGTGATTTTGGAGCCTCCCCAAAATAAAGTCTGACACTGTTTCCACTGTTTCCCCATCTATTTCCCATGAAGTGATGGGACCAGATGCCATGATCTCAGTTTTCTGAGTTGAACTTTAAGCCAACTTTTTCACTCTCCTCTTTTACTTTCATCAAGAGGCTTTTTAGTTCCACTTCACTTTCTGCCATAAGGATGGTGTCATCTGCATATCTGAGGTTACTGATATTTCTCCCAGCAATCTTCGTTCTAGCTTGTGCTTCTTCCAGCTCAGCATTTCTCATGATGTACTCTGCATATAAGTTAGATAAGCAGGGTGACAACATACAGCCTTGACATACTCCTTTTCCTATTTGGAACCAGTCTATTGTTCCATGTCCAGTTCTAACTGTTGCTTCCTGACTTGCATACAGGTTTCTCAAGAGGCAGGTTAGGTGGTCTGGTATTCCCATGTCTTTCAGAATTTTCCACAGTTGATTGTGATCCACACAGTCAAAGGCTTTGGCATAGTCAAAAAGCAGCAATACATGTTTTTCTGGAACTCTCTTGCTTTTTCCATGATCCAGTGGATGTTGGCAATTTGATCTCTGGTTCCTCTACCTTTTCTAAAACCAGCTTGAACATCTGGAAGTTCGCAGTTCACATATTGCTGAAGCCTTAGAAGGTACAATTAATTATACTGGAAAATATATTTATATGGAAGATCTCATTCCCTGGAGAAATGATTTGTCACTATGAATTACTGTGAATCACAAAGCTGGATGAGGGCTGGTCAGCTAACTAGTCTCCCACCAAAGGGATAAATGTCCTGCCCTAATTTATGTATGGTATTTAATCCTTCCTTCTCTCCATTTCCAAAAAGTATCACATTGATGAGTAAGGTCGAATTTGACAGCCAAAAGGAAGCTGACATTAGTACTATTTTTTTAACACTCAAATTAACACTCTGTTATGCAGTTTCAGTATTATTCTACTCTTTTTATGTGGATTTTTTTTCCTCATCAACCAGATTGTAGGTTCCTTAACATAAGAAACAAGGTCATAAAGGTGATCAGGTTAGCTCTGTGTACCTTCAAATCTAGATGTAGCTTATATTTATCCATTGTCTCCTATGTGTGAGCTCTTATGCAAGGCATTTTTCATGTTAGCTCATTTAATTTTTATGTTGTCTCAAAGAATCTCATGATATAGATATTACCAATATTTTCACACTTTGAGGAGTAAGAAACCTAAAGTTAGGTGATTTTTTTTTTAGGTAATTGATGTTTCTACATCTTATCAATGAACTTGAATTCAGGTCCTGAACAGCAGGTCCAGTTGTATTGAATCATGGGTTTTAGCCATGCCTGTCCTTCGTCTTCTCCTGAAGTCCAGTATCATCTCAGAATATTTTTTAGATCTTGAATTATTTATTTTCCTTTTGTCATTTAGACCCTAGCTTATAGATCAAGTTTCACATCTGTTCTGCAGCTTAGCACCCAAAAAAGAAGCTTTATATATGATAGAGCCAGGGTGCATTTTTCTTTATTCTTCAGTTATTTTTCTTTTCCTACTCACATAGCTTGTGGTTAAATTATTTTTCTTAGACTTTTGTACTAAAATAATTTGCCTTTGGGTAGAGGCCAAGCATGGACCATTTTCAATTCTCTACAAGATTGTTTTTTTAAGCAGTTCAAGTGAAAGAATTCCTATGTCTTACTATGGGCATTTATACATTGGTTACATAGGCCAATCAATGCTAGAATGTAGTCGCTCTTCAAAACCTTGCATCTTCTCACTTCACCTACCCTTAGGAAACAGCCCAATAGCGACACAGAAAACAAAAGCAAGGACCCAAAAGCCCACAATAGTTACTGTTTCCAGATTCAGGGCAGTTTGTCTCCTTTGTGTTGAGTCTGCAATTTTAATGAAGCTATTTAATTTTCCACTTTTAGCATAGCTGTGCATAAAAAGTCCTTCTTACCTTAGAGGAAATGAAGAATTGGATAGAAAAGTCATCAAACTAAATAAAATAATTATATGGTTTACATTTGTCAAGCACACCTTCTGCCAGGAATAATGCTAAGTGCTTTATCTGCATTATTTTAGTTAAGACCTATAACCCTCTGTGATACACATTTTATTCATCAGTTCAGTTGCTCAGTCACAACTCTTTGCGACCCCATGAATCACAGCATACCAGGCCTCCCTGTCCATCACCAACTCCCAAAGTTCACTCAGACTCACGTTCATTGAGTCAGTGATGCCATCCAGCCATCTCATCCTCTGGTCCCCTTCTCCTACTGCCCCCAATCCCTCCCAGCATCAGAGTCTTTTCCAATGAGTCCACTCTTCGCAATAGGTGGCCAGAGTACTGGAGTTTCAGCTTTAGCATCAGTCCTTCCAAAGAAATCCCAGGGCTGATCTCCTTTAGAATGGACTGGTTGGATCTCAAGAGTCTTCTCCAACACCACAGTTCAAAAGCATCAATTCTATGGTGCTCAGCCTTCTTCATAGTCCAACTCTCACATCCATAGATGACCACAGGAAAAACCATAGCCTTGACTAGATGGACCTTCGTTGGCAAAGTCATGTCTCTGCTTTTGAATATGCTATCTAGGTTGGTCATAACTTTTCTTCCAAGGAGTAAGCGTCTTTTAATTTCATGGCTGCAGTCACCATCTGCAGTGATTTTGGAGCCCCCCAAATAAAGTCTGACACTGTTTCCACTGTTTCCCCATCTATTTCCCATGAAGTGATGGGACCAGATGCCATGATCTCAGTCTTCTGAGTTGAGCTTTAAGCCAACTTTTTCACTCTCCTCTTTCACTTTCATCAAGAGTCTCTTTAGTTCCTCTTCACTTTCTGCCATAAGGGTGGTGTCATCTGCATATCTGAGGTTATTGATATTTATCCCCGCAATCTTGATTCCAGCTTGTGTTTCTTCTAGTCCAGCATTTCTCCTGATGTACTCTGCATATAAGTTAAATAAGCAGGGTGACAATATACAGCCTTGACATACTCCTTTTCCTATTTGGAACCAGTCTATTGTTCCATGTCCAGTTCTAACTGCTGCTTCCTGACCTGCATACAGATTTCTCAAGAGGCAGTTCAGGTGGTCTGGTATGCCCATCTCTCTCAGAATTTTTCACAGTTGATTGTGATCCACACAGTCAAAGGCTTTAGCATAGTAGAAAGCAGAAATAGATGTTTTTCTGGAACTCATTTACTTTTTCCATGATCCAGCGGATGTTGGCAATTTGATCTCTGGTTCCTCTGCCTTTTCTAAAACCAGCTTGAACATCAGGAAGTTCACGGTTCACATATTGCTGAAGCCTGGCTTGGAGAATTTTGCTTTAATTTCTAAAAGTCACAAAAGCATGTCTCCAAAGGACCTCCAGTTGAAGGCCATCGCTCCTGGTTTTTCATGCTGGATCATGTTAAAAAAAGAAAGAATGGATGAATTCTTACAGCCAAAAACTCGAAGTTCTTTTGTGGCCACATCTGACATGATTTAACATTTTGGACATTTTATAAAGTAGTTCATTAACTTATCTGAGGTGGTAAGCACTGTGTAACTAGGAATGCCAAGCCCTCAATATTTAATTCAGTATTAACATTAATACCAGCATAGACAAAGCAGCTTGATTTCATGGGTTAGTGGATACAGAGAAACTATTGAACAGCTTAACCTCCAGAACACACTTAAAATTTGGGGAAGAGTTTGGCTAGTGAAATGACTATTTGGGTTTGAGGACTTAGCTTTGGAACACTGTCAAAAAACATCCTTGGTATCTGCTTGGTGACTATGGCCAAGAAGAAGCTGTGAAGATGGAGAACTGAGGTCCAAGGTGAAAGCACCACCGTCTTAATGGAGAGATCTGGGTCCCCCAAGGAAGTTTGTTCTTGCTGGTGGGGAGCTCTTGGCTCTTACCCAGTCCACTGAGGGCCCAGACAGCAGGGACCCAGTCCGCTTATATGGAGCAAAGAGGGTCTTGGACTCACAGCAAAAATAAAATCCGACCTACGTGTTTTGGATTTAAATTAATCCCAAATCAAGTCAGTTCAAGAAAGTCTGTTTTAACCCCACTGAGATGAGTTTATAACTTCTATAGAAACACACTTGCAAAGCATTTTGCAGCCTCCAGTGCTGGAATCACCTTTTGAGCCCGACAGACCTGGGTTTGAATCCCAGATCCACAATTTGTGAATTTGAGATGAAGGAAGGGGCTTCCCTGGTGGTCCAGTGGTTAGGAAACCCCCTGCCCATTCAGGGGACAGGGTGTGATCCCCTGGTCCAGGAAGGTCCCGCATGCCACAAGGCAGCTAAGCCCACATGCCACAACTACTGAAGCTCGTGCGCCTAGAGCCTGTGTTCCACAACAGGAGAGGCCACCGCAACAAGAAGCCAAGAGCAGCCCCCCACGCACCACAGCTAGAGGAAGCCCACTCACAGCTATAAAGGTCCAAGCCCAGCCAAAACCAAAATAATAATAAAGAAAAGCTGGAGAAAACGGGGACTTCTCTGATGGTCCAGTGGTTAAGAATCTGCCTTCCAATGCAAAGGACATGAGTTCTAGCCCTGGTCATGGAACTAAGATTCCACATCCCTGGTGGCTCAGAGATTCAAGCATCTGCCTCCAATGCGGGAGACCTGGGTTCGATCCTTGGGTCAGGAAGGTCCCCTGGAGAAGGAAATGGTAACCCACTCCAGTATTCTTGCCTGGAGAATCCCATGGACGGAGAAGCCTGGTAGGCTACACCCCATGGGGTCGAAAAGAGTCGGACACGACTGAGCAGCTTCACTCACAAGGCAACCAAGCCCCTGAGCTGCAGTGAAGCTCCCTCATACCACAGCTAAGACCCAATGCAGCCAAATAAATATTTTTTTTTAAGAAGAAAATAAATTGTGCCACAGTTTAAAAGAGAAAGAGTAGGGCAAATTACTTAAGCTTTCTGTTCCCCAGCTCCTTTTAGAGATGCCGGGAAGCTAATGTAAACTTCTGTTTTGAAGTGCTAAGCACAGAGCTGGTCACAGAGTGAGTATCAGTAAGTGGTGGCCGGTGGTGCTTTGTCTTTGCTCATCACAGCAGCTCTTTATGTGGTTGCTGCTATGGCCCCACTTTTCAGATGAAGAAAGTGAGGCTTAGAGAAGCTTTGTTCAAGAGCAGATACACAGAAGCAGAGGAAGTGCCAACCTGCAAGGCCCATCTTCAGACTTAACTTCTAGGCCTTCCCACTGCAGAACAAAGGGCTTCCTTTGAATGCAGCACCAACCACACACTCACTTCTATCAGTCAAATAACAAGTGTCTTTTGAGCAGTTGCTTCTTTTTCTCTTAACTTTTCATTTTGTATTGGAGTATAGAATGGCTACCCACTCCAGTATTCTGGCCTGGAGAATTCCGTGGACTGTATAGTCCATGGGGTCACAAAGAGCTGGACATGACTGAGTGACTTTCACTTTCACATAGCCGATTATTGAGGGCTTCCCAGGTGGCACAGTAGTAAAGAATCCGCCTGCCAGTGCAGGAGACACAAGAGACGTGAGTTTGATCCCTGGGTCAGGAAGCTTCCCTGGAGAAGGAAATGGCAACCCACCAGTATTCTTGCCTGGGAAATCCCATGGACAGAGGAGCCTGGTGGGCTACAGTCCAAGGGCTCAACTGGGCACACTGGCACAACTGAGCACACGCTACACTAAAGCCAGTTGTGATGATTTCAGGTGAACAGCAAAGGGATTCAACCATGCATATACATGAATCCATTCTCCCCCAAACTCCCCTCCCATCCAGGCTGCCGCATAATATTAAGCAGAGTTCCCTGTGCTACACAGTAGGTCCTTATTGGTTATTCGTTTTAAATATAGCAATGTGTACATATCCATCCTAAACTCCCTAACTATCCCTTCCCCCCATCATTACCTTGGCAACCCTAAGTCTGTCTCTTTCTGTTTTGTAAATAAGCTCATTTGTGTTGTTTCTTCTTAGATTCCACATATAAGGTATGTCATATGATGCTTTTCCTTCTCTGTCTGACTTGACTTCACTCAGTATGACAGTCTCTAGGTCCTTCCACGTTGCTATAAATTGCTTTTTGAGTGTGCGCTTGGGAAACCAGCTATTGCACCCAGAAGCTCTGGCAAAGTCGGGATGAGACTCTAAGTTATGCCATCTCAGATTTTCTGATCCAGACCAGAAACAGTTAAAGAGCTGGTGAGAAGAGGTCAGCAGTGTGGCCAGACCCCACAGGCACAGGCAGGAGAGTGTGAAAGAGACTGAGGTCCCAGAGTCAAGACTGTGTGGCCGGTCTGTTTGGGGCTTAGGGTGGTCAAGACCCAGTACTGGGCTTCCCCGTGGCTCAGTGGGGGAAGAATCCGCCTCCAACGCCAGAGGCGCAGGAGATGTAGATTCGATCCCTGGGTCAGGAAGATCCCCCTGGAGAAGGGCATGGCAACCCACTCCAGTGTTCTTGCCTGGAGAATCCCATGGACAGAGGATCCTGGTGGACTACAGTCCACAGTGTCGCAAAGAGTTGGACACGATTGAAGTGACTTAGCACACATATACACAGACCCAGTGCCACGGCTATCTGAAAACTTGAGTCTCTGAAGCCTTCCAAAGTGCCCTGGTCTTTTGGTCAACAGTGGGCTCAGTTTTGTTCAGCAAAACCCTTTTCCCTTATTGCTAGCTGGGGTTTCCAGTTGCAGCCAGTCCTCATCATTCCTTGCGAAACTCCCAAGGAGACTCTCTGTCAGTCGTTATTCATGGTTCTGAACAGACTTCCACATCCAGCCAGTCTGCCTTTGAGCAGCAGGCAGGCATGCCCCCTCCCCTGCAGTCCAGGAGAGAGTGTCAGAATGCCAGCAAATTCAAGCATTCTCAGCCACCTGGGTCACCCTGGCGAAGAGGCTGGGACTACCCAGTCCCCAGTTCTACAGCCACAGAAAAAAAGACCAAGCAGATATTGGAGCCAGAAAGTCCGATGCCTGAGCCCCTCAGGCTGGTCCCCCAGGGGGCCTTGGGATGGGAAATGCAATGTCTTTCCAGCAGCCTGAGTTCTCCTGCACCTCCACCTCTGGGCTCGTGTCCCTCACTCTGCACAGGCTCTGACTTCCACGTTTGCTAGTGCTACGCGTAGAGTACCCAGGACTCCTTTAAATGTCCCCTTCTCCAGGCAGTATCAGGAATCACATTTCTTTCCTTTGAGCCTTCAAGCTATTTAATGTCTTTTTGTCGATCACTTTACTATGAAATAGTTCAGACATAGAAAAATACAGAGTATCTGCAACCATCATCCAGCTTGAGAAATAGAACATAAATACATCTGATGCTTGCTCTATTCCCCTCCGTCATCAGGGTCCCTTCCCTTTTGCCATCCTTAGTGTATTCACTGTCATAATCTTGGGGTTCCTGTGTATGCTTTCATGCTTTTATTGCATACGGATTTATCCTTATATGAGTCTTTTTGGATATGTTTAAACATCTTAGCAATTATATCAAATGTAGGTATCCTTCAACTTCCTCGTTTCTAAGGCGAGTTTGGTGACAGTATCTACCTTCAAAGGGTTGTCATGACTAAATGAGTTAATACATGCAAATTGCATTAAGTCCAAAAATAATAATAGCTAATTAATTAGCTATTATTTTTTTACTTACTGTGTTTCATGAGTTAGCCGTATAATACATTTACTTTTAGACCATTCATTTTAATTTCTATATATAACATTCTGTTGTAACAGTAAACTGAAATGCACTTCTTCATGCTTCTGTTGATGAAAATATAATTGTTTCCAATCTCTATTATTAGCCATGATTTTGCAGTCAACATTCTTGCATGTCTCCTTGTGCATGGGCAAGTTTTTTCTGACCTCAGATACCTGAATAGTGTAGACTTGCTGATTTATATCTTTCACATGTTTTAACTCACTTGTGGCTAGTATTATAATTATACGTGTGTGTGTGTGTGTGTGTGTGTGTGTGTGTGTATGCACAAGTCTTATCATTCCTAGCAGATTATAAGCTCTTAGAAGACAGGCAGTGGCATTCAGTCATTCATTGATTCATTTAACAAATATGTGCTCAGCAGCCATTACAGGCAGCATACAGGTCTAAGTGACAGAATGCAAAGACTGAATGTCCTCTGTGCTCTAGGAGACACAGGAGACGTGAAATCAAGTTGGTGATCGTTTCAGAGGGGAAGGTTATCGCTGAGTGTTTGGAATGGTTTTGGATGTCTGCTCTCTCAGTCAAGCCCTTCATTAATGGCACCACTGCTTGTTGGGTGCCTGGATGTCAAGTCACTAATCTTGATGAGTTCGGGTTCCGCCAATGAGAAAGAATTATTTTATTGTGTTTAAAAGCACAGACGAGAGTTCCAATTCCGGCATCAAATATGAACTGCATGAATTTGTACAAAGGATTTAACTTCCTCAAGTCCTCGCTTCCTGATCTGTTGTTCAGTTGCTCAGTCCTGTCCAACCCCATGGGCTGCAGCATCCCAGGCTTCCCTGTCCTTCACTGTCTCCCAGAGTTTGCTCAAACTCGTTTCCACTGAGTTGGAGATGCCATCCAACCATCTTATCCTCTGCCGCCCCCTTGTAACTGGTGCTAATAATAGTATCTGTCCAAAAGGGGACTAACAATGCAGGGAAAGTATTTGGCACAGTGCCTGACACAGAAAAGGTGCTCAACAGTTGGTTTCTCTAATAATGATCATGTTGATTACATTACCCATGAACCAAAAGATGCATGTCATTAAAAAAAAATTTATAGGACAGTATACAGTCTGTGTGTATGGGACTTTGTCAAGAGAACAACAGATTAAGTGCTTTTCTCCAATTATCTCAGATAAGAAGTGAATTAACCTCTGCAGTGCCAGGCACTTTAAATATGTGATAGAAACATGCTTAGCAGATTATTTAATTCTTACAACAGTCCTATGAGGTGAAGGTGTACACAGTATCCCTGGGAAGTGGGGGAAGCTGTGGGAGAAATTGGGACTCCATCCTCCACCCTGTGGATTCCAAAATTGAAGGGTGCTCAGGTCCCTTTTATAAAATGGTGTAGTATTTGCATGTGCTGTGCTGTGCTTAGTCACTCAGTGTGTCCGACTCTGCAACCCTATGGACTGTAGCCCGCCAGGCTCCTCTGTCCATGGGGATTCTCCAGGCAAGAATACTGGAGTGGGTTGCCATGCTCTCGGCAGTATTTGCATATCTTTCCATATACTTATTTTATTTTTATTTTTACTTTATTTTACTTTACAATACCATATTGGTTTTGCCATACATTGACATGAATCTACCACGGGTGTATACGAGCTCCCAATCCTGAATCCCCCTCCCACCTCCTACCCCATATCATCTCTCTGGATCATCCCCGTGCACCAGCCCCAAGCATCCTGTATCCTGTATCGAACATAGGCTGGCGCTTCATTTCTTACATGATAGTATACATGTTTCAATGCCATTCTCCCAAATCATCCCACCCTCTCCCTCTCCCTCTCCCTCAGAGGCCAAAAGTCCGTTCTATAATCTGTGTCTCTTTTGCTGTCTCATATACAGGGTCATCATTACCATCTTCCTAAATTCCATATATATGTGTCAGTATACTGTATTGGTGTTTTTCTTTCTGGCTTACTTCACTCTGTATAATCGGCTCCAGTTTCATCCATCTCATTAGAACTGAGTCAAATGTATTCTTTTTAATGGCTGAGTAATACTCCATTGTGTATATGTACCATTGCTTTCTTATCCATTCATCTGCTGATGGACATCTAAGTTGCTTCCATGACCTGGCTATTATAAACAGTGCTGCAATGAACATTGGGGTACATGTGTCTCTTTCAATTCTGGTTTCCTCGGTGTGTATGCCCAGCAGTGGGATTGTTGGGTCACAAGGCAGTTCTATTTGCAGTTTTTTAAGGAATCTCCACACTCTTCTCCATAGTGGCTGTACTAGTTTGCATTCCCACCAACAGTGTAAGAGGGTTCCCTTTTCTCCACACCCTCTCCAGCATTTATTGCTTGTAGACTTTTGGATCTCAGCCATTCTGACTGGCGTGAAATGGTACCTCATTGTAGTCTTGATTTGCATTTCTCTGATAATGAGTAATGTTGAGCATCTTTTCATGTGCTTGTTAGCCATCCGTATGTTTTCTTTGGAGAAATGTCTGTTTAGTTCTTTGGCCCATTTTTTGATTGGGTCGTTTTTTTTTCTGGAGTTGAGCTGCATAAGTTGCTTGTATATCTTTGAGATTAGTTGTTTGTCAGTTGCTTCATTTGCTATTATTTTCTCCCATTTTGGAAGGCTGTCTTTTCACCTTGCTTATAGTTTCCTTTGTTGTGCAGAAGCTTTTAATTTTAATTAGATCCCATTTGTTCATTTTTGCTTTTATTTCTAATATTCTGGGAGGTGGATCATAGAGGATCCTGCTGTGATTTATGTCGGAGAGTGTTGTGCCTATGTTCTTCTCTAGGAGTTTTATAGTTTCTGGTCCTACGTTTAGGTCTTTAATCCATTTTGAGTTTATTTCTGCATGTGGTGTTAGAAAGTGATCTAGTTTCATTCTTCTACAAGTGGTTGACCAGTTTTCCCAGCACCACTTGTTAAAGAGATTGTCTTTTCTCCATTGTATATTCTTGCCTCCTTTGTCAAAGATAAGGTCTCCATAGGTGTGTGGGTTTATCTCAGGGCTTTCTATTTTGTTCCATTGATCTATATTTCTGTCTTTGTGCCAGTACCATACTGTCTTGATGACTGTGGCTTTGTAGTAGAGCCTGAAGTCAGGCAAGTTGATTCCTCCAGTTCTATTCTTTTTTTTCTCAAGATTGCTTTGGCTATTTGAATTTTTTGTATTTCTATACAAATCTTGAAATTATTTGTTCTAGTTCTGTGAAAAATACCGCTGGTAGCTTGATAGGGATTGCATTGAATCTGTAGATTGCTTTGGATAGTATACTCATTTTCACTATATTGATTCTTCTGATCCATGAACATGGTATATTTCTCCATCTATTAGTGTCCTCTTTGATTTCTTTCATCAGTGTTTTATAGTTTTCCATATATAGGTCTTTAGTTTCTTTAGGTAGATATATTCCTAAGTATTTTATTCTTTTCGTTGCAATGGTGAATGGAATTATTTCCTTAATTTCTTTTTCTACTTTCTCATTATTAGTGTATAGGAATGCAAGGGATTTCTGTGTGTTGATTTTATATCCTGCAACTTTACTCTATTCATTGATTAGCTCTAGTAATTTTCTGGTGGAGTCTTAGGATTTTCTATGTAGAGGATCATGTCATCTACAGTGAGAGTTTTACTTCTTCTTTTCCAATTTAGATTCCTTTTATTTCTTTTTCTGCCCTGATGGCTGTGGCCAAAACTTCCAGAACTATGTTGAATAGTAGCGGTGAAAGTGGGCACCCTTGTCTTGTTCCTGACTTTAGGGGAAATGCTTTCAACTTTTCACCATTGAGGATAATGTTAGCTGTGGGTTTGTCATATATCGCTTTTATTATGTTGAGGTATGTTCCTTCTATTCCTGCTTTCTGGAGAGTTTTTATCATTAATGGATGTTGAATTTTTTCAAAGGTTACTTACAATATTTAATACAGGATTAATGCTATGTAAATACCTGTAAAAACAATGTAAGTGCTAAAATACTTCAGCACATCTAGGATGTCATCAAGAGTTTTTGCGTTTTTCATTGCACTGTGAACCATCAGCCTATTACCTAATTTGAAATTTTAGAATGTTACCAGCTGCTACCTCTTCTCTATGAATGTATATTCACGATGTATTGTATCTCAGCTTTATTTAGAGAATGGAGTTTTGTTTTGCTTTCTAATTTGTTTCAGCCCACAAATTTGACTCTAAATTCCAGAAACAATCAGAAACTCCTTGCATCTCTTGACCCCTGTTCTGGGCGCTGGGACAGGCTTCCCAGCCCAGGAGCTCTGGGGGCAGCCGCACACTCGAACCTCTAGAGGGAGCTTAGTGGGTATTTGAGTCCACTGCTCAGCCTCTGGGCAAAACTGCATTTGAATCATACCTGAAAATGTCATTCTTGTGAATGGATTCTCAGAGAAAAATTCCAGTATCACTTCCCAAAATAGATTCAGACACTGCCCAGGTTGCTTCCATCACATGCATACTTAATTTTCCTATAATTCCCTTTCATTTCAGAGTGGTCTCCAGCTCCCCGCAGTGGCCCCTCCTAGGAATTTTCTCCAAAGTGAAGCCAGCATGTTAGGTCTCTTAGAGACACATAGCCCTATCTTTTGACTGCCTCTTCATTCCTCCGCAAGAAACAGGCATAACATTTCAAAACAATGAGTTGCAGCTGAGCTTTAACCTACTAGATATGTAGCAGAATGTTTCTCTCTAATAAATGCTTTCTGTTATTTAAAAATTTTTTTCATTTGTAATCTTGAATTTAAGGGGTGTACTGCTTATGCTTAAACTAATCAATTTTGAATACAGTGTATTTATGTTCCCCACCAAACAACAGCCTGGTGCCAAGTGTTTGGGAAATAACCTGACAGGTACATTTAACTTAAAGGGACAGTCATGGCGTGATCTTCACTCTAGCATGAAAGAAAAATTATTCTTGGACCTCCATCTCTTTCTGAAGGACAGAAGGCAGATGAAGCTCTTCTCAAATATCAGGCAGAGTGAGAAGTAGACTTGTTCTGCAGCTCTAAAACGCAGACCAAGGGCATATGGGCAGAGTTGATCATGAGATCACCTTTTGCTCAATGTAAAGAAAACCTTTTCAGAACACACTGACTTCTCCGTTTCTGGAAGTGCTTGATGGGAAGCTGAAAAGCATCCACCAAGGATACTTCGGAAGGGGTGGGAAAGACCCTCTTAGCTCCCTTCAAGCTCTAAGATGCTGTAAATCTTTAAGGGAAGGATTGACTTTCCTAGTTTGCTTCTTTCTGAAGATACTGACCTGACTCTGGGGAGATATTCTTCCCTGTAGTGGAAAAACTCCATCACTTAACTCACTGGTGTTGTAAGTGCTATGGAATCAGAGGAAGGCGTGACTGACAGTGTGCGTGGTGGGAGGAGAGCTGGGGAAGGGTTAGGGCGGCTTTCCTAAGCTGAGAGCAATGAAAGAGAGGAGTTAGAGGAATCTGTAAGATTCCATTGAAAGGTATGAGAAAATAGGAAACTGTGGTTTATTTAAAGCATTATGCGTTTTCCATAATGGCTTAACACTGTAAGGGATGAAGTAGAGATTAAGAAATAGGAGTAACATCTGAAATATTTAATGACCTGTATGGCAGTTAGCTAAACGAATCAAAACAGGGGCCAGACATTTCACAGCCATTTCACATTTCTGTTGGAATATCTGATAAATATCAGCCCAATCAATAAGTCTGAAAAGTAATTTTTTACCAGAATATTCCCCCAAAGAAGGAGCACCGTCATAATTGCAATTTAGAAAGATCACTCTGAGAGGAGAGGGAATTGCCAAAATTCTTAATGACTGGGAATGTAAGTTGAATAGTGTATAAATTCAGCCAGTTTCAAGAAGCAATTCTACACTAAACCATAAACCCAGCTATGAAAAATAAGCCTATCCCTCAGTCCAGAATAACAACAATAACAAAATCCACCATGCGCCAAGATGAAAATCGAGCTGCCGGTTTACAAGAAATGTAACCCTATCCCTGCCTCTTGTTGTCAGCGCCAGTCTGGTTTTCAGGCAGAGCCTGGTTTGGCATTGATCATGGAGTGAATTTGCTGAAAACAGCAGCCTTGCATGTTTACAGTTCTTTCTGCTGGTGATGCATGGATTAGAAAAAGAAATAGGGGTGATTAAGACAGGAATGGTAAACACCAGATAATCCAAAGTCAGACAAATGACCTCCAGCTCAAAGTCAGTCAGCCAACCAAAGTCACTCCACTGCTCCTCTCCCCTTTTTTCTTGTGGGAAGAGTCACAGCACCAAGGACTGTCAGTTCCCACTGGGTAAAGGTGGGCTTTCCATCATCCCCATGTGAGAATGTGAGGGCTGGAAAGCATCTGGTGAGCATCAGTCTGTGAGGTCGTCAGGGATATCTGGGGGGCCTGTCAGGCTCCTGGAGCCCAGCACAGGGAAAGTCTGGAGGCGGAATGTGAGAGCACTGGAGGGGCCCTGAAAATAGCTTCAGCAAAGACCAGCCGCTGATGGATTCTCTAGGGTCAAGGCCGGGGGTTCCATATGAGTGGCATTTAGCTCTGTGGCTGTTGGTTACTAGAAACACCCCCTCCCCTTTTCTCTTCACTAAGAGAACCGTAGGAAAGCATGTTCCTGAGATGTTTCCCCAAACTTCAGCTCAGCCCAGGATCGAAAGGGTGTAAACTTAAAGCCAGCGATGTGACCATGAGCAGGAGAGTTCTCTGAGCCTCAGTCATGTCATCTATAAAAGCAGTCCCCACGTGACTTAGAGAAGTGCTATAGGAGTCTCGGGAGGTAACAGACAGCAGCGGTAAGCAGATCTTTGCTATGTGAGGGCCACATGATATCGCTGTTATTGCTCTGCTAACGTGAGCTCAGGTAGCTTTGGGGAGCAGATCTCTGGTGCATGGAGTGGACTCCAGCTCTTTCTCTGGGAGGGATGCTGTGGGCTTTGGAAGCCCTTAGAAAACTGGTGGAATGGAGAAGTAATCAAATGTTTCTGGGCAGCTGAGGGAGGCAGACTCGGGGAAGATTCCATTGTTGCAGGAGACTTGGAGGAAGGGACCTGAAGTGAAAACACTGTGGGCTGGGTGTCAGACTGTCTGGGTGTGAGCCCTAGTTAGCGCCTCCTTTTCTGGCTGTTTGATTCAGTTGAGTTACTTGTCTGTTCTATCTCTAAAAGAGCCATGATTTTTATAAATCTGATTTTAAAAGCTTGTTACAAAGATTTAAAATAATGCAGTTAAATAGAGCCTAAATAGTAAATGTCACTGAATAATGACTATTATTAATGACCACTGATTTAGTAAAATGCAATGGAAAATACTTGTTCATAGAACCACTCCACAGTATCACTTGTATGTGGAATCTTAAAAAAAAAAATGAATACATAGAAACAAAGAGTAGAATGGTGGTTTTCAGGGGCTGGGAGTGGAGGAAATATGAAAGGGTTGGTAAAAGAGTACAAACTTTCCGTTGTAAGGATCTGATGTAATGTATAACATGGTGACTGTATTGTATAATTGAAATTTACTAAGAGAGTAGAACTTGTGTTACCACATATACTTAGCAAAGGGTAAATATTGAAGTGAAAGATATGCTCATTAGCTCAGTGCAGGGAATCCTTTCACAATGTATACGTATATCAAAACATTATATTGTACACTTTAAATATAGTATAGTTTTGTTTGTCAATTACACCTCTGCCGCTAAGTTGCTTCAGTCGTGTCCGACTCTGTGCGACCCCAGAGATGGCAGCCCACCAGGCTCCGCCGTCCCTGGGATTCTCCAAGCAAGAACACTGGAGTGGGTTGCCATTGCCTTCTCCAATGCATGAAAGTGAAAAGTGAAAGTGAAGTCACTGAGTCGTGTCCAACTCTCAGCAACCCCATGGATTGCAGCCTACCAGGCTCCTCTGTCCATGGGATTTTTCCAGGCCAGAGTACTGGAGTGGGGTGCCATTGCTTCTTCTGAATTACATCTTGGTAAAGCTAAAAAACTACTTCTCATAGAAGAAATGCCAGGTCATAGACTGAAAGGGATGCTGAGCTCACCTGAATTAATGAATAAGAAAACTGAGACCCCAGAAGGTTGACCTATTGGTGGTCCCAAGGCTATTGGTGGCAGAACTGAGCTTCCAACAAAAGTCTCCAAGTGGTGGAGTCATTTCCTCTCCATCATGCTTCTGAGATGCTTCCCAGGACCAACACCTGGGTATAGGTCTTGGGTTCCGTGACTCAGAGGCATAGCCAGGCTTTGAACTGAGCGTGTGTGGAACAGCACCTGCTGATGCTCTGAGGGTGGCCGAGGGAGGTGCAGACGGGAGCCAGGTTGGCACGGCCGGGCTCAGGACCATCAGAGCCTGAGGAGAGGCTGAAGAATCGGACTACCAAGTCTTTCTTAGAAGAGAGGGAGTCCCCATAGGGTTTTAGAGGACAGAGCAAACAGCAGTCAGGTGTGTGTTTTGGGAAACCCACTCAGGCAGTGCTGCGAGGACCCCATGTGGCCTGGCCCGCCGAGGACCCCAGCAGCACGTGGATAACAGTTCTACTGTTATGACTGTTAGGACGTGCTGTTATGACGCTATGCTCTTATGATGTCCTTTTGTCTGTATGCATTGGGAGGGGGCCAGGCAATGCCACTGAAGTCTCTGGTTCTCATTCCTCTCGTCTGAGCCTCACAACACCTTCAGTGGGAGGCAAAGAGGATATTTTCACTCCCATCCTGCAGGGAAGGAGAACCCAGGGGCAGAGGTGACAAGCTTCTCTGGGCACTAATCCCAGCACTTTCTCTGTGCATCACACTGGATGACGTGTGGTGGAACCATGTCAGAAGTAAAGGTCTTCCACTTCACATTTTTAAAACAAAATACACTGAGGACAAGAGACATAGTAAATGCTTAATAAGTACTTGTTAAATTTTTCTTCTACACACTGAAAAGTTTAATAATGAGTTTCAATAACAAATTTTAACAAATGTAGTTTCCCATAGCAAATATTTATAGTTTCAAGGGTATGAAATAAGATACTTAGGAATATGAAAACAAACATTTTAGTATCTTAAGAAGTCTCTTTGAATAAGTTACAGACGTAAATACCAAGCTTTAAGATAAGAAGATAAGCTACAGAATGGGAGAAAATGTCTACAAGTCATATATCTGATAACGATTTAGTGTTCAGAATATATAAAAAACTCTTACAACTCAACAACAAAAAGACAAAAACAAACAAACAAAAAAACCCGTAAACCAAAAAAATGAGCAAAGTAGTCGAGTAGACTTTTCTCCAGAAGTTACAAATGGCCAGTAGCAGAGGAAAAGATCGACATCATGAATCACTAAAGATATGAATATCAAAGTCACAATGAGATGTCACTTCACAACCACTAAAGATGGTTTGACCCATTCCATCATCATCCAAGACCTGGTTCTGACATGGGAAGTAGAAAACATAAAAAGAAAGGATAAAGTTCAGAAAATGAAAGCAGAAGAGAGAGGGAAAGTGATATAATGAATGTACATTGCACTCAGAATGAATTTCAAGTCTAAACTCTGTCACTTCCTGTGTACATGATCTTGGCCACATCATGGAACCTTTCTGAAACTTTAATTTCCTCTGCTATAAGGTGCAAGAGGTAGACCAGATGATCTTTGAGGTCCCTTCCACTCCTGGTGTCTTACAATTCCATATGTAGGTACATAACCTTCTTAAAGTCTCTCAGGCTTTTTGAGAGTAAGAAAGAAGGAGCTTGGAGCATACGCATGATTGGGAGGTATTATGGGGTGAATTTTGAGTGGGAACTCCTGGGGGTAACCAGTTCTGGTTAGACGTTTTTCTGGGCTTGACTGAGTAAAGCCTGAAACCTATCCTTTCAAAATGGAGAAAGGGGAGACTTAGCTTTAAATGTATTTCATCTGACAGTGATGAAAGTATTAAAATTGCACAAGAAGGAAATTTATAGGGCTCTTTACGTGCCGCTCATTTCGCACCAGTGAGAAGAGACTGAAATTCAGTATGTTCTCAAATTAGCTAAAGAAACCCCTTGTCAAAGACTCCTCAATCCATCTGGTTATCATTATTAAAGCATTATGGGGTGTGTATGCTTTCCTTAGGAAAAAAAATGAATAATCCCTTCAAATATGTAATTTCATAGATTTTGAAATGTGAAGGCAACCGTTAAGGGAGCTATCAAAGCGATCTGAGGCTCAGAGTGAGCTGTCATGAGGGAAATATAAGAGCGTTTTCAATAACTGGAGGTTCAACAGTTTCTCATGCCAAGATCCAGGATTTCAAGAACACTTTTTGGAATTCTAAAGACTGTTGTTTTCATTGCACGGAGGCATCTGAGCCTAAAAGATAAATTCTGAACCACCTGGACCATATTAGAACGTCTGGGGCCCTCAAAGGTGCAAAGAGAGACTCACCCAGATATGCCTGCTAGCAGGACTGCCTCCCAAAGCACAGCACAGCTGAGCCTCTGTTTCTGTAGCTGTGGCATTTTGTTCCCAGAGCACCATGCCCTGGGCCAGCCTTGCCTCTTAGACCTCAGCCCAAATAAGAAAACATTTCTCTTAAGCAAGATGGAGCAATAGTGAGGACCTGGAGTCAGACAGACTTTGAGCCAGATCCGAGCTCCCAGCCCTCTCACTCATGAGCTTTGTGACCTTGGGCCAGCACAGTGCTTGGTTCACAGAAGGCATTCAGTCAATCCCTCTTGACATGAACTTTTGAATCAGGTTGATTACTTACCTGATTTGTTCAGAAGTTTCCTTCTTATAAGGGATAGTTAGGGAGTTTGGGATGGACATGTACACACTGCTATGTTTAGAATGGGTAGCCAACAAGGTCCTACTGTATATAGCAGAGAGAACTCTGCTCAGTGTTATGTGGCAGCTTGAATGGGAGGGAAGTTTGGGGGAGAATGGATATATCTACATGCGTGGCTCAGTCCCTCTGCTGTGCACCTGAAACTATCAAAACATTGTTAATTGGCTATATGCCAATATTAAATAAGTTTAAAAAAATAAAGGCAGAACAGCTGAGATCTGATCCTTGCTTTATAAGTGCTTAATCTCTCTATGCCTCAGTTTCTTCATCTGTCAAATGGATATGATGATATCTACATCGTAAGCTGATTATGATGATCACATGAGTCAAAAGTGCTTAAAACAGTGCCTGATACAGAGTAAGCACTGTCTATGGATTTATCATAAAAGAGAATTCTGAAAATTTCTAACATATGATTAACACTCCAAAAAGATTATGTATGTAGTATTTTTACTTTATTTCTTTATTGATCTTTTCTTTACTTATTTTTATATATTTTCCATACATGGTATAAGGCCCTACAAAAGATTTAAACATCCCCTGAAAGCCTCCATCAAAAAGAATAAAACTTCCTTCTACTGTTCAGTGCTTTTTAACTTACCAACTGCTTTTGTGACAGAATTTGATTTGATCCTGACCTCAACCACAGCCCTGCAGGGTTCCCATCTGCCTTGTTCTGGTTGATCCTCCAAGGAAGCCTGGACTTTGGCTGGAGAAACTCACTGCTAGCTTGTCTCCCAGACACAGAAGCCCCTAACAGGGCATGGATTTGTCATCATTATTTCTGGCTACCTTGCAAAGTAGAGGAGGCAATTCCACTATTGCCATCCATGGTTGGGGGCTGGGATTGTTTTCCCACTGGAGGAAAAAATACAACTTTGAAACTTACATTTGGATGGGAATTTAAATATCTCTTCAGTTTGCTTATGTCTTGTAAGGTGGTGAATAAATGAGGGAGGGAGGGTAGGGGAAAGGTCCATAAGGAAGGCAATATTGCTGTGAATTGTTACAAAACTGTCAAAAAACCTTAAAACCATAATACTCTGTGCTGGTGAATATGCACTGAGATGGCTACTGAGGCACTGCTAGTGGAGTTGTAAGTTGCTCCAGCCTTTCTGAAAGTGATTTGACAATATGCCCAAGAAGAATTAAAATTTTTAGACCTCTCTAGAATGTAAGATTCAAGAAGACAAATATTTTTTGTTTGTCTTCAATTTTTTTTTTTGCTTGTTTCTACATTACCAATTTTGAATGTTGTCCAGCACTTAGTGGATGCTCACTAAATATTTATTGAGTGAAACACTCATCAATCTCTTAAGTCCAATAGGTCAACCTAAAAAAAAGTCAGAAATGAAGACAAAGTCTTTTATATGTGCATAAATTTATAAAATAAATATCAAATAAAAATATATGCACAGCATGATTTATAATAGTGAAAGTTTAGAAACAATTATAACGTACAAAACAGGGAAGTTATTAGATAATCAATTGAAGTTTTCAATTAAGTTGACTTTTAGTATGTGGGAAAATGTTTATCATATAATTTTAAGTGGAAAAATTCATATGTATATTAAATTTTACATGTAGTAAATCTCAACTTTGTTTTAGTTAAGTTTTTTTAAGCACAGAGAAAATGCAGGAAGAAATAGAACAAAATGATACAGTGTTTATCTCTGAGTGATATTAGGTGTGATTTTAGTTTTTCTTAACTTTTCAGTGTGCGTGTGCGCGCTTAGTCGTATCTGATTCTTTGTGACCCAATAGACTGTAGCCCCTCAGGCTTCTCTACCAATGGAATTTTCCAGGCAAGAATACTGGAAGGGGTTTCCATTTCCTATTCAGAGATCTTCTCCACCCAGGGATCAAATCTGGGGTCTCCCACATTGGCGGGCAGATTCTTCACCACTGTGCCACTATAATAAGCATATATTACTGTTAAACCTAGGAAAAAGATATGTTACAAAATTTCTATTGAAGTTAGAGTCAGATGGAGATCAGGCTTGTGACCAGGCTCTGCAACTTGCTGGTTGTGTGTTCATTCCAAAGACTTTATGTGGCTCATGTGATATATGTAAACAGATCATTTAACAAAATACTGACCATAAAACTGGGACTTTTCCTGGTGGCTCAGTGGTAAAGAATCTGCCTGCAATGTAGGAGATACAGTTTCCATCCCTAGATCAGGAAGAATCCCTGCAGAAGGAAATGGCAACCCACTCCAGTATTCTTGCCTGGGAAATCCCATGGACAGAGGAGCCTGGAAGTCTACAGTTGATGAGGTCACAAAGAGTTGGGCACGACTTAGGGACTAAATAACAGCAAAATAAAGCATAAAATTAACATATGAAATGATAGCTGTTGTTCTAACAACTGTTGTAGCAAAGCAGTAGCTTTTGAAAAAGAGCTGTTGTAATATCCTTTCCTGACGTGTGTTGAGATTCCCAGCAGGTCAGGAATGGCATCGTCAGTTCCTGGAGGTGGGGGCGGTACCCTGTCTGTTTTGTATATTTGGCAATTCAACTGCTGGGTGACTTTTACTGTGTGTATAAAGAAAGGCTGAGGAGTTGCTGATCTGCCACATTAACTTGTCAGAATAACAGTGACCTGTACTCTCGGGTACAGAAATGAGTCCTTTTCCTGGCTGTGAGCCTACCCTACCATCATGTCTCCAAGAAGCTTCTTTGTTCTCTTTTCATACATGGTCACGCTGAGTCCTCATAATAATGCTGTGCAGAGGGGCCTGTATTACACCAGGGTTATAGATGAAGCACAAGCTGGAATCAAGATTGCCAGGAGAAATATCAGTAATCCAAGACATGCAGAGGACTGCATGGCAGAAAGTGAAGAGGAACTGAAGAGCCTCTTGATGAAAGTGAAAGAGGAGAGTGAAAAAGCTGGCTTAAACTCAACACTCAGAAAACTAAAATCATGGCATCTGGTCCCATTACTTCATGGCAAATAGATGGGGAAACAATGGAAACAGTGTCAGACTTTCTTTTCTTGGGCTCCAAAATTGCTGCAGATGGTGACTGCAGCCATGAAATTAAAGGATGCCTGCTCCTTGGAAGAAAAGCTATGACCAACATAGACAGCATATTAAAAAGCAGAGAAATTAGTTTGCTGACAAAGGTCCATCTAGTCAAAGCTACAGTTTTCCCAGTAGTCATGTATGGATGTGAGAGCTGGACCATAAAGAAAGCTGAGCACCAAAGAATTGATGCTTTTGAACTGTGGTGTTGGAGAAGACTCTTGAGAGCCCCTTGGACTGCAAGGAGATGCAACCAGTCCATCCTAAAGGACAGATCAGTCCTGGGTGTTCATTGGAAGGACTGATGTTGAAGCTGAAACTCCAATACTTTGGCCACCTGACGCAAAGAACTGACTCATTGGAAAAGACCCTGATGATGGGAAAGATTGAAGGCGGGAACAGAAGAGGACGACAGAGGATGAGATGTTTGGATGGCATCACCAACTCAGATGGACTTGAGTTTGAGCAGGCTCCAGGAGTTGGTGATAGACAGGGAGGCCTGGAGTGCTGCAGTCCATGGGGTCACAAAGAGTCAGACACAACTGAGCGACTGGACTGAACTGATAGATGAAGAAGCTGAGACCCATGGAAGGGTAGAGACTGCCCAAGGTCACAGACTTAGTAAACTGATGGGACCAGGATTCAAATGCAGTATCTTTGCCTCCTAAGTTCTGTAGTCTCCCCTTTCCTGGACTCCTTTCCAGAGGAGTGACTAGCAACTATATTCTTCAGGTCTTGCTGATTGGGGGGTTTCCTGGGATATTCCAGACAGCAATATTTTAACCTTTTCTGTGGTTGCTAGCCAGAAATGAAGAAAAACTGGCATCTCCAAGTCTAAAAAGGAGTTGGATAAAATGTTCCTTTGTTACTGGCTTTAGTAGCAACCCTTAGACCCATGGCTTATCTCAGATGTGGGGGCTGACCTGGCCACATCCAGCAATTGTCTAGCGAGCCGGGTGATCCCATCAGTCACAGTGAAATGCCCTGTGTTTGCCTATAAAGGCCATAGGTTTCCCACTTCTCTTGCCTCGGATGTGGTGATGAAGTCAGCTGGGAAGTGCTGCTTGATCCCTCTGATAGCCTTTACCTCTTGAAGATAGATTCCATTGTTCTTCCAAGTGGTATCTGATCAACAGAGCTCAATGGGCATTTTGGCATGAGTGGAATATTCTCTCTCTCCTAAGGCCTAAGGAACCAGCTCTGAGCAGGCACCAAGAGCTGGGTTATTGTGAGCTTTGTGAAGCCACTGGCTGGCTCTTTAGAAAAACAGCAGCAGTCCCCTGTGGGTAATAACAGTGCCATTCTTGTTCAGATGAGCAAATTCCATGGACTCATCTGCCCATCACTGTCATGGTACCCATGATGATAGCAAAGGAATAGACCAGTGGAGAAGCTAGACTGGCTGGAGAAATCAAAACAGGGAACATGGCCCCAGTTCCCGGCCTTTGCTTAGCCTGCCTAGGTGGGTTCAGGTGGGTTTGGCCCCGGGTAAGACTTTGTTCACAGGAGGTGCCTTCATTTGGTGGACTGCCATAACAAAGTTCCAGAGACCAGACAGCTTAAACAACAGAAATTTATTTTCTCATGGTTTTGAAGATTAAAAGTTCAGGATCAAGGTGCCGGCAGGTTTGGTTTCTTCTAAGGTCCCTTTCCGTTGCTTGCAGGAGGCATCTTCTCCTTGTGACTTCATATGGTCTCTTTTCTGACTCTCTGTCCTCATTTCCTCTTCTTAAAGGACAGTCAGAGTGGATTTAGGTACAGCAAAGCCCCATTTTAACTCAGTTACCCCTTTAAAAACTCTAGCACCAAATAGTCATATTCTGAGGTACCTTGGTTTAGAACTTCAACACACGAATGTGGGGGAATGCAACCTCACGGGGCGGGTCTACAGAAAACCAGATAGAACAGTCAGAGCTGAGCAGTCACTTAGGGCTTTCGGAACCGCAAGGGCTGACGGGTGTCAGCAGCTCCTCCAGTGATGCAGTGGCTCATCAGACCCCAGGGACAGAGCAACAGCACAGCGACTGTGAGGACCCCAGCCTCCAGGCTGCCCACGTGGTGCTAAGCCTCAGGCCTGAGGGCTGGCCCCAGTCCCCCAGGCCTGCACGTCCTTTCCTTTCCCCCAGTGGCCCCAAGCTCTAGGAGGCTCTGAAATGCACACTGAAGCACCCCTTTCTCTTCCGCTTGGTTTCTTCTGCTCTGCTATGAGTAGAGCATCTCCCTTCTTCATGTGGACTATGGCCACAGCCCGTTCCTGGTTCGAGCACGGAGCCTCTGTCCCTCCCCAGCCCTCCACCCAGCTGCCAGAGGGCTCCTCACTGTGAAGGCTGGATCAGTACTTGAGGGCTTTCCTTCCCCATCGCCTGCAGGATAATCAGCCTTCGTTTGTGTGACATATGAGACCGTGCTTGTAAACCATCAGTGGCTCCCCACCACTCCCAGGGTGATACAATGAGCAAAGCTTGCAAAGCCCATTTCACCAGCCTGACTGCCTGATGAAAACCCCCTCCCCTCAGCCTTACCCTCCAACGTAATCCAGCCCCACCCCCAATATAGCTCCATACCCCCCATCTCATCCTGTAAGCTCGGTGTTGCATGTCTGCCCTGCTTCCATCTCTAGCCTCCAGGCTTGAAGAACTGTCCAAAGTCCAAGTCTAAGGATGCCCCTGGTGACCCAGCGGTTAAGCCTTCACCTTCCAATGCAAGGAGTTCAGTCCCTGGTTGGGGAACTAAAATCCCACAGGCCTCTTGGCCAGAAAACCAAAATATAAAACAAAAGCAGTATCATAACAAATTCGATAAAGGCTAAAAATGGTCCACTCAGGAAAAAAAAAGTCATTCAAATGTTGCTCTTCGGGGACGCCTTCTCCACTCCTCCCCCAGCCCTCAAGGAGGACTGTTCTCTCTGTTCTGAAATCCTTCAGCGCTTGGCGCTTGATTCTGTGTCTGTGCTTAACTTCTTGAGTTGTTTCATTTTCTTAACAATGTCTCCATCGCTAGGATGGGAGCTCCTTAACAAAAGGACTTTCTCCCATTCCTCCCTAGATCTCTACAGTCCCACACATAGACCCTGGATAGTGAGTGAGTTCCCAGGTGGCACTAGTGGTAAAGAACCCACTGGCCAATGCCGGAGACGTGGGTTTGATCCCACGAGTGGGAATATTCCTTGAAAGAGGAAATGGCAGCCCACTCCAGTATTCTTGCTGGGAGAATCACTTGGACAGGGAGCCTGGTGGGCTACAGTCCATGGCGTCACAAAGAGTCGGACACGACTGAGCATCTGAGCCACACAATTAGTTAATAGATGAAGTTGGAGGGGGGGTCTCTCTAAACCTTATGATGATCCAGGCTTGTCTGGTTCTCTGATGATGTCCTTTTCAAGCTTGAGCGACAAGCTCTTCTGTGATAGTGTCTGTGGCCATCCCGTCTGCAGTAGCGCTTCCGTCCTCTGGGGCCTAGTCCCCTCCCTGTTTGGGACTGTCAGCAGAAGTGCAATCAAGTGCAACGTAAGTTACATTAAAATCAGGTGTGAAAAAATGGACCTGGAGGTGGAGCTGCAAACACCACTTGCCTCGAGAGCCCCATCACTGCGATGGGGGACAGCACACGTGTAAGGACACCCCGGGTGGAGGAGACGGGGAGGCAGCCGCTTAATCGCTGGAGCTCAGGCCCAGGTAGAGCACGCTCAGAGTACCTGGCAAGCGATGCCCTCACTCACGTCCGTCTTCCTGCCTTCCAAGAATAAGATGTTCTTGGAGAACAGGAGCATGTTTTACCAGTGGTCCAAAGCTGTGTGTCTGTGTGTGTGCATGTGCTCAGTTTTATCTGACTCTTTGCAACCCAGTGGACTGTAGCCCACTAGACTTCTCTGTTCATGGAATTTACCAGGCAAGAATCCTGGAGTAGGTTGCCATTTCCTCCTTCAAGGGCTCTTCCAACCCAGGTATCGAACCTGCATCTCTTGTGACTCCTGCGTTGGCAGGCGTGATCTTTACCACTGCGCCACCTGGAAAGCCTGTGGTCCAAGCGAAAGTGACGGTCACTCAGTCGTGTCCAGCTCTTTGTGACCCCATGGACTGTGTAGTCCATAGGATTCTCCAGGCCAGAATACTGTAGTGGGTATTCCCTTCTCCAGAGGATCTTCCCAACCCAGGGATCAAACCCAGGTCTCCCACACTGCAGGCAGATTCTTTACCAGCTGAGCCACCAGGGAAGTCCTCCAAGAGAGAATACAAATACTTGCCTATCATGGAAAATAGCACAGTGGGAGGAAATCTAAGGGGGGAAAGTCTAGCCCAATATTCCTTTCAAGGGATTTCTTAGGCACAGAACCTTTTATTCACACGAAATCTCACATAAGGAAGTTCAGTGAATATCATAAAAGCAGAGTTAAACTGCATGGGAGTAGCAAGACGGACATCTGTTCTCACGACACGGCCCGCTCGACAGCTCTGTGTAAACTGTGAGGACTCACTGGGGTCTTTGGAGTCCAGATCGGCATCTCTTAAGCTAGTTGTCCAGCCTCAGAGACAGAGTCTGTTATTTATTCACTTATCCATCCATCCATTCATTAATTTCCTTCTGTTCTCGCTCCTTCCCTCTCTCTCTTTCTTCAAACATTTTTTAGCTCCAACTGCAAGTCAAGAACTAACATAAAGATAAGTAGGACCTGCCGGAAGGACGCCTAGGTGTCTAAATGGGGACACAGACTTGTAAACAAACCCTTGCAGCCGCTTGGCAGTTATCTTTAGAGCTCCAGGGTGGTGCAGGGGACAGCGAGGTTACCAAGAAAGGAGAGGGCAGTCGGCTTTCCAGTCAGTGCCCAAAATAAGTTGCCTGAATTCCCTAGCCGCTGAGATTGTTCCCTATCCTGCTGCCGCTAAAGGAATAAAAGAGGAAGCTTTTCTGTTAAGAGCCTCCACCCCCACCCCTAGGCCTCCAAGCTCAGCCATCACCCCCAGCGGTGCTGAGAGCTCCGAGCAGGCGCTGGCCGGTGCAGGGGGTCAGGGAGGGGTTTGCAGGGCCGGGAAAGCCCACAGCTGCCGCTGCACATGGGCAGGGCCAGCGCGTGCACCCTAGATCTTTTGTCCCAGGCTACTGGGGAGTTTGGAAAGCCATTGTGCCCTGAAATCTTTGAATGACCTGGTCACTCATGAGTAAACCTTAGGGAAACCCAGGCTTTCTTTCCCCAGAAATGAATTGAGCCGGTTAGTTAGTAGAGGAAGGGGCCCTCCACCCATTCCAGAGCTTTCAAACTGATCCCTTGTCTATACTTGAACCTTAAGGCATTTTTCTTTTCTTTTCTTTTCTTTTTCTTTTGACAGGAAAACAGAAAAGAGAAGGAGTCCTTTTTCAATGCTCTGGGAACAAGTCTGTTCTGCCTTCTTTCTAGAAGAGACAGACAGGTTACCCTCTCATCATTATAATTTTATCTCTTTCTCTAGCTGGGTGAGGCTGATGCTCACTGACACAAAGACCTCTCCCACTGCCTTTCCTTTGGGGTCGGATTTTGGCCATAAGAATGAAAACATCTGCAGAAAAGAAGGAAGTTCTGGGCTAGAGTAGTCACAAAGGGCTTTATTCCAGGGTTAAGACTTGAGTTAGGTCTCAGGGATGAGTAGGATTTAGTCAGAGGGTGTGGGCTGGGCTCTCCGTGGACCACGTGAGCCAAAGCATGGAGGGGGTGATGAGGAGAGCAAAGACTCACCCCCAGGTGTGTCTGGAACAGCTCATCTCTGGAACAGAGCTGAGCTGAGCTCGTGGTTCGGCCCCACTGAAAAGCCTCCAGGAGCTCCCTAAGCCATAGGGCCCGTAGCTGGACCCCAGAGCCCTCCGTGACCAGGATCCTCCTGCCTTATGCCTGCCCAGACCTCTGGGCCAATCTCACCTCCACTCCGCCCTGCAGTCCCACTGAAGAGAGCTGCACTGCCCGCAAAGAGCACACCTCGCGGGCCTCTGCCTCTCTGTGCATGCTGACTCTTCTCCCTGGGGCCCTCCTCCCTCCTTTGCCCATCAGCAGAACTCCTGCTTGATCTCAGCTGGATGTGACCTTTGCAAAGCCCACCTGTCCACTCCCTTTGTAACCCCAAGCAGTTAACCCCCTTCTCCTTACTGTAGCCCACCAGGCTCCTCTTTCCATGGAGTTCTCCAGGCAGGAATACTGGACAGGATTCCCATTTCCTTCTCAGGGGATCTTCCCAACCCAGGGATCGAACCCCCCGTCTCCTGCGTTGCAGGTGGCCTCGTTCCTGTCTGAGCCAGCAGGGAAGCCCCCCTTACACTCCCAGCTCCTCCTTTACTCGCATTTGTTTCTCTGTCAGACTGTCATGTCGGTACATCCTTGCCCCCAGCCCAGCCTCCCACTCTCCATCCCATACCCTCCCACTCGGATTCAGGAATAATGAACTTCACTCATATTGTCAATCCCTTCCAGGCCATTCTCTCCAGCTCCATCTAGTAGCAGACCTACCCCCCAGCCTGAGGTGACTGCTTCTCCCAAATCCTTGTCACGCTCCTTTCACACTCCTCAAGCTTCCAAGTCAGGCCAAAGGTAGGGAGCCTTTTATTCCCCAGGGTCACTGTTAGAACTCTCCCATCCTCTTATTTAAACAAATAGTTTCCACAGCAACAAAACCCACTTCTTGGTGCCTTTTCTAAGAGTTGTGCTATTTAGAGAGACTGACCTTTCCTCCTTTTCATCATTGTCATTTACCATCTTTCATTCATTGAGGACTTTGGCACCAGCTTATAGACTTTCTCCACCCTAATCCTCCCTTCATCTTGAATGACTTCAGAATCAAAGGGCTAACTCCCTCAGCACCCAGACCTCTCCCAGCTGGAATACTCTCCTTTTGCAATCCACCTCAGCTACTGCAGTCACACCCCAGACCTTGGCATCGTGTGGAATTTGTCTATGTGAATCATTGAAATCATAGAAGTCAGTGAGCCTAACAACATTCTCTGACCAGAGATGCTGCTTGTTCAGCCTTGCCCTCTGAACTCACCAGTCTCCAGCCTCCTCTGCCCTCTACCCAGGCAGCTTGCTGCTCCTGCCTGCTGACCTAGTCCAGTCCAGCTTCAAGCCCAGGGTCATCATTCCTGCTCATCCCGACAGTACCCTCAGCTTTTGCCTCTGTGTCTTTTCACTGTTGGGCTTCCCTGGTGGCTCAGTGGTAAAGAATCCACCTGCCAATGCCAGGTGATGCAGGAGACGCGACTTTGATCCCTGGGTCAGGAAGATCCCCTGGAGAAAAGAATGGCACCCCACTCCAGTGTTCTTGCTTCAGAAGTCCCATGGACAGAGGAACCTGGCGGGCTTCAGTCCATGGGGTTGCAAAGAGTCAGATGCAACTGAAGCGACCCTAGCACACACGCACAGATGCTGAGGTGGCCCCCTCTGCCTGCAGGCGGTCCCCCACCCCCCGCCGGTTGGCTCTGGCACCCATTCTCTCTGTTTTTGAGGAATCCACCCCAAGAGCATCTAAACATGTTCTCGGTCTCTCCACTTTAACCTCCTCTTTGCAGCCAGAGGTCTTGGAAGAATTGTGTCTCCGTGCTGATTCCCTTTCCTCCCTTCCTACTCTCCCTTCAAACCACAGAAGTCCAACTGTGGCCGATCTTCGCCAGCTCACAGGGAACCTCCACTGGCTGAATCCAGCAGGGTTTTCTGTCCTCATTATCTTTCAGAGACACTCAGCTGCCTTGACCACGCCTGCCTTCCTGAGGCCCTGTCCTCGTGGGCCATCTAGTGACAACCCATCTGGTTCCCCTTCCACCTTCCAGTTGTTTGTTCTCAGCCTGCTCACCCGGTTCATCCTCCTTTATCCGGCCTTCTCAAAGCTCAGACCTTCCTCACTTTGACCTCTCTCTGTAGAGGACTATACCCTTGCTGTGGCTTCATATACCACGGATTTACTACCAATGTTCAGATTCATTCTCCAGCCCTCTCTCTGAGACCCCAACCTCAGATACCCAGCTGTCTGCTGATGTCTGCAGATGGGTATTTCAGAGGTTATTGGACTCAGCATGTGTAAAGTACAATTTGAGGTGTGTTCCTTTCCTTCCAGCTCCTCCTGCACACCCAGATCACTTCGTGTCCCATCTCCGTGACGTAGTCGTCCGTCATGGCAGTGATACCCCCAGTTCTTCTCGCTGTAGCCACACGATGCCAAGGTCTGGGGTGTGACTGCAGTAGCTGAGGTGGATTGCAAAAGGAGAGTATTCCAGTTGCTGGGAAACAACAGAAAAGTGTTAAACAGAAGAGAAAGGATTTGCTGTGTGTGTCTGTTGTTTCCCATTGCCCTGAGGCCAAAAACCTCGGTTCTTAGCAAAGTCACCCAGGTGCTGTCCTATCCGGGTCCTGTCTCCGTCTTTCCGAGCCTTGAACATGCTGTTTCTTAGGATGTTTCTCTGCTCAAATCTATCCTGGCACTTGGCCTAATTAACTCTTTGTTTTTCATATCGTGTCTCAAAGGTGGTTTCCGTAGGGAAGGCGCTCCCTCCCTGCAGAGGAAGCCACATCAGGGCTCCCAGTTCCTGCCATGCTTTCATAGCACCCTCTACGTCTGCTCTGTAGTACTTCTCATCGTGAGGCAATTATGTGGTAGTTTTTTGTTTGGTTGAACACTTATCTTCCCTACAGAAGTAGGAACGTCTGTTTTGCACAGCACATTACCTTGCACAAAGTAAGTACTTAAATTTTTGTCAAACGAATGACATCCCCTTATTTTGTAACTTTAAATGAATGACGCATCACTTTGGCTTGTATCATCTGTGCTAATTTTCACCACTGCAAGGTGAGATGAGTTTTGCCATTTCTCACCTGTACCTAGAACTGTGCATGTCACACAGCACCTACTAGCTGAATGAATGAATGAATGAATGAATGAATGTTGGCTAGGTTGAGTCGGAAGGGTGGGCCTGATGGTGAAAAGGTCAACAGTGGCAGCAATGAGAAAAGCTTCCTAAGGTTCTTATCTGCAAATCTCGGGTTATCTGCTTCGCATTAATGCTCAGCCATAAAAGTGCTTCAGAGATTTGTTCCCTATAAAAAGTCAGTCTCTGGTCTTAATTTCTCACCAGTGTTTAAGGATCTTGATGTCTCATCAATGTTTAACTGCCCAGGATGCCCAGATACTTAACTTGAAGCTTGTGTCCTTTTTTTTTTTTTCTTACTAGGGAAAACAACAGAGCAGTGAGACTCAGTGGGAAGAACCTGGCTCCTGTCTCCCGCATAGGTGTGGCAGCTAATTTTCTCTCTGTTGTAAACTTAACCCAGGCCAGGACTCTTGCCAGGGTTTCCCACTAGGAACAATGAGAGACCTTCCTGCAAGAGTGCGTCACGGTTAGCGCCATCACTGTTCTGTGGCTCTATGCAGTATTTGTATTTTAAGTCAATAACACTAATAAATAATTCTATTAATTAGCAGTATTTTTCTTTCCTGTCATTACTGCTCATCCTGAAAGAGAAATCTTTCCTAAGGAGTCAGGGTCCAACCCCCGCCACCTCTTTCAGAATTTCTCCTAATAGCCCTTCTCTGTATCTTTTCTTTTTGGTTGCACTGTGCCTGGGCTTTCTGTAGTTGTGGCAAGCAGGCGCCACCCTTGGGCGCGGTGCTCAGGCTTCTCATTGCAGGGGCTTCTCTTGTTGCAGAGCATGGGCTTCAGGGTGAGGGGACTGGTGGCTCCTTTAGAGCACAGGCTCAGTGGTTGTTGACCATAGGCCTAGCTGCTCCGTGGCCTGTGGGGTCTTCCCAGAATCAGGAACTGAACTGGTGTCCCCTCTATTGGCAGGCAGATTCTTAACCGCTGGACCACCAGGGAAGCCTCTCCTAATTGCATGTCTGTTGAGATGTTTCCTAAGGACAAGATACTTATGTGTACTCCTGAATTTGTGTGCTGTGGATTCGAATTTGTACAAAACTTTTGTCTCCCTTTCTGGTGCAGTTCCTTACAATCACTGGGGGTGCAGATGAAAAGCCCGGACTCTGCAGGGGTCAACAGTCACAGCAGGACTTAGGACTTGAATTATAAACCAGCAACCAAGGTGCTTCCCATGTACCCTGATTTCTGAGAATCGGGGTACTAGATTGTAGTTTCAGCTGATGACCTTTCATCCTTCTGTGCACTAGAGTGATGACGGGCATAAAAGAGAGTGCTCAGCTGAGGAACCAGCACTCACAGACGTGAAAATGCCCGCTTCCTCTATAGAAGGGAAAGGAGTTTGCTGTATTGAGAGCTTCTGGTGGAGGCTGGCAGGACAAGAAACCAAGGGTGATGCACAGCTGATGAGGAGCCTTGCAAGCTTTGAAAAGGAGGGTTTTTCCTTAATTGAAGTTTAGTTGACGTGCAGTATTTCAGGTGTACAATAAAGTGAAAGTGCAAGTTGCTCAGTCGTTGCCAACTCTTTGTGACCCCGTGGACTACACAGTCCATGGAATTCTCTAGGCCAGAACACTAGAGTGGGTAGCCATTCCCTTCTCCAGGGGATCCTCCCAACCTAGGGATCAAACCCAGGTCTCCCTCATTTTAGGCAGATTCTTCACCAGCTGAGCCACCAGGGAAGCCCAAGAATACTGGAGTGGGTGGCCTATCCCTTCTCCAGAGGATCTTCCTGACCCAGGAATTGAACCGGGGTCTCCAGCATTGCAGGTGGATTCTTTACCAACTGAGCTGCCAGGGAATACCCCAGGTGTCCAGTAAAGAGATTCAGTGATACTCATATACATATGTGTGTTCTTTCTCAGCTTATTTTCCATTGTAGATTATTATAAGATATAGACTATATTTCCCCATGCTGTACAGTAGGTCCTTGTTGTTTATCTACTTTATATATAATAGCAGTGAAAGCGGTTTTGTCACTCAGCTGTGTCCAGCTCTTTGAGGCTCCATGGACTGTAGCCCGCCAGGCTCCTCTGTCAATGGAATTTCTAAGGCAAGAATACTGGAGTGGGTTGCCATTCCCTTCTCCAGGGGATCTTCCCAACCCAGGGATCAAACCCAAGTCTCCTGCAGTGCAAGGGGTCTCCGCCTTTACAGGCAGATTCTTTACTACTGAGCCACCAGGGAAGCCCCATATGTATCCATTAATTCCAAGTTTCTAATTTATCCCACTCCCTTTCCCCTGTGGCATCCAAAAGTTTGTTTTCTATGTCTTTGAGTCTATTTCTGTTTTTTTCTAAGTAAGCTCAATCATTTTTTTCAGAAGTGACATCATATGATATTTGTCTTTGTCTGACTCACATCACTCAGTATGATAATCTTTAGGTCAGATAAAAATGTGTAAGTCAGGGAGTGTAGTTATCAAATTTGACTTTGGGGAAAGGTCAGTCCAGCAGAAGTTCTGAAGGGTGTATTCCAAGGGTGGGACAGTGAGAGTGAGGGGGTGGGGGAATTAAGACTGGAGTCCAGGAGTTGCAGAACTGTTTGTTTATGAACGGGGCAAGGACGATTTCCATCTTGAAAAGAGAAAGATGAGAATGAGGAGGTGGACAATAGTGGAATCTCAAACTCTGTGTCAAACTATTCAGGAGCTAGGACATCATCTGGATTTGGTAATGGGCTACGATGTGAGGAATCCAGGATGACTTTTAAATTTCTGCTGAGCTACTGGGTGGCACCATTGTTGAGCAGAGAATGTAGGAGGGAGGCTTGGCCTGGAAGATGAGCATGCTTAGTAGCGTGTGGTATTTGACTGGTCTAGGAAACTTGTGGGGGATGCCCAGGAAGCTGATGGAGGTCTGCATCTGGAATGAAAATTATTCTGGAGACATTATGCAAAACGTTGTTTTGCCACCAAATTAACACCCAGGCTCCTTTAATTAAAATATTGATAGCTGATATTTACTTAATGAGTCCTTACTAAGCATCAGACACTCTGTGACATGGAACACAAATTACCAAGTGGATTCTATTATCAGCCCAGTTTTACAGACAAGGAACTTGAACCTTGAAAAGTGAGGTAATGGACTCAGGCTGGGCATCTTGTTGGGGATCAGACTTTGGCGGTCTGTCTCCACGCACGATGATTATCCTATGCCACAGTGTTTCTCAAGATGTTTACACTACAACCTTTAGTTACAAATACACTTTACATCTCAGGTCAGCACCCTGACACACATACACGTGAGCACATTTGTGCACACACATACTCTTGAAACTAAGCAAGAGTTTACAAAATAGTACTTGTCCTTGCTAAATGTGATGCAGACTGGTGTGTTCTACACAAATCTATGTCATTTTAAAAATACTGTTTGTTCCCTATTAAGTTGATTTCAAAGCCAGAGTTGGATTGTTTGATAAGCACAGCCATATTTACTTCTCCTGGGGAGAGTATTTCCCTTCTGTTCTCGGCCCTTGTTATTCCCCCACCTTTGGGGACAGAATGCTAAATATTGCTAAATGCTTTGCCCTTTTCTCTCCAGAGAAAGGTGTTAAAAATAATACCCTGGGGTTGGGGGATACCGCCAGCCAGGAAACTCTCACTCTAGTAGACTGATCAAACTCAATCTTTTTTTTTAAATTGGAGGATAATTGCTTTACAGTGTTTGTTGGTTTCTGTTGTACAAGGTGAATCAATCATAACTATATAACTATATATGTGTGTGTGTGTGTGTGTGTGTGTGTATACACACACATATATCCACATATATCCCATCCCTCCCATCCCCGTATTCTACCCTACTTCATCCCACCCCTCTAAGTCATCACAGAGAACCAGGCTGGGCTCTCTGTGTTATAGAACAGCCTCTCTTTAGTTATCTGTTTTACACATCAGCTCAGTTCTGTCGCTCAGTCATGTCCGACTCTGCAGCCCCATGGACTGCAGCACTCCAGGCTTCCCTGTCCATCACCAACTCCCAGAGTTTACTGAAACTCATGTCCATCAAGTCAGAGATGCCATCCAACCATCTCATCCTCTGTCATCCCTTTCTCCTCCTGCCCTCAATCTTTCCCAGCATCAGGGTCTTTTCCAGTGAGTCAGCTCTTCACATCAGGTGGTCAAAGTATTGGAGTTTCAGCTTTAGCATCGGTCCTTCCAATGAACACCCAGGACTGATCTCCTTTAGAATGGACTGGTTGGATCTCCTTGCAGGCCAAGGGACTCTCAAGAGTCTTCTCCAACACCACAGTTCAAAAGCATCAATTCTTTGGCACTCAGCTTTCTTTATAGTCCAACTCTCACATCCACATACAACTACTGGAAAAACTGTAGCTTTGACTAGATGGACCTTTGTCAGCAAAATAATGTCTCTGCTTTCTAATACGCTGTCTAGGTTGGTCATAGCTTTTCTTCTAAGAAGGAAGTATCTTTTAATTTCATAGCTGCAGTCACCATCTGCAGTGATTTTGGAGCCCCCAAAATAAAATCTCTTACTGTTTCCATTGTTTCCCCATCTGTTTGCTATGGAGTAATGGGACCAGATGCCATGATCTTAGTTTTATGAATGTTGAGTTTTAAGCCAGCCTTTTCACTCTCCTCTTTCACTTTCATTTGACACATGGTAATGTATATATGTCAGTGTTACTGTCTCATTTTGTCACACCCTCTCCTTTTCCCCATGTGTGCTCACAAGTCCTTTCAAACTCTGTCTTTAATGTGGCTGACTGAGGTTATTGCAGAGTGTTCAGAATGAGAACAAAGGATGAAAAACAGTGTGTGCAAAATAGTGATTACGAGTATGGACTCTAGTGGCAACACAGACCTGGGTTCATGTTCCAGCTCCATAGCTTAATAACTCTGTAACATTTGTTAGATATTATATATCATATAGGGGCTTCCCTGGTGGCTCAGAGGTTAAAGAGTCTGCCTCCGATGCAGGAGACCTGGGTTCAATCCCTGGGTCGGGAAGATCCCCTGGAGAAGGAAACAGCAACCCACTCCAGTATTCTTGCCTGGATAATCCCATGGACCGAGGAGCCTGGTGGGCTACAGTCCAGGGGGTCGCAAAGAGTTGGACACAACTGAGCAACTTCACACATGGTCGTTGTAGAAGGGTCACATCCAAAGAGTACATTGGTTCATTCAGTATCGAAACAGCCTCTCCTTCAGTAGGCACTAAAAAACAGTACTGAAATCTTTTTAATTTAATAGAAGTTATAAAATATAAGCCAACTCACCAACTTAATAGTCACCTGTACAAGCAAAGTAAGTTTCCACACTACTCAGCAGTGTCCCAGTCACTCATTCAGTGGTGTATTTAGTCAATCAGCATAAATTTGGAATAGACTTTTCCTTGTTCCTTTAAAGGAGACTTTAAATATTAACTGTACTTATCACAGGATATAGGTTTCAGAAGAGCCTGGTAGCTAATGGCACTAAATATAGCCTTGGGCATAGAGCTGTTTATTTTGGAAATTCGGAGGAAAGGTCACCCTTGGAGTCCTCTGCGAATGTCAGCACCGCTTCCTTTGGGGTCGCTCCGTAGCAGAAAAGCCATACGTGTAAGAATCCCAGTCACCATTTCGGAAATCACCGTGGAAAAGGGCAATTTGATTAAGCACCTGTAGTCCCTCAGCACAGAGGCCCCAGAGCTAATCATGTTTATGAAATGAGAAATTTTTAAAGAGCCTCTCAGGGTCATTAAGTGCAAGGATTAGATTCTATCTCATAGGGGAATAGAGAAACAATTTAATGTTGATGATATAAACTAAGCACTGGTAAGAAGGGAAACTCACATGGTCTGCATTTTCCTTTCCCTTTTAATGTAAATCTAATTTAAAAGTGGAACTACAGTTCAGAAAGCAGTTCCAGTACTTCAACCTTTAACTTTCAGTCCAGTCAACTCTGAGAGACAGTGAAGGACAGGAAACCCGGCAGTGTATGGGGTCACAGAGTCAGATATGACTTGAACAGCAAGAACCAGTCCCCTTTGAGTTTCTCTCACTAATTTTAGATTTGCATTTGGTCTCTATCCCTGATGAAAATTTACTGGACACTTATCCTTAACTTGCAAGTAAATGATGTCCCAACGCTGAGTATCAAGGAGGGTGAACAGGATGGGTTGATGGTAGAGGTTAGAAGGGTCAATAGGATGAGGCGTTCTACGCACACTCTGGCTTGCTGGCCCTCTCAGGAGCACCAGGTTCCAGCCCCCGTGTTCCCCACCGCACTTAGCATCGGGCAGGGACCTGGCCGCAGCTGTGTTTACTGAGGACCTCAGATGTGCTGACCACCACGCTGGAGGCTTCAGTTAGTTCTCACTGCTATCTTCTGATATCAAATCCCTTATGGTTATACAATGGAAGTGACAAATAGGTTCAAGGGATTAGCTCTGGCAGAGTGCCTGAACTGTGGATGGAGGTTCATGACATTGTACCAAAAGTGGTGACTAAAACCATCCCCAAGAAAAAGAAATGCAAAAAGGCAAAATGGTTGTCTGAGGAGGTCTTACAAATAGCTGAGAAAAAAGAGAAGTGGAAAGCAAAGGAGAAAAGGAAAGATTTACCCATTTGAAAGCAGAGTTCCAAAGAACAGCAAGGAGAGATAAGAAAGTCTTCTTAAGTGAACAATGCAAAGAAATAGAGGAAAACAATAGAATAGAAAAGGCTAGAGATTTCTTCAAAAAAATCAGAGCTACAAAGAGAATGTTTCCTAAAAAGATGGGCACAATAAAGGACAGACATGGTTTGGACCTAATAGAGGCAGAAGATATTAAGAAGAGGTGGCAAGAGTACATAGAACTGTACAAAAAAGGTCTTAATGACCCAGATAACCATGATGGTGTGATCACTCACCTAGAGCCAGACATCCTGGAATGTGAAGTCAAGTGGGCCTTAGGAAGCGTTACCACGAAAAAGGCTAGTGGAGGTGATGTAGTTCCAGCTGAGCTGGAATTCAAATCCTAAAAGATGATTTTGTGAAAGTGTTGCACTCAATATGGCAGCAAATTTGAAAAATTGAGCAGTGGCCACAGGACTGGAAAAGGTCAATTTTCATTCCAATCCCAAAGAAGGGCAGTGCCGAAGAATGTTCAAAATACCTCACAAATCCACTCATTTCACATGCTAGCAAAATAATGCTCAAATCCCTTCAAGCGAGGCTTCAACAGTACGCGAACTGAACTTCCAGAGGCACAGGCTGGGTTCAGAAAAGGCAGAAGAACCAGAGATCAAATTGCCAACATCCACTGAATTATTGAAAAAGCAATGGTATTCCAGAAAATCATATACTTCTGCTTCATTGTCTATGCTAAAACCTTTGTGTGGATCATAACAAACTGGAAAATTCTTTAAGAGGTGGGAATGCCAGGCCGCCTTACCTACCTCCTGAGAAACCTGTACGCAGGCCAAGAAGCAACAGTTAGAACTGGGCATGGAACAAGAAAATGCTTCAAAATTGGCAAAGGAGTATGTCAAGGCTGTATATTGTCACCCTGCTTATTTAACTTCTATGCAGAGTACATCATGAGAAACGCTGGGCTAGAGAAAGCACAAGGTGGAATCAAGATTGCCGGGAGAAATATCAATAACCTCAGATATGCAGATGACACCACCCTTATGGCAGAAAGCGAAGAACTAAAGAACTTCTTGATGAAAGTGAAAGAGGAGAGTGAAAAGGCTGGTTTAAAACTCAACATTCAAAAAACTAAGATCGTGGCATCCAGTCCCATCACTTCATGGCAAATAGATGGGGAAAAATTAAAATAGTGACAGACTATTTTCTTGGGCTCTAAAATCACTGCAGATGGTGACTGCAGCCATGAAATTAAAAGACACTTGCTCCTTGGAAGAAAAGCTATGACAAACCTAAACAGTATTTTCAAAAGCAAAGACATCACTTTGCTGACAAGGTGACACTTTGTTTGACAAGGTCAAGGCTATGGTTTTCTCAGTAGTCATGTACAGGTGTGAGAGTTGAACCATAAATAAGGCTGAACACCAAAGAATTGATGCTTTTGAAAACTGTGGTACTGGAGAAACTCTTGAGATTCTCTTGGACAGCAAGGAGATCCAACCAGTCAATCCTAAGGAAATCAACCCTGAAGATTCCCTGGAAGGAATCAGCTAAAGCTGAAACTCTCAATACTTTGGCCACCTGGTGTGAAGAGCTGACTCTTTGGAAAAGACCCTGATGCGGGGGAAAGATTGAGGGCAGGAGGAGAAAAGGGTGACAGAGGATGAGACTGTAGAATAACATCACTGACTCAATGGACATGAGTTTGAACAAACTCAGATGATGATGAAGGACAGGGAAGCCTGGTGTGCTGCAGTCTGTGGGGTCACTAAGAGTTGGACACGACTGAGTGACTGAATAATAACAACAAGAAGAACAAATTACTATCTTCATTCTATAGATGAGCAAATTGAGGCTCAGAGACGTTAAGAATATTATTGAGGATCACACAGCTGTTGAAGGAAGAGTCACGATTTGAATTGAGGCCTGGTGCCTTCAAAACGTCATCTCCCTCCTCCATGGCCTGTTATGGGTCATCTGTACACTACGGGCCAGAACTCCAACAAAAATACCATCAGCACTATTTTGCTGAGCACCACAGCCTGCCAGGCACTGAACTAGTCTGCTTACTTCTGAATTGATTCCAAAGTATCAAGGGGTGCAGAGTGCACTGGTTTGGCTAGAAAGATGACTACAGTGAAACTCCCTGGCAGCAGGGGCCGTGTCTATTTCGTCTCTTGTATGTCTGGTGCCTTCTACGTCGCTGGTCCTCCAAAGGTGCTTGTTAAATGAATGATTATGTAAATGAATTGACAACAATTTGGAGTGGAATTCAAGGTTCAAGTCCTATCCCAAGGTGCTGTTAGGGTCTTAAGTTTAGGTAAATTATTAAGCTCTGTTAGCCTCCCAGTTACTGTCTACAAAATGAACAAAACACTTTCATAGCCTACCTCTAGGGCGGTGGTTCCCCTATTGCTGTACCTTGGACTCACCTGTGGACCTTTAAAAACTCTTCATACAGACTTCCCATTCTCAGAATTATGACTTGATGGATATGGGGTGTGACCTGGCCATTTAATAACCCCGTCGTGGTTCTGGGGGCTTCCCAGATGGCCTTAGTTGTAAAGAACCCGCCTGCCAATGTAGAAGGCGTAAGAGACACAGGTTCAATCCCTGGGTCAGGAAGATGCCCAGAGGAGGGCATGGCAAGCCACTCCAGTCTTCTTGCCTGGAGAATCCCATGGACAGAGGAGCCTGGAGGGCTACAGTCCATAGGGTCACAAAGAGTCAGACACTACTGAGGCGACTTAGCATGCATGCATTAGTGGTTCTGCTAGGTAGCAAAATTCAGGAACCGCTGTCATCAGGATATTCTTTTGGGGTTTTGTGATTGTCAAATATAACAAAGGAAATGCAATCATTTTGTACACCCTAAAGAAGCCATCACTATAAACAGTTGTTATAAAGTCAGTCCAAAGTGACTGTGGACCTACAATTCCTGTCTTCCGCTGTCACCACAGAGGAGACTGAGTACCCTGATCGCCTGTGTGCACATCAGTCATCTGTCTGCAGGACGAAGTGATCTCCTCCTGTTCCACCTGATGGGGTGCAGAGCTGAGCTCAAGGCCCGGGAGGAGGAGGAGGGTTCAGTTAACCCCCAGGGTGGAGCAATTAACAGTCATTTGCTGGACAGCTGCCCTGTAAGATGAGCTTGTCCTTGCTCACTCTCATGTCCGGCTCTGGCATCCCCACCCAAGTGTCAGCGTGCACCAGGCATGCATGTATTGATACAATGGCTATTCAGTGTATGTTTTATTGCCCAGGTCATAGTTCACATTGTGACCCAGTCTTCCCAGGCTGGGCGGGTCAAGGAGCCACTGTGCTGCTGGGGGAAGGAAGTGGTGCTCCCTGGTCCTCAATGGCTCCCCTGCCCATCACCTTCCTGTGCCAATCCTCTGTTGAGGGTTAGCTGAGTTACGGGCCAACGGGGTGCCAAGACCAATAGTATTTAAATTTTAAATAATAGCTTCTTGGGAAGAGAGGGCCATGAAGCATTCAAACCGCCACAGGGAATTTTGCCAACAGAATGATTCATAAGCCTTCCCGCTATCCACCTCTGTTCCCCTTGTTCAGGTAGGACAAAAATCCTAGATCCTGCCACATCTTTGAATTTACAAAGAGATCCCAACGTCAGTGTTCTTACTTGATCGGCACAACCATTCAGTTGTGTCAGCAAATTCAGAGAGATGAGGTCACTGCCCCCAGAATCACACAGCTGGAGAGTGGAGGGCCTGACTGTAGCGCTTTGGTCTTTCGGTCCCCCAACAATACGGGCTGTGTGAGGGCAGCACCTCCCTGTCCTGGTCGTCCCATGGAAGGGAGACGGAACTGTAGGTCCCGCTGGACCAAGACGTGTCCCTTGTAGCCAGGCAGCCTCTGTACCCTTGCAGCCTGCAGCACCAAAGCCCAGTCTTTGAGCCCAAAACTTTAGGGTTCATTCTCAGCGCTCAGGAGCAATGTATCTTCCACCCTCTTTTGGGGCATTTACAATCTGTTTCTGGATCTGTGATTTTGCCCCTGTTCCCAGAAGCGTGTCTGGGAGGAAGGCCATTCTCAGATCTGTGTCTGCTAAGACTTCCCGATGCTTGTGCTTCTGAAGCCCCCAAATATCCATCTCAAAGGAATGCCCAGGGGCCTTCATAAACCTGGGGTTCAGTCAGAGAGCAGCAGCCACAGTAATCTCACTTCCTATCGCCAGTGGGAATCCACATCACCCTCACTCAAGCAAACAGAGTCATGAAAAAATATGCAAGAGCAGGAGGAAATGCCTTCCAGTCCCCTAACAGCTAATCAGCTTTAATTGTACAGTTTCGCAGCTGACTGCCCCCAGCCGTGGCTCCTCTCTGCTGTTGCAGCTGATTGGTGGAGGAACCGGGCCACAGCATAAGCCTTCAGCCCAAAGCATGACGTAATGGTGGTAGAACAGAGACCTTTGCTGTTACACGTGTGTCTGCTAATCCTTCCTTCCAGCAGCGACACTGCTCCAGGGAAACTGGCTACGTGTATGTCATGGGCCGAGCACATATCGCAGAGGCACAAGCACACCTGCTTTTCTCATAGGCTGATGGGCCCGGGGCTAACACAGAGGTGCAGTGGCTGAACCACTAATTTGGAGAGGCAGAATAATTCCATCTCCAATCAAATCAAAGTCAACTCAGCCAAAAGTGTTGGTTGCACAATTGTGTCCACCTCTTTGCGACCCCATGGACTATAGCCCGCCAGTCTCTTCCCTCTGTAGAATTTTCGAGGCAAGAATACTGGAGTGGCTAGCCGTTCCCTTCTCCAGGGAATCTTCCCAACCCAGGGACTGATCCCAGGTCTCCCACATTGCAGGTGGATTCTTTACCATCTGAGCCACCAGGGAAGCTCAACTCAGTCAACAAACTGTTTAACCTGGCCACTCTCAGGAGCAGTTCAGAGCAGAGTGTGAACTTTGGAAGCACATGGATCTGGGTTCCGCTCCTGGTTCTTCTATCCACCTGGTGTTGTGACTGTGCCTAACTACCTTTCTAGCCTCAGTTTTCTAGTCCATAAAATGGAGATAACATCACAGGATTGTTAACTCAGTGTTGCGGTGGGGATTAAATGAGACAATGGGTACAAAGTGCCTGTCTCAGTGCCTGACCTAACCCCGTGGGTGCTCTTGTTATTGTTATTGGTGATGATATTTTTGTGCTTCAGCCTGTATTAGCTGCTTCCAAGTATCTAGTTCTCACTACCCTGCATTTGTTAATTAACTGATGCTCGATAAACCAAGCAGGAAATGCCCTTCATGTGCTAAAATGTACGGCACCAACTCTAAGAGAGAGGGAGAGCTGAATGAGGTAGGGTATCAGGGAAGATCGCCTGGAGGAGGTGGCCTCAACTGGGGACTGGAATATGGGAAAGGAACGCTTCCAGAGCACACTGGGCAGGGGGTCCTAATGTGGACCAGAGTGTGACAGGCAGAGTGAGCGTGTCTGCTGGGGGCGGGGGGCAGTTTGGCGTGGGGAGCGCAGGGGGCTGTAGAGGCAGGAGCCTGGCCTGAGCCATCGGAGGCGTGGTTATGCTGGATGTGGTGACGTCCCTTCAGCCCCCCTCTACTGGATGAGCTCCCGACCACCCTCCAGGGCATCGCTCCTGAACTCTCCTGTGTCACCCTGCCCCATGAACAGATAACAGTGGTAATAGAATATGTGGTGCTCCCTGAGCACTTCCTGTGTGCCAATACCCGTGCTGTGCATTTCACACCGGTATTTCAGTGAATCCCACCGCACATGACATGGCCCACATCCCATTTCTTAGGTTGGAGAAGTGTCCTGAGTGAGGCAGAGGCCCTGGATCGCCTGTACACGTTAATCCATGTGTCTTTGCTGGTCGACCCAGAAGTGCATTTCTTTTTGGGCTGCCTAACGGGGTACACCTTGGCACAAAGTAGGAACTCATAAATGTTTGAACAATGAATGAAAAGAGAGTGTCAAGTGCACAGCAGGACTCTGGAGCCGGAGGCAATGGGCAGATTGCCAAGAGGGGCAGGGAGCCCTCCTGTCAGGAAGGCTTAGTTTTTGAGGAGCTGGGCACTGGGAAGCCTGGGTCTCTGGACAGCAGAGGCTGGGGCGGGGCCCGGCCTGTCACTGCCTTCAAAGCCACTTGATGGTGTGCGTGCCCAGTTGCTAAGTCATGGCCGACTCTTGTGACCGTGGAGCCCACCAGGCTCCTCTGTCCATGGGATTTTCCAGGCAAAATTACTGGAGTGGGTTGCCATTCCCTTCTCCATAGTATCTGATGCTGGAATCTATTTAAATGTCTTATCTCCGGTGCCAGTCTCTGATGCCAATAAGTTTTGTCCTGGGTTGAGCCTACAGGTGTAATTCAGCAGCTGGGCCAGAGATGCTCATTCAGGGAAGATGATAAGATAAGTAAGGTCAGGGGTGATGGTTGAAAGTTTAACCCTGCCTCAGCGTAGGCACCGACCAATCAAAACAATCCCAAACCTTTCCTGCTAGAGCAGGATGTTGAAGCCACCCACTCTGCCAAAAGTTAATCCATTGTTTGTTGACCTTGGGGAGGTTCCAAATGTTCCCTGGGAGAGGCCAGAGCAGGTTGGGAGGGGCACCTAGCTGGGGGAAGTAGTCAGAGAAGTGGCTCTGTAACAATTTGAATATTTCAAAAAGTCACAACTGGTAGATTCCTACCGGAGTGTCGTAGCTAAACACCCCAAGGTCGCTTTCTGCTAAGAGAATCAGCCATTTTCAAAACCCACTTGTCCTATTTTGAAGACTTTGTTAAAACTTGATGATAAAACTTCCGTGGTGGTCCAGGGGTCAAGAGTCTGCCTTGCGATGCAAGGGACACCAGTTAAATCCCTGGTCCAGGAAGATCCCACATGCCGCAAGCAACTAAACCCCGAAGCCAAGCCCACATGCTGCGACTCCTAAAGCCTGTGCACCTGGGGCCACAAGAGCAGCCACCAGTGAGAAGCCCAAGGACCGCAGCCAGAGAAAGTCCTGCTCAGCGCAACCAGAGAGCGCCTGCATGCAAAATATCAAATCAAATAATCTGTAACAACAACAACAAAAACTGGATAATATGAGCCAATACTTTATTAGACTAGGCATACAGAAAACATAAATTCTCAGTGCAGTAAGAAGGATTAAGGACTACCCCCTATCCCCCACCCCCACCACACTCAACTTCTCCATGTTGTACAAACCTTACTCCCTACCTTAGGACTCCTGGTATACCTTATTGAAATTATCCAGGCCAAGAGTCTGAGTGCTTTCTCTTACAGAACTCTGATACTTTCCCCTTACACCCTAATGAGTCATTTTGTGCCTGTCCTATTTTGGAAGCCACAGTAAAGCTGAAGTACCTGCATTTCTTCTCTGCAAACTTGTAAATCTGAGGTTGCCTTAACATTTGTTTCAGGGTGAAAAGAAACTATGGAAGTTTTTTTTTTTTTTTTTTTAATCCCTGAAATTACCAGTTGCTAAACAGTCATACTTTTTCCTGAAATACCAAAGAAGTTGGTGGCAGTCAGCCAAGAGAAACAGCCTGTAGAGAGTCTCGAGCTGTTATTAAAAGCCAAGTGGTCATTAACAAAGATGATGTCATAATTAAATGTCCTGGCCTGCCTAGGATCCTGGGTCCAAGCAAAGACAATTCCAGTCTTTACTAAACCAGTGAAGACTCACCTGCCTAATAGTGTTTAGTGAAAGCACAAGATGTTTCCTGCAAAAGGATCAGGGACCTCAGTGTCATACCAAACTTGCAGAGGTGATGGCCAGCACAGGGAATTTGTGAACTGGTGACTTTGGGCTTTGATGAAGAAAACAGTGGGAATTTTATGTGCCCAGAGTGCTTTGCAAAGTGCCATGAGTCATATTTTCAGAGCTGAGCCTATCCTAAGATAGGTTTTTCATACAGTTCCAGCAGTTCTTCTGAGAGGAGGAACGATTCCTCAGGATTTTTATAAGCTGAGTCATCATTGCTCCTTTATAAAAGCATAACCACAGCCCAGAACTCGTAGTTTCAGAGATTCCCAAGTTACAAAACAGAAAGGAAGAGGAATTGGGAATAGCCAAAGAATCTTTTATTTATTTTTCCCCTCTATTTCTCTTTTTTTCCCACCCTTCCTTCACCCACACCATCCCAACTCACATTTTCTGAGGTCCATCTCACCAAGGTCCTGGCAGGGTGTACACTATATAAATGGCAAAGATGCAGCCGCCCCTGAATAGAGACGCAGAAGGGAGAAACAGTCATGTGGACACGAGGAGAGGGGATGAACTGGGAGACTGGAACTGATGTGTTGCATTGCCATGTGTGAGACAGATGGCTGGTGGGAAGCTGCTGTACAGCGCAGGGAGCTCAGCTTGGTGTTCTGTGGTGACCTAGAGGTGTGGGATGGTGCAGGGGGTGGGGCAGGAGAGCCGTCCAAGAGGGAGGAGATATATGTAGGCATGTAGCTGATTCATTTCCTTGTATAGCAAAAGCTAACACAACATTGTAAGGTAACTACATCCCAATTTTTTTTTTTTAATGCAGCCTGTGACCAACTCTTGGTTCTGTCACTTACCTCTAGTCAAAGAAATCATCAGGAAAAAGTTATCACACCAAATGGTTGTAAGATGCATCCTGGTTTAAGAAATGATAAAATATGGGTCAATAGCTGTGCAATTTCAGGAGCATCAACTAACGTCTTGTGCTCAATTGTGTCCTCTGTACAGTAGAGGGTACAAAAACCTCCTCACAAGGTGAATGTTAAAGATGGAGTGAGGTTGGGTATCTATTAGTCCTTTTCGTCCTTTTCTTAGAACTGATGATAGCATCAGCTAGGTGGGATGATCAGTATATATGGACTTGAATCGCCCTGTCATTGTTAAATTCCCTGTAAAGGCTTGGTGGTAAAGCACCTGCCTACCAGTGCAGGAGACCTGTGTTCGACCCCTGAGTCAGGAAGATTCCCTGGAGAAGGAAACAGCGACCCACTCCAGTATTCTTGCCTGGGAAATCCCACGGACAGAGGAGCCTGGCGGGCTACAGTCCATGGGGTCACAAAGAGTTGGACACAACTTCATGGTCAAACAAGAAGAGGCACTTGTACTCACTGTAGATGAGGTATTTTCCAGCTGGTGGAAGAATGAGAAGAGGTGGTGCTTCCTACCCATTCAAGCTCCTCCTCTGCCAGGAAATCTGGGGATGCTAGACAGCCGTAAGTGTCAGTTAGTTTTTACTTATCACCTACAGAGCCTTCGCTTCTACAAGGAACCTTCACTACCTGAGCTCATTATGAAGAGAGGGCTTAACCCGCGTTGCCCCAGGTATCATCAGCCTTGACTACAGTGGGGGTCATCACAGCAGTGCTAATTACTGAATTAGCTAATTAAGGACTGTTCTCAGTCCCCTACACAATCCTCCCCCTTGGGGATTCTGGTCCTTTCCTTGTTGATGTCTGCCACCCGTGGAGCCGCTCTGGGGCTCAGCACTTCACCCACTGCCAGGGCAAGAAGGTTGAGGGAGCCTACACTGGTTTCTAGGCAGTTCTAGGGAAGCCCTCATTCAGCAGAGCCACCCGGAGTTCTGCATGGAAGAGGTGTCTTTTTTTTCACAGGGTGTTGCTCTTTATCACTTCAGGATAAAGGCAGGGCAGTTGGAGTGCTCATGTCCCCCAGTATCCCTTACGAGCACGGTTCCTGCAACTTCTACCAGCAGACACCATCTCCAGAGGGTTTAACCGGGCCAGGGAGCAGATTCCATGACGTCTTACTTATCCCCCGTGTCTCCCTGCCGGTGCCCAAACCAGAAAGGGCCATTCTGTGAAAGACACTGGTCAGACGATGAAAAGACAAGCCACAGACTGGAAGAAATATTTACAAAACACACGACCGATGCAGAACTTGTATCCAAAATATGCAAAGAATTCTTTTAAAACAGCTTTATTGAGTTACAATTCACATACCATACATTTCACTCATTTTAAGGATACAGCTCAGTGATTTGTGGAGATAATCTGGTTTTAACTTTTTAAGGTGTGGTCAAGTATATATATATATAACAAAATTTGATTAAACCATTTTTAAATGTACAGTTAAGTGGCATTAAGTACATTCATAATGTTGTGCAACCATCATTACTCTCCATTTCCGAAACTTTTTCATTGCCCTGAGTAGAAACTCTGTTACCATTAAGTAACAACTCACCCATGGCTTCCCCACAGCCCAGCCTTTAGTAATCTCTAATCTACTTTCTGTCCTGATGAATTTCTTGTCTATTCTAGATATTTCCTGTAAGTGGAATCGTATAATATTTGTCTTCTTGTATCTGGCTTATTTCATTTAGCATAATGTTTTCAAGGTTCAATGAAGCAGCATGCATCAGAACTTCATTCCTTTTTATGTATGAATAATTGTCATTGCACGTATGCACATTTTGTTTATCCATTCATGTGCTGGTGGACACTTTGGTTGCTTCCACCTTTGGCTGTGAACATCTGTTCAAGTCCTTGCTTTCAGTTTCTGGAATGGAATTTTGGGGGTCATATGGTAATTCTGTGCTTAGCTTTTTAAGAAATTCAAAATCGCTTTCCCATAGAGGCTGCGACACTTTACATTCCTACCAGTAATGTACAAGAGTTTCAGTTTCTCCACATCTTCACCAACACTTGTTATTTACTTTTATTTGTTTCATTACAGCCACCCTAGTGGGTGTGAAATGGTTATCTCAGTGTAGTTTTTATTTTCCCTGATGGCTAATCGGCTTCCCTAGTAGCTCAGACAGTAAAGCATCCGCCTGCAATGCAGGAGACCTGGGTTTGATCCCTGGGTCAAGAGAATCCCCTGGAGGAGGGCAGGCAAGCCATTCCAGTATCCTTGCCTGGAAAATCCCATGGACAGAGGAGCCTGGTGGGCTACAGTCCATGAGGTCACAAAGAGTCGGACACGACTGAGTGACTAACATACACACAATGGCTAATAGGCTTCCCAGGTGGCCCAGTGGTAAAGAATCCACCCGCCAATGCAGGAAACGTGGGTTCCTTCCCCGGGTGGGGAAGAGCCCCTAGAGAAGGGAAATGGCAACCCACTGTACTGTTCTTGCCTGGGAAATCCCATGGACAGAGGAGCCTGGCAGGCTGCAGTTTGTGGGGTTGCAAAGGAGTCGGACAAGATTTAGCAACTAAACAGCCCTGATTAATGATGCCGTATATTTTTTCATGTGCTATTGGCCATTTGTATATCTTCCTTGGAGAAATATCTAAGTCATTTGCCCATTTTTTACTTGGGTTGCTTTTCTTTTTGTTGTGTGTTGTAGAAATTATAGACTCTGAATATTAAGCCATTATTAGACCTGTGATTTTTCAAATATTTTCTCTCATTTTGTAGGCTGTTTTCCCTTCCTTGGCAATTTTATTATACACAAAAGTTTTTAGATGGGGTTAGTTTATCTAATTTTGTCTTTATTGCCGTTGCTTTGGTGCATATCTAAGAATCCATAGTCAAACCCAAGGTCATTAAGATTTACCCTTGTGTTTTCTGTAAGAGCTTTATGATTTTAGTTCTTATATTTAGGCTGTTGATCCATTTGAAATAATTTTTGTTTTGGTGTGAAGTAGGAATCCCCTTGAATTCTTCTGCACATGGCAGTCTAGTTGTTCCAGCATCCGTTCTTGAAGACACTATTCTCTCTCCATCAAATGGAATTGGCATCATTGTCAAAAACCAATTTTTGTAGATGTATGGATTTATTTCTGAATTCTTGATTCTTTTCTATTGATCTGTATGTACTTATGCCAGTACCACACTGTTTTGATTACTGTAGTTTTATATTAACTTTTGAAGTATTCTTTTTAAAAATGGTTTTGGTTGTTCAGGGTGCCTTGCTATTCCATATGAATTTGAAAATTGACTTTCCTATTTCTGCAAAAGAGGCCATTCAAATTTTGATAGGGATTGCATTAAAACTGCAGATCTAAAAACTATTAAAACTAAACAATAAGAAAAAAAAGAGTAAAAAAGGCAAGAATTTTTGAACAATACCTCTCTAAGGAGACGTACAGGTGAAAAATGAGCATATGAAAAAAAAATGTTCAACATCCTATGTCAATAGGGAGTTACAAATTCAAGCAATCATAACATAGCACTACATATGGTGGGCTACAACCCATGGGGTCTCAAAGAGTCAGACACAACTGAGTGACTAACACACACTCACATATCTATTACAAAGACTAAAATTTTTAAAACTGACAATACCAATTGCTGGAGAGGAGGTGGAACAACAGAAACTCATTCGTTGCTGGTGGGAGTGCAATGTTTTACAGCCACTTTAGCAAACAGTTTGGCAGTTTCTTAAAAGCTAAATACAGTCTTACCGTGCACATTCAGTCGCTTCAGTCGTGTCTGACTCTTTGCGACCCCCATGTCTGTAGCTCACCAGGCTCCTCTGTCCGTGGGATTCTCCAGGCAAGAATACCGGAGTGGATTGCCATGCCTTCCTCCAGGGGATCTTCCCGCCCCAGAGACTGAACTCCTGTCTCTTTTGTCTCCTGCACTGGCAGGTGGGTTCTTTACCACCAGAGCCACCTGGGGAAGCCCCTCAAGGGATACAGGGCCAGCTAAAAGAGTTTTCGATGGCCAAAACTGGAACAGTTTAAGTGAAAAAAATAAGACACTATTGGATTATAACCCAGAGCATAAAACAAATAGCCATGAGTTCATTCTAATGTAAATAAAGAACTGAATAAATAAATAACTGAAGGAGAAGAGACAAATCTCCTATGGAGAGGAAGTCCAAGAAAGGCGTAACTTCACAGTGGAGGGACCTGGCAGGCACTCCTTCAGCCACGTGGTCTTGGTCAACAGCAGCAATGATACGTTGTGTTGCTCGTATATGCCTTGATCTGATGTGCTAAAAATGGCACTTTACGTCTGTGGTCTTCCTCCTCAAAACCCATTAGCCCACTCTGTCATGAGAGAAGCGTGACACAAATTCCAGTGGAGGGAGCGTGTACAGAATACCCGACCAGTCCTCCTCAAGACACTCCGAGGTCATCAAAACCGAGGAGGGTCTGAGAAACTGTCAGAGCCAAGAGGAGCCTTAGGAGACCTGATGACTACATGAAATGTGGAGATCTAGGATGAGATCCTAAAGAACAACGAAAAAAGAAACAGGTGGAAAAAAAAACCTAAGAAATCTGAATAAACCAGGGACTTTATTTAATAATAATGCGTCATTGTTGATTCATTAATTCTAACAAATATACCAAAGGGATGGAAGATATTACTAATAGGACAAACTGGATGAGGAAATATAAGGGAACTTGGTACTATCTTGTCAATTTTTCTATAAATCTAAAATCGTTCTGGGGACTTCCCTGTAGAGCCAGTGGCAAAGACTCTATGCTCCCAATGCAGGGGTCCTGGGTTCAATCCCTGGTCGAGGAACTGAATCCCACACGTTGCAACTAAGATCCAGTGCAGCCAAATGAACAACAATAAATAAATAAATGTTAAAAAAAAAAAAGAAAACTGTTCTAAAAATAAAATACATTTTTAAAAAGAAATATAAACCAAAAAAAAAAACCCTGGCAATATACAGATTTTCCATGTTTTTCTAAGAGGAAGCTAGACTCCAGAAGAGCCAAGATGACTGATGCAGGATGACCTGGCTACTTAAAAGGCACTGGTGGGCTCTGCGCCCGGGGCCTCGCTGCTGAGTCTCAGTGCCTGTGGCCGGCCTGGGGATGGACCCGGTTTCCTGCACACCCACTTATGTGCGTGCGTTTGTTTCCTGTTCTCCCCAGGGCATGGCCTTTACACTTGAAGAGAGGCTGCAGCTTGGGATCCACGGCCTCATCCCCCCTGCTTCCTGAGCCAGGATGTCCAGCTCCTCCGGGTCATGAGATACTACGGCGGCAGCAGAGTGACCTGGACAAGTGAGTGCCGGGCGTCTGTTCTCTCACCCAGCTCCGGCTCAGCTGTCCGCTGTGGTCCTCGGACGGTTATCTGGACACTCTCTAGCTAGGAAAGGCCAAGAGCCCCAAGAGAGCCCAGACCCAGCCTTGCCTTCTACAGCGCGATGGTCTCCCTGAGTGACAGGGCTTGTCCGTGTGTCCTGGGAGGACTGTGAAGGCTGCCTGAGCTCCAGCCAGGGGATCTGGTTGGGCCTTCCAGAAGTGAGGAAATCAGAGTCAGCCCGGGAAGCACCAGCAGTACCCATGGAAGTGCCAGTGGACTTGAGCATTCAGCAGTGGGGTTCCCGGAAGGACTTCACTCAGTGGGAAGGAGGGGAGCAAAAATGTAGGAGTATACCCATAGAGTCGCACACAGCTGAGCACGCACACGCGTAGAGAACTGTGGACACAGCAGGGGGAGGGGACGGCGTGACAAGCTGAGAGTAGCGCTGAAACATCTGTTACCATACGTAAAATAGATAGCCACCAGCGCCCGGTGACAACCCAGAGGCGTGGGCTGGGGCTGGGGGGTGGGAGGGAGGTTTGAGGGGAGAAAACGTGTGTGTTTCCAGCTGATTCACGCCGTACGGCAGAAACCAACACAACATTGTAAAGCAATTATCCTCCAAGTGAAAACAAAATTTTTAATCTATAGTAAAAAACAAAGGGACAGATGAGCTAAGGAAGTGGTGTGTGGCCCAGGTTCCTGGAATAAAAGGAACGTGGTGGAGCAGAGGGGAAATGGACAGAGTCACCTGGGCGGACCTGGGATGCCATCCGTTGGAGGTTTAGGGAGAGCCCCGCCTCCCCTCTGGTTTCTCCCGGTGGGCATGTCAACAGGAAGAGTCAGTGGTGTTCACAGGGTCAGCTTTACCCGTCTTACTGAAGAAGGTAGTGACCTGGCAGGTCCCGTGGCTGTGAATTTTGGCACAGCCAGGATTTGAACGCAGTTAGCTCCAGAGTCTGTGCTTTGAACCTTTCTGCTACACCATAGCTAAGAGGCATTGAAGCTTAGTGGGCTACAAAATTAGCCCGAGTTCAGATTCTCATTCTATCACTTAAGAGCAAAAGTTCCTTAGTCCAAAACACAATTCACCTTCCTAAAGATATTAAACCCTAAAGATCGAAGTCCAGAATCCTCCCTTTCCAGTTCTTTCCAGCGAGATGGGCCTCACCCACGTGCCTGGGAAGACCTGGGGCGATGGATGTGCCTGATCCTGTGAGCTCGAGGGAGCTTGCTCCTGAGGACTTCTCTGACCCATTCATTACAGGAGCCCCTCATTCCAGCAGGTGCTTAGGGAGAAAGGCTAAGGAGGCTCCCCAGCTTATGGGTAAAGACAGTGGTGTGCTGTTAAGTGTTTAAGGACCGGTTCTGGGGCCAGGGGGTGAGGATTTAAAGCGTTTGCCAGTTTCATAATGTAGATACTCCCGCCAAGGTCAATTTCGGCTTATCAACTTGACATCACTGAATGCAGAATTGAGAAGAGATGTGTACTAGTGGCTGCTTAGTAAGGGAATCGTTACACTTGTAATGAGCTAAGAGCCTGACTATTTTAGGCATAAATCCCCCTTTCCTGAAAGTGCCTTCTAAAGCATAGTAACAGACCAGTGCCTTTGGTGAGGAAAAAGAGGCTGAAGCCCCAAGAAGTCACAAGACTTCCTCAAGGTCACACACCTCGTGAACAGCAGAGCTGAGATTCACACCCAGGAACCTGACGCCTCGCCCGAGGATCATTCCCTTGCCAGATCATTCTGTCACCCCACTCCATGCCAGGGCCTCATGCGCCCTCATTATCTCTCCAAAACTTAAAGGTTGTGATGTCAGCTGCTGCTTACACCTCATTGAGCTACCCCAGTGGCTCAGCTGTAAAGAAACCTCCCTCAGTGCAGGTGCTGCAGGAGATGCGAGTTCAGTCCCTGGGTCAGGATGATCCCCTGGAGGAGGGCATGGCAACCCACTCCAGTATTCTTGTCTGGAGAATCCCATGGACAGAGGAGCCTGGCGGGCTACAGTCCATGAGGTCGCAAAGAGTCAGACACGACTGAGCAACTAACACTTTCAATTTCACACCTTACTGGGAATTTCAGTCCCTAAGTTTTTTTTCCCAGACTGTTCCATGTGAAGTGTGAATGAAAGGCCCTTTTCCTGGCTTACTGATTTCAGACTTTAGGGAAGTAAGCATGTTTGCAACATGCTTCCTGAGATCACTTGGTGCTCAAACACTTGTGAACTCTACTTGTGACAGGAACCAGGCCTGTGTGACAGGAAGGACTAGTTCATATATCACCGGTCCGCCTAGCATTTTTCCCAACCTTCCCCCAGCCCCAGAATGCTGTTATTCTGCTGCCATTCATTACTGTCCACATAACTGTAACCTAACTAGCCATCTTGCATCATGGCTGAGAGCACAGATTCTGGAGTTACATTGCATAGGTTCAGATCTCTTGGTAAATTATTTCTTTTCTCTGTGGCTTAATTGTCTCTAAAATGGCCAGATAGCAATTATATCCCAATTAAAAAAATGACCAGATTTATATTACCCCCCTTACAAGTCATTGGGGCCTTCCCTGGTGGCTCAGACAGTAAAGAATCCCCGTGCAATATAGGAAACATGGGTTCGATCCCTGGATCCGGAAGATCCCCTGGAGAAGGTAATGGCAACCCAGTCCAGAATTCTTGCCTGGATAATTCTATAAACAGAAGAGCCTAGCAGGCTACAGTCCATGGGGTCACAAAGAGTTGGACATGACTGAGCGACTAAGCCAGGGAAGGCAATGGCACCCCACTCCAGTACTCTTGCCTGGAAAATCCCATGGACGGAGGGTCCTGGTAGGCTGCGGTCCATGGGGTCGCGAAGAGTTGGACGTGACTGAGCGACTTCTCTTTCACTTTTCACTTTCATGCATTGGAGAAGGAAATGGCAACCCACTCCAGTGTTCTTGCCTGGAGAATCCCAGTGAGGGGGAGCCTGGTGGGCTGCCATCTATGGGGTCGCACAGAGTCGGACACGATTGAAGTGACTTAGCAGCAGCAGTACTTATCTCTGAGCCCTACAGCAGCCCCAAGAGGGTGCTTATTTCTTAGATGAGAACTAGCTTGTCTAAGACCTCACAGCCGCCCTATAACCAAACCCTGTACGTTTTCCAGCTCCAGTGTTCTTGCCTGGAGAATCCCAGGGAAGGGAGAGCCTGGTGGGCTGCCATCTATGGGGTCACTTAGAGTTGGACACGACTGAAGTGACTTAGCAGCAGCAGAGCGACTAAGCACACATAGAAGTCATTGGGAGGCATGTTCTCCACATCAGATTAGTTATGAAACTGTTGAGAATGGCACCTAGGTCGTGTGTAATAAGAAGGGCCATTGTTGTTATGATTAGTCACTCAGTCCTGTCCGACTCTTGGTGACCCCTTGGACGCCATAATGAAGGTCATATTCTCCACATTTCCTAGATGATGAGACTCCTGCTCTGTGGAGATGGTGATTTGCCCGTGAAGGTGCCGTTGCGAGGAGCTGAGTGGGAGCCCTGGGTTTCTACCCCAAAGGCCGTCCGTGCTGCCACGTGGGGTGTTCAGCTTGGTTCTTGCCTCTTCTCCCAAGGTACATCATCCTCATGACACTACAGGACCGGAACGAGAAGCTCTTCTACCGCGTGCTGACCTCAGACGTGGAGAAGTTCCTGCCCATCGTGTACACGCCCACCGTGGGGCTGGCCTGCCAGCACTACGGCCTGACCTTCCGCAGACCCCGGTGAGCGGCCTGGGGCCAGGGCTCGGGGAGGGGCCGTCTCCTGGCCGGGGAATCAGTCTTCCCTCTGGCCTTGCTTGCTGGGACCCTGGAGGGGCTTCCTGGGAGGAAACAGCCCAGCAGGACGTTTGTTTTGAGCTTTTGCTCTGGGAAATGAGCCCATGTGCAGAGAGATGAGCTGAGACAGTGTCTAGCAAGGGGGCCTCGAAGCTTCTCCACCTCCGAATAAGAAACACCCAACATGTTCAGAGTTGGCCCAGGAGGTATTTCAGCTTGTTTTTCTCACCTTTATCTACCCACCACCTCCTTCCCTCGCCCCCTCCAAACCCCACTTTCCCAGTCATCTCCAAAGTGCAGACAGCTCTCCTGCTAATTCGGGTCAATGAATAATGGAGTGCTGGATACCAGCGACTGAATTCTTTTGCTGATTCAAAGAAGCAGCATTCCTTTATTTGGGCTTGACCCAGATTCCACTCAAAATGTCGCTTTATTCGGCAAAAATCTGGCACGGCATTTTCTTTCGGAGCCAAAGAATCTGGGGACAGTTTTCTAAAGAGATCACCTGTTTGCTTTTTTCATGGTGAGTTCAGCATATATATTCTTAAAAAATGAAAAAGGAAAAATGGAAGGATTTTCACAAAGTGCTCAGTGCAAGGTAATTGTCAACACGTTGATGATTAAAGAGCTTCTGAGTTTATTATGTGTCGTGGGACATTGTTTCAGCCTGTGTTAGAATACTGTGCACAGATGTGTAATTTAAATTTACATAGAATTTATAAATCTGTGTTATAAATCATGCAGTGTGTCAGGAACATGTCATCATGGGTCTAGAACATCTTTCATTAATTTGGGTAAGCAGTATTCCCGTTCTGAAGCCAGCATTCGGAATGAGCACTGCAGGCCGGGGGAGTCCCCGGTGTTACCCTTGGTAGAGGGCAGCGTGTCCCACTTCCTCTGGGTGGGCATGTCCACCTGCTGCAGCATATTTGACCTCATCATGCAGAGCAGCCATGTTTCTGCCATCCTGGGGGCAGGGGACAGTGCGCCCAGACTCCATAGCTGATCTGGTCTTCAGCCTGCCTCTTTCGACGGGAAAGAGAGTCATCCCTGAAACCAATACTGACTGAGACCTTGGGAGCTGATGGCACATTTCTGAAGGATGCAGGACCCTGTTTAATGCCTCCCGGGTCCTTGCAGAGCCTCCCTCCTCACACAGCTTGTGTGCTATGCTCTGTGTGCTCACTTGTGTCTGACTCTTGGGGACCCCGTGGTCTGTAACCCACCAGGTTCCTCTGTCATGGGATTTCCCAGGCAAGAATACTGGAGTGGATGGCCATTGCCTACTCCAGGGGATCTTCCCAATCCAGGGATCGAACTTGCATCTCTTACATCTCCTGCATGAGCACACAGATTCTTTAACACTGCACCCGTGTCACTGCCCTCCTCTGTGGCTATCAGCAGCTGCCCGGGAATTAAAGAAACAAGGGCCAACATTTTGACAAAACTAAGCCTGGCACAGCCCAGCTCGTCCTCAGAAATCCCGTGTTCTGGCTACCCTTGTCTAGTCTCCTTCCCCAAGCATGTCTGGCATTAAGCCTTTGCCCATGCCGTCCCCTCTGCCTCAGATTCCTGCCTCTCGCCTTTCCTCGTTCTCTACCCAGCAAAATTCAGATTATCCCCATCTTCCAAGAGTCAGTTTCTCTGATCTGATCAGAGAAACCCGCCTGATCTGCCCCAGCCTGAACCCTTCTTAGCCTCCACCCTCCCCCTCACTGAGTCCGTTACACAGATTTCTATTCCATAGTTATATTTTTGGCGCTTTATATTTTTAATTATTTGTGTACCAGCCTCCTCTGTTGTGTAGTAACTAAGTCATGACTGACTCTTTTGAAACCCCATGGACTGTAGCCCACCGGGCTCCTCTGTCCATGGGATTCTCCAGGTAAGAATACTGGAGCGGGTTGCCATGTCCTTCTCCAGGGGATCTTCCCAACTCAGGGGTCAGACTGCATCTCCGGCATTGGCAGGTGGGTTCTTTACCACTGAGTCATCTGAGAAGCCACCAACCTCCTGTACTGAGACACAAGTTTTAGAGGGAGCTGGAAACGCATCAGATCCATTGGGCCAGTGATTGACACTCTGATGGGACAGTGTCGCCTACTGAGTGCGAAAAAGAGCTAGGTCTTCACAGTGAGCTCTGTAGTTCGTCTCACTGACCTGTACGCCAGTTTCTTACCCTCTCTCGGCCTTAATGTCCACATTTATCATCCAAAGGCAATAAGGCTGCCTACCTGAAATAATCGTTGTGAAGGTGAAATGGGATACTGTGGCCGGGTTCCTGGCATCCGTGCTAAGTTTCCTTCAGCAACTGGGAGGAAGGCAGGACTGATACGTGCCGAGTTATGTTACACGTCTATATTTTTCAGTGTTTGCGAAGAAAATTGAGTCATCGAACATACAATGAACTAATGTGTAATTACAGACAAGATCTGGCTCTTCCAGATTCACTGTTTTCTGAAAAGGTCCTTTAACTTAAGCATTGCAGCTGAGATTGTACAGAAACACACGGCCATCCCACCTCCCCTCCCACTCCCAGGCTGTCTGGGAGCCCTTCTTCACAGGCTCTAATGGACTAGACTGTGAATTCAGCTGTTGGCTTCAGATAAACTAGTATCAGACTAGTGATGCTTTTGAGCTGTGCTGCTAGAGAAGACCCTTGAGAGTCCTTGAACTGTAAGGAGATCCAACCAGTCCATCCTAAAAGAAATCAACCCTGAATATTCATTGGGAGTATTGATGCTGAAGCTGAGGCTCCAATAGTTTGGGTACCTGGTCTGAAGAGCCACCTCATTGGAAAAGACCCTGATGCTGGGAAAGATTGAAGGCAGGAGGAGAAGGGGGCAACAGAGGATGAGATGGTTGGATGGCATCACCAACTCAATGGACATGAATTTGAGCAAGCTCCAGGAGGTGGTGAAGGACAGAAAAGCCTGATGTGCAGCAGTCCAGGGGTCACAAAGAGTCAGACTCGACTTAGCAAATGAGCAAACAAGCAAACTGGTGATGGTAGTGGAGAAGGAAATGGCAACCCACTCTAGTATTCTTGCCTGGAGAATTCCATGGACAGAGGAGCCTGGCGGGCTACAGCCCATGGGTTGCAAAGCATCGGACACAACTGAGCAACTAACACACACACAGTGATGGTAGAGTTTTCCTCCAGGGTCCACTCCAGAATCCAGAAATTTGAATTAATGAGCATTTCTGGAGCTGCTGGGCATCATGTTACATGCTGTGAAGTTACCTCCAAAGAACAAAATACAATTCTTGACCTAAAGCTATAAGTTGAATATGACAAAAGTTACACAGCAACAAGACAAAGGATTACAGGAGTGAAAGGGAGAGGAAAATTTGTTTTTTCTTGAGGGCAGCAGGAGGGATGACATTTGAGCTGGTCCCTGAAGGCTGAATAGGAATTCCATGTGTGGAGAACAAGAGAAGGGCATTCCAGGAAAGGGCTTGGTTTTATCAGCTCTGTGGACAGCAGGGCAGTCAGCTCACTCAGGTATCTCCCCATCTCCTCTGCCTGGCACGGAGGGCCAAGGGAGGGGCCTTGGCCTTTACATCCATTGGCTGATAATGGATCTTCCCCATGTGCTGGAAGGTTCATTTGGAAACAGTGTCGTTCATTCCACAAATGAGCCAACTGAGGTAGTGGAGGAAGGGAACTTGTCTGAGATCACAATTGGCAAGCCATTTGTAAAGTGAGAGTTCTGACTGTGAGAACTGGGGAGAGCCACACCAAGGAGATGACATTTGAGCTGGGCTTGAAAGAAGAGTGCGAAGAGCTGAGATAGAATGCCTTTGTCTTCAGTAACCCAAGCACACCCACCTCCCCCTGGAAAGAATGTAAGGCCTCTGAGACCTCACGATGGGTCTAGAGGGGTGGGGTTGGAGAACTGATCAGTGGTTCTACCTAAAATGTGGCCTCCTTATCACCATGCAAGGGAGCTGGCTTCACAGGGAGCTGTTTCACACTCAGGTCCAGGCCTTGCTGGTGGTTCTCCAGTGTGTTAGTGATGGAGAGGATCGTAACAGCAGAGCTGGGGTTCATGTGAGTGGAAACCACTTGAGCCCAGGAGCCTCAGTTGGGTATAGAGAGGGTGCTGCCGAAGGTGGACATGTAGCATGGAAGACAGATGTGTGACGGTCCAGGCAGGAGACGGGCAGTTGAACTAGAACCAGGAGAAAAGTACCATCATAATAACTGCTGGCTAAAGGCCAAGCACTATCCTAAGATCTTTACATAGATTGTTGTTCAGTCGCTAAGTTGCATCCAACTCTGTGACCCCATGGACTGCAGCACGCCAGGCTTCCCTGTTCTTCACCATCTCCCAGAGTTTCCTCAAACTCATGTCCATTGAGCCAATGATCTATCTAACCGTCTCATCCTCTGCTGCCCCCTTCTCCTTTTGCCATCAATGTTTCCCAGCATCAGGGTCTCACTGGAGTGAGTAGGCTGCTCACATCAGGTGACCAAAGTATTGGAGCTCCGGCTTCAGCATCAGTCCTTCCAATGAATATTCAGGGTTGATTTCCTTTAGGATTGACTGGTTTGACCTTCTTGCAGTCTATAGATAAACTTATCTAATTATCACAGCTCCTCTAAGAAATAGACACTGTTATCAGCCTATTTGTAGATAGGGAAACTGAGGCACAGAGAAAACTTGCCCAGAGTCACACAGCTCATAACCAGCAAAGCCAAGACTCGTACCCACAGAGTCTGAACCAGAGTGTGGACAGGTAAGCAGCACATCATGATGCTTGCTGTAGTTTGGGGCTGTGCTCATTAGGTGAGTATTCGGGATGGGGTGGCACTCCTGGAACATGATTGTCTGGGGGTCTCAGATGGGGGTTGCTATATTCGTTTCCAGAGCCTCTCCTGGGAGGGCATGATCCCCTTATCCAGGGCTGAGGCAGACAGAGGCAGAGTGAGCCAGCACCTTGGGTCTGTCAGTGAGTAACTGGCACTTGCCTTCTACCCATCTGCAAGGATTGAGTCGTGTGCTGCTGCAGCTGCTGACCTTCAATACACCCTGAAAGGAGTTCAGGGTGGAAAGCAGAAATGAGGCACTCTGTGCTCAGGGGGAATGCAGGACAGGTCTTCAGGTCGTCTTCAGATATTTTTCAGGATCGGACTTTATGAGCCCAATTCTTCCATCTCTCCACATCTAGAAAAGCACTAAAATCCATGGTGACAACTGCTCCTCGTGACTAGCTAAGGCTTCATGAGACTAGTAGAAATCTTCTGGAAAATATGTGCTTCAGTTCAGTTCAGTTGCTCAGTCATGTCCGACTCTTTGCGACCCCATGAATTGCAGCACTCCAGGCCTCCCTGTCCATCACCAACTCCCGGAGTTCACTCAGACTCACGTCCATCGAATCCGTGATGCCATCCAGCCATCTCATCCTCGGTCGTCCCCTTCTCCTCCTGCCCCCAATCCCTCCCAGCATCAGAGTCTTTTCCAATGAGTCAACTCTTCGCGTGAGGTAGCCAAAGCACTGGAGTTTCAGCTTCAGCATCATTCCTTGCATGCATTCCCCCTCTTCACCAAAAATCACATGCTGACCTTCCCCTCCTGCCTCTTTGGAGCGGTTCCTCAGGGCCATCTGAGGTGCTGTCTCCTGGGCTATAGTCCTTATTTTGCCCCAAATAAAATTAAACTCACAACTCTCATGTTGTGCATTTTTAAAGTCAACAGATTCATCCCGCACGCTCTGGGTACAGATTTCCTGCAAATGCTTCGCAGAATCTTTCCTCAGATGATTACCCAGTCAAGCTACCCGACTTGTGACCTTCTGAGCAGCTGCTCCAGGCGTCCATTTGGCCTCTTTCCAGGTGTTGACTGCATCCCTGTCTCACTCCTAAAGAGAGTCTGGGCTCCGCCCCAGCCCTGAGCCTGGCTGGGAAGGGTTTCACAGATTAGTGTCGGACAGGAGGCCAGCCCAAGGGCAGGAGGGAGACAGCTAGCGCCTGTCAGTTCTGAAATGATAAACGTTCCTGTCAGTCCTCTGTGAAAAGACCTCCCCTACCACCACCCCCAAAGCTAATTAGATCCAGCTGAGGCTAAAATGGGCTGCCTTGGGGTCCAGCGGTAAATAATCCGCCTGCCAACACAGGAGTTAGGAGACATGGGTTCGATCCCTGGGTCAGGAAGATCCCCTGGAGAAGGGAATGGCAACCCCCTCCAGTATTCTTGCCTGGAGAATCCCATGGACAGAGGAGCCTGATGGTCTGCAGTCCATGGAGTCACAAAGAGTTGGACACAACTGAAAATGACTGAGCATGCATGAGGCTGAAATTGTCGCTCTGACATCCCTGGGGCTCTGCATTACCTCAGAACCCCTAGGGAGATGCCTGAGTATCTCAAGGGCACCTGAGTACCCCGGGCAGGTGAGACACAGCAGAAGGGTCTGGGCTCTGTGGAGCCTCCTCTGCCCCTTCCTGCTTCTCCCCTGTACACGCTCTGCGTGTGCCTCCGTGGGCTGTGTGGGTCCTGGCTAGCTTGGCCTGAAGGTCTTCAGTGTGTGACTCAGAAGAAGTAAAAGCCAAGTGGAGGGGAGGCGCGAGGAATATAGCTGAACCCTACAGCCGGCCTGAGCCTCACGCTCCTAGTCCTTCTTGAGCTCCAAGTGATGTGCACGCATGCAACACACACACACACACACACACACACACACACACACACAAACACACCTGTAGACCTAGCGCTTCCCAGCCTCCCTGTGGGATCTCACCTATATGGGTGGTGAGGGCTGGGTTGCAGGTAGTATAAGGAGCATAGACTTTGAAACCAGGCAGACTTGACCTTGAATCCCAGTTCCAAAAAATGACTTTCAACAAGTAACTGAGCACCCCGTCAGCCTCCTCCTATGAAATGGGAGAAACGCCCGTCCGCATGGCCGCTTGTGAGGACTGGGGGCAATGCCACGTGAGGAGTGTCCTTGTATGTCCTTAGCTCTGATCTGCGTGGGCCCCCAGCCCCTCCCGCCCCAGCCGACCCTCTGACGCAGTCACTCCGCCCCAGAGTCTCAACCGTTGATTTCTGAGACTGTCTCAGGCCTCCAAAGTGCCACCCACGCTGACCTTGTGAAGTCAAAGTTGCTCAGTTGTGTCCGACCCTTTGCAACCTAATGGACTGCAGCCCTCCAGGCTCCTCTGTGCACAGGCTTCTCCAGGCAACAAGACTGGCGTGGGTTGCCATGCCCTTCTCCATGCGGATCTTCCTGACCCAGGGAGTGAACCTATGTCTCCTGCATCGGCAGGCAGATTATTTACCGTCTGAGCCACCCGGGACCTTAGTGATCTGTATTTGTGTCTAACTAGCAAATCCATCAGCAGGTACTCGTGCAGAGTCAGAAAGCTGAGGGTAGGAAGTGGGACTTGGTTTCCCCCGTCGAGCCTCGGGGAAGATCCCTGAGGACAAGTCCGCGTTTGGCCAGAGCCAGCAGCCCTGGCCCTGTGCCAGGCTCTTTTCTTCTTTTATCTGAAGACAGATACACTTCTGCACCCAGGCCACTAACAAGTACACGGGGTATTAACAGCTACCGTTTGCTGAGTGCTCACAGGCTCCTGGCAAGCCCAGCTTAGGTGCTTTGTGTACTTATCTCTGAGCCCTACAGCAGCCCTGCAGGGTGCTTGTTTCATAGATGAGAACTAGCTTGTCTAAGACCTCACAGCCGCCCTATAACCAAACCCTGTATGTTTTCCAGCTGCTGTAGCCCCGGTAAACATGACCCCTTACAGGCAAGCACATTCTTGAGGGACACACACACACACACACCTGGAGGGTAGGATCCCACGGTGGTCAGAGCCCCGGGCTGGAGCCCCGAGGGGGTGGGTCAGCTCCCCAGGTAACGACTTTGTCGCCTCGGAGCCACAGGAGCTGCCCACCGAGCAGGGCTGCGCTGAAGGTCAGACGAGCTGACTGTGTGAACTTACTTTATCAGCTGGAGAGCTCCTCATAAGCTTGAGGGGGATTTATCTTCTCACCTCTTCTCTGTCTCCCACCCACCTAAAAGGCTAAGGTTAAAGCTCACGGTTACACCCTTGGGTTTCCTGCCTCCCTCTCTCATTGCCTAGGGAACCCTTGCCTCATTTTTTTTTCTTTTTTACACCGCGTGCTAAGTAGCTTTACTCATGTCTGACTCTTTGTGACCCCTGGGACTGGAGCCCACCAGACTCCTCTGTCCATGGGATTCTCCAGGCAAGAATACTGGAGTGGGTCGCCATGCCCTCCTCCAGGGGATCTTCCCGACCCAGGGATCCAACCCATGTCTCCTGCGACTCCTGCATTGCAGGCGGATTCCTTACCATCAGCACCTAGGAACGTTTCATCTTCAGCCACCTTCACATGCACGCGCACGCACACACACACACACACACACACACACACACACACACACACACACACACACTCCCAGCATAATTGGGAAGCAGGCAGAAAGCAAGGATTTGTCTCATTAGAACAGCTGCCTCCCTCCCCGCCCTCAGGGCACCAGCACTGCCTCCTCCCCGTCCTCAGGGCACCAGCGCTGCCTCCTCCCTGTCCTCAGGGCACCAGCACTGACTCCCTCTGTCCTCAGGGCACCAGCGCTGCCTCCTCTGCCAGGGCCCGTTCTGCTGCCAGTCCTGCCCAGGTCCCTCTGCCAGGCTGTTTCAGCTGTGTGGCCAGAAAGGCTCCCGAGTGCAGAGTTAGCGCAGGTCGGCAGCTGGTCCGCTTCCCGTCCCCTCTGGCCCTTTTAGTCCCCCAGCCTTGGGGTTATGAGCAAAGCTCTGGGTAAGGGTCGGGAGACCCATGTTATAGCCTTTGCACCCTCTTTCTGGCCTTGACCCCTTAGCAAGTCACTTAGCTCCTTAGACTCAGGAGCAGGTGGTGGGCTGAGTGCATGGCTTTTGTGGTCTCTTTCAACTCTAACCACTGAGCATCTAGTAACCTGAACCCCTGAACTTCCCTGGTGCCTCAGGAGTAGAGCGTCTGTCTTCCAGTGCAGGAGACACAGGAAATGCAGGCTCGATCCCCAGGTCGGGAAGATCCCCTGGAGAAGGGCATGGCAACCCACTCCAGTACTCTTGCCTGGAGAATCCCCATGGACGGAGGAGCCTGGCGGGCTACAGTCCAATGGGTCACAAAGAGTCAGACAAGACTGAGCAACCAAACAGCAACGACAACCCAAATTCCATAACCACGTTGGAAGTAGGATATTCAGCTGAGCCACGGTCACGCTGTGGAACTGAGCTGCACTTTCTCCCCTGAAAAATTAAGAGGTCAGGTCCAAGCCGTAGCTCTCAGTGGCAGCTGTGCACTGAGAGCCTCTGGGGGCTTTAAGCAGCATCTGTGAGGTGGGCCCAGGCAGCTTTAGTTTTCAGAAGCTCCCCAGGGATTCTGGTGAGGAATGGCTGAGCAGGGTGATTTCTGAAGTCCCTTCCAGCTTGGGTCCTCTGTGACTTGCTGAGAGTCTATAACCTGCAGCCCAAATCTTCCAGGCCCAGATCTTCAATACCCAAGCCTAATACATTGAAGACAAGGGGGATTTTCCTTGGTGGTCCAGCGGTTAAGACGCCACACTCCCAATGCAAGGGGCCAGTTTCAATCCCTAGTCAGGGAACTAAGATCCCACATGCCCCAGCTAGCGAGCCCTCTGCAGAAGGGCTGGGGAAGCCCACACGCCACAGTGAAGACCCAGCATAACCAGAAATAAATCGATAATAAAAAATTTAAAAAGAAGAAAAGGTTAGGGTCACAATAATGTTAGAGAAACGTATCTCCAGCTCAACCCTCAGAAACCTAAGTGCTGAGTCCCAGGGCCAAGTGCCCTGCCCTCATGTCTCACGCACACAGTGAGCGGGGTGAGTGGGCAGCGGGTGGAAGGCAGTCTCACACGTGTTCTCCCCCGTCCCTGCCCCCACTGTCTTCCTGAAGCTTCTGTCCCTGCACAGAAGTCACCCCGTCTCCCCAGCTGCAATCCATCCTCTGTCAGCAGTTGATGAGACAGGAAAAGCCTCAGGCCAAAGGTGACCCATCATTTGGGTAAGGATGTGACCGGTGCCGCCTGGCTCCAAAGGGAGGCCAGTCGGAATCCTTTCCAGGAACTTGAAGGCACTAACGGGAAAGGTTATATGGAGAGAATTTTCCAGGTGGCAAGGGAAATCAAGGCCAAAGGATGCTGTGATTTAGACTTTTGACTCAGGTCATGGTAGACCAAAGGCAAACGCCAGCTATAAAGGAAAAGGAAAAAGAGCAGGATGTATAGGAACAGATCTGTGGAGGGAAGACAGGGGAAATGGAAAGAAAGAGGGAAAAACAGGCAGAGGCAGGGACGGTCCCCAGAGCTGCCTCAGTTCACCCTGGATTTCCACTAGAGTTCTTCACAAATTTACCATAAACTCTGTCCCTGGTGGCTCAGAGGTTAAAGCATCTGCCTCCAACACTGGAGACCCGGGTTCAGTCCCTGGGTTGGGAAGATCCCCTGGAGAAGGAAATGGCAACCCACTCCAGTATGCTTGCCTGGAGAATCCCATGGACAGAGGAGCCTGGTAGGCTACAGTCGACGGGGTCGCAAAGAGTTGGACACGACTGAGCGACTTCACTCACTGACTCTGTTTCTCCAAAGGTGACTTAGATGAACCTCTGATTTCGGTCACTGGAAGAGCCAGGCTGAAAAAGATGAAATTAGATGGATCTGATTAGTCCCCTGATCCCCTTGCTGGACGGAGTCAGCAGATTAAAGTAGGCTGTCTCAGACTTCGGTTCTTAATCATTGTTCAGTTGCTAAGTCGTTTCCAGCTCTTTGCGACCCTGTGGACGGTAGCCCGCCAGGCTCCTCTGTCTGTGGACTTTCCCAGGCAAGGATACTAGAGTCTCAAACTTTAGGGTGCACTGAAGTCACCTGGAGGGCTTGTTGAAATAGATTCAAAGACTTGACCTAGCCACCAAGTCCCAGACACTGCTCATGCTGCTGGTACAAGGGCCACGCTTTGAAAACCACTGGCCTGGGGACTTCTCTGATGGCCTAGTGATTACGAATCTGCCTTCCGACACAGGGAACTCGGGTTCCGCCCCCTGGTCAGGGAACTGAGGCCCCACATGCCGAGGGGCACCGGCCCGTGCACCACAGCTGCTAAGCCCAAGCACCACAGCTGGCGAGAAGCCCTCTTGTCTCGATGAAAAGGTCCCGCGTGCCACAGCTAAGACCCAATGCAGCCAAAATAATAAATACTTTTTGAAAAAGAAAAGAAAGCCACTTGATCGAAGGCTGATGAAAACTCACTTGCTGAGAAATGAATAAAGATGATCTGAAGGAAGCAGAAGAAGCAGGTATTTCCAGACCCCACTGTACATTTGCAGAAAAAGCTAGGAGTCCTGAGAAGGAGGTTTTGGTCTCAGTTTTAGAAGTGTTGTTGTTTAGATGCTTAAGTTGTCCAACTCTTTTGCAACTCCATGGACTGTAGCCCACCAAGCTCCTCTGTCCATGGGGATTCTCCAGGCAAGAATACTGGAGTGGGTTGCCATTTTTTTCTCCAGGGGATCTTCCCAACCCGGGGATTGAACCCAAGTCTCCTGCATTGGCAGGAGGATTCTTTACCACTGAGCCACTAGGGAAGCCCTTTAGCAGAGCCCCTCAGGAAATCCCTGCCCCTTTACGGAGTTCAGTTTCCTCATCTATAAACTAGAACATTTTATTAGGTGATCTAGGTGGCTCCCTCCAATCCTTAAAATCTGTAATTTTTGAACAGATTGGAAAACAGTAGCTATAAAATTGCCTCTAAGTTTTCTGGCATTTAAGGGAGAAAAATGCAAAGTAGATGAACACACATTTTCTAACAAGAAAAAGTGTTCAGGCTTATCTGCAGAAGTGTTATTTGGCTGAGAATCTGATTCACACGTGGGCATCTTCTTAGACCGACCAGCTGGGCGGCCCGGGGCTGTTCATGGATGGTTCAATGCCAAGGATTGGGAACCGATGGTGAAATAGATCTGAAGGAGCCCTCCCTGAGCGTGAAGTTGTTCAGCTATTATTGATGCACATGTCACACGGAGTAAATGAAATGGTATCTGGATCCCACATCAGTGAATCACTTTGGGACAGGGAGATGGAGGAGAGAAGGATTTTTTTTTTTTTAAAGCAAAAACTACTCTTTTAAGAGCAGTTTTAGGTTCATTGCAAAATTGAAGGGACAGTAGAGAGACTTTGCATATACTCCCTGCCCCCACATTCATTGCCTCCCCCATAATCAACATCTCCCCGCTACAGTGGTCCCTCTGTCACAACTCAGGAACGTTCACTGACACCTCATTATCCCCCGGAGTCCTTAGAGTACCTTAGAGCTCTCTCTTGGTGTCATACATTCTGTGGATCTGGATAAAAGCTTTATACAGCATCATAGAGTATATTCACTGCCCTGAAAACCCTGAGCTCTGCTTGTTCATGTCTCCCTCCCCTGCTCCTGGAAGCCACTGGTATTTTTGTGTCTGAATTACACCAGGCTCAGTCACCGAGGGACACGGCTTCTTTTGCTCTTGGTGTTGTTTGCTCACTGAGTTGTGTCCATCTCTTTGCAAACCTGCGGACTGTAGCCCACCAGGCTCCTCTCTGTTCATGGCATTTCCCAGGCAAGAATACTGGAGTGGGTTGCCATTTCCTTTTCCAGACTTCTTTTTTCAGAGGAGGCTTAAAGATTTACATACAAGCAAGTGAATTTGTGCTTCATTGCACGTGACCTGCCTTTAGCATTCAGAAGGAGCAGCTTGCTGGGTGGGGAGGACAGAGGACACACTTCTGTCCATGAGCCTGGCTGGATGTAGGTGGCTGAGAGTGAAAAGGTGGGAAAAGTTGAGTGGCCCCACATGGATGCAGAGATTTTATTTTTCTGTTCAAGCTGGAAGCAGATGAGCTTTATTAACTAGAACAGGATGTTCTGAGTCTGACTTCCTTTAGCCGAAGGCAGATTTCCCCTGGCAGTTTAAACAAACTGATTTTTGTTTCTGTTTTATCTGACTCTGTCCTTTTCCTCCTTTGTCCCTGGCAATCCCAACCATGGTGATCAAAAGAATAGGTGTGGGAGAATTTCCTTACTGAGAAGGAAATCCGTGCATGCAGGCAGCAGTTGAGTAGACCTTTCCTCAAATAACCTCGATCTCTCATTAGCCTGTAAAATGCACGAAAGCTTGTGTTTGCTCACAGAAACAGACTCACAGAGAATGAACGAGTGGTTACCAGAGGGAGAAGGAAGGGGGAGAGGTGAGTTAGGGGTGTGGGATTAAGAGATATGAACTACTATATATAGAACAGATAAGCAACGAGGATATATTATACAGCACAGGGGGAAATAGCCATTATTTTTTAATAAATTTAAATGAAATATAATATATAACAGTATCATATCACTGTGTTGTACACCTGAAACTAATGTATTATTTTAAATCAACTATATGTCAATAAAAATAAAAGCTTGTATTTGCTCAAGCTAAGTTCACTCCCAAAAGTGTGGCTTCTTAAGAGATGCTGCAAATAAAGCAAATGTTTTGAAAGGTCCCAGACTAGAGGACAAGTAAGATCATTGTTGTGGAATTTCTTGAAGAAAAGTGAAGGCTGTCTTGCCAGAAAGAACCCCACCACCAGCTGGCCAGTCTCCAAAATCCAGTGTCCTATTCATGTCCTTGCACCCACAGGAATCCCCCAAATTTATCAGGTGCCCTGAATGGGTAACACTGAAAACTTTATCTATAAGCGAATTTCTTAGAGACTAACATTAAACCAGCATCCAGGGGTCTCCAACCTTCAGGATCTTATGTCTGCTGATGTGAGGTAGAGCTGATACACTAATAATAGAAATAAAGGGCACAATAAACGTAAGACAGTTGAATCATCCCCAAACCATCCCCCTCCCCAGGCTGTGTGCTCCATGAAACTGGCTCCTGGTGACACAAAGGTTGGAGACTGCTGTGCCTAGATCACAGGGATTGGGACTTAGGAAAGAGAGGTTTTGTGTGAATGGGAAAAGCAATAGGAAAGAACAGATCAGGTAGAAGCAAGACTCAGGCAGGGAACCCCAGTGCAGCATCAGCATCGTCCAGAAGGTTCCAGGAGGGGAGCAGCTGAAAAAGCTAAAAAGGCAAAGGTAAAGTGAGTGGTAAAAGATGGGCTTCTCGAGCTAGACACAACTAACTTCTCATATGAGCTCCTCTCCTGCACTGAAAACTTCAGGAGGGAAATGAACTATGTCTTTTTCTGCCCTGTGTCTCCCATGGTGCCAAGCATGGTATCTTCAGGCCTTGACCAGAGAGAGCACTTAAAGACTATCTTCTGATTAGATTCCATTCAACAAGCATTGATTAAGCACCATGTTTATGGTTGGCCACCATAAATACATGGAAGATCCAAATGGAATAAGATAGTTTATTCACGGTCCCTGACCTTAAGGAGTTTACAACCCACCTGAAGAGAGGAATAGCTCTAAGGTGACATAAACCAGTTAGTAAAGCATGGTATGGATTGACTGGTTTACTTTGAACACATAGAGGTAATTCATTATGTAGGAAGTATCTCCACTGAATTGTTGGTTCTTGAACTAAATCTGGAGAATAGGATTTTGATTCAAGGTGGGAAGGTGGCCCAGCACAGTCCCTGGCATAAAGATTCATTGTGTGAGCTCTAAACAGGAGGACCTGCATAAGCAAGAGATGTGGTTGGGACAAATACGAATCATACAGACTCTTAGGACGGGGAATATAGGAGACACTTCTTCCCTCTTAACAAAACCCCCACATTTCTTTCCAGTTCTTTCTTCCCCCAAATGGCCATGTACTTTGAGAAGTCTTGGTCCTCTGCAACCCCAAGGAGTGGGAGCTAATTAATCCCTAGCCAGTCACAGAGAAGTTCCCTCACCAGTGACAATTCTGACCCAAAAGCTGGGAGGGCACTCTGCCCAAGGACTTCTGGAAAGGTTTTCTCATCCCAGGAGAGCTCCTTCTTTCCCGGATGTCCTCGGACTGCCTGGGAACTGTGATGATCGTCCTGCAGGCACAAAAACAGTGAAGGGACCAAGCCTGTAACACCAAGGATGGTCATGGAGGAGCCCGTGCCCTTGGTGACATATTGAGCCAGCAAATAAACAAATCCTGAGTCACCTCCCCTGCACCTCTTATTAGGAGAAATAAATTTCCTCTTTCCGGCCAGTTGAGTCAAAGTTTTTCTGTTACCTACAGCTGAGAGCAGTGTTCCTTCCTGATGGGATGTCTGAATCACCTCGCTGAGAACAGTGGCTCACATTCCTTTATTCAGAGCTTCCGATATTTGAATCAGGCCCCACAATGTCGCTTTCTGTTTTGTGATATTAAGCCCATTTTCATGAAGAGGAAACTGAGGCACTGAGATTCAATAACCTGAAATAGCTCACACATCTAGTACCCAGCTGAGCCGAGATTCCAACCCCGGCTGCAAAGCCCCTCACGTCCTTCTGAGCCTCTCCTCCCTGGTGATGGAGCTTCTCCAGGACGGAGGACTCACTGTCACCTCATGGACCACGTATATAGGGAGATTGCTCCATTACTTGGGCGGGGAAGATAAGGCCAACGTGAAGCCAAGTGAGGACTTAGGATTGCGCTCCTCGGGGATCACAGTCATGCTTCTGAGGAGGGGAAAGCATTTTGCAAGGAGGATCATCCTCGGAGGCCTCAAGAGGAGCACCCACAGGGCATTGCTGTGTTAGCTGAGGTCCAGGGAGACAAGGGCCTTGCAGGGTCTGAGAGGCCAAAGTGAAGGGTGAAAACACAGGATGCGGAGAAAGGGGTGCCTGTAGGACATGGAGACGAGCGGGATGTGAAGGTGAACGCGAGAGGAAGAACTGTTAGGTGTGCGCTGCGTGGCAGTGCAGTGTCAGCGCGGAGCGTGGAGCTCGGGCTCCAGAGCGGCTGCAATGAGCTGGGTCAGATCAGCGTCTCCGGAGGGCTCAGGACCACTGTGGCCACATGACCTGTATTCTTAGCATCTCAAACCAGCTGTGAGAAATCAGAAGTGCTCCTGTCCCCGAGTCTCAGGGGAGCGGTTCAGAAGTGATGGGCCATGGGCCCGGATCCTCAGCGCTGGTCAGTGGCAGGACTCAAGCCCCGGTCTATCCTGCCCTGCAGCCTCTCCCTCCTTCCCCGTGGGAACCCCTTCTAGATCTGCATGGCTGATGCTCAGCATTCCTGAGCCATGCGTCCACACATATGTCCTCTCCAGAACAACAGCTAAGCTGACATGTTCGTTAGACTGAATGAAATTAGCAACAGGGGTCTGCAGGAACCTGTGTGCATGGGTCTTGGCTGGAGTCCCCTGTGGGGAGACAGGTGGTGTGGGGCCACATCAGGGTGCCCAGTTAGGAGAGCTGGTGTTGGCACCTTGCAGCATCTTTACACCCACACAGGCAGGCACAGTCTTTCAGGCACGTAGCAAGGACACACCAGGCACTTCATGGATCCTGCTCTTGTGATACGTCCTTGAGTCACTGATGAGATATTCGATGGCCCCACACTGAAGCCCACCCCATGCACAGCCAACACCACTGTTACCTGTGTGCCCCCTGCGGCCCACTCCCGAAACCCACACAGCTCCTTGCTCTGGGTTCCAAAACAGGCTGGGACACTGACCTCCTCAGAGGACTTGGAGAATAGTTACATCTCTCCAGGGAGTCTTAGAGGAGGTGAGGCCCTGGCTGTAAAGAGGTGGAATCAATTAGCTCTTAAGAGACCCTTGAGCTCAGCGCGTCACAGGTTTACCTTTCTTTGCAGCCTATGGTGACCAGATCATGGAGCTCAAATCAAGGCCTAGATGGGACATGGCACCTCCTTCCCAGGGCACAAGTCAGTTGAAACAGTAGGGCTGGAAGTCAGGTCCTCTGGCTCTGTGCAGAGAGAGATAGGTGTTTCCCACCATTTAAACCAAGCTTGATTTGTGTTACTTGTCTGTGTATAGCACTTTGAAGTTTCAAAATGAATTCAAATACAATCCCACCAAACTGAGCTTTGAAACAGAGAGGGCAACGCTGTTCACATGAGAAAATGAGGGATCCAGAGCTTGACTCCCCAGGCTGTACAAACTGGAAGAAAACAGAACCTAGGCTTGGCCACCTTCTATTCGCTATTCAGGAGTCCTTCCACTACTGGATTGACTCTAAGCATCCAATGGGCAGGAGCCATATTTGTTTAGCTCATCATTTGATACCCAGCACCCAGGACAGAGCCTAGGTACACTCCTTGTTAGATGAACGGAAGGATGGATAGAAGGATCAGTAGCTAGAACAGGATAAAACAGGATAAAAGAAACTTGGAGTCTTATTTTCCTGATGACTTCTAATAGATCTTTGAGGAGTGAGCTTCTATTATTAATGGTTCCTTACTTAAAAACAAAGAGCTTTAACTCTAATTTTGTTTAAAATGTATTATGCCCTAATTTTTTTAAATACTAATGTAAATTACATTGGATTCCTTTAAAATTTTTCAACAGGAAGACTTGCCCAGGACTGGAACATAGCAGGAACTTGATAGTTGTCTATGGAGTTTAATTGGATTTAAAAGCGAGGCTGGGGATATAAATGTAGTTGCAAGGAGTTTCCATGTTACTGGATAATTTTAAAAGAGTTCATTATTTGCAAAATGACTTTATCCCCACATCCAGGCCTGTCAACTGGGAAGAAGTCAACAGTGAGAATGGGATGAGATCAGGACCTGCATTTCCAGAATCTTTGGTTCCAAAGGGTTAATAACTTTGTCCGGTCCTCACCACGAATAGGTGGTGAGGGCAATAGATTGCCCTTGCCTGACGGTACAGAATGGACCCGGCATGAGCCAGCTGTGCTTCTCGTGTGCAGCCAAGTGGAGGGACTTGGATGTGAGGTTGTCATGGTAACGCTTTCACTGAGCAGAAGAATAGATGAAGCTGGAGTAAACCTTGGCTCATATGGGGGGTGGGAGTGGGCGTAACCAGGAGTGACAAGCAGAGAAACTTCTCTCTTTCTAGACAAAGATGGTGCACTAAATTAGAATTCAAGTAGCAGTAGAGAAGATCAGGTAACGTGCTGGCTAGATAATTCTAACACTTACATAGGCAATTAAATGATTTTGATGATCAAACCAAAAATGAAGGGGAGGGGAGGAGCGTTTAAAAGTAAACCTCTTCCCAGGCCATTGGTTTTAAACTTCTGTCCTAAGAGTCCACTTTAAGAAATTACAGACTCCAGCTTTCTCTCCCAAGGTTCTGATTCATTGCGTCAGGAGTGGAGCACAAGAATCTCTGTCTTAAAACTGTCCACAATTTATTATTCTGCATGAAATTTATGGACTATATTGGTAGCACATGGACCATAATTTCATAAAGCCTCCTCTGGGCAAATAGAACATCAGAAATCAAACTCAAGTTGGAGCCGACTCAGCTGTTCTCATCTGATGGGAGAATGTAGGGAAAAATACAAGCTGTTTTCTACTTAGCCTTAGTTTAGAAACAAAATAAAAAACCAGAGTTTAATTAGTCCGTGACTGATGACAGATGAGTTTCTGAAATAGGCTACTGTAGTTTATATTTTATACTTCCTTTTAATCTTACATTCTACCAAATGCTTCCCTAATTGACAGAAACCAGCAGTTGTTTGCTTTGCCTAATGCTCTTTCTTATTTTGTGTGTGCGTGCTAAGTCACTTCAGTCGTGTCTCACTCTTTGCAACCCCATGGACTGTAGCCTGCCAGGCTTCTCTGTCCATGGGAGTCTCCAGAAAAGAATACTGGAGTGGGTGCCATGCCCTCTTCTAGGGGATCTCCCCAACCCAGGGATCAAACCCATGTCTCTTACATCTCCTGAATCGGCAGGTGGGTTCTACCTGTGAAGTCCTTCCCCATCTTACCCAACAGCAAATTCCTGCTTACTCTTTAAAATCATCCCAAATGTCTTCGTCTCTTGCTCCCTCCTTAGTCTCTGTGCCCTTCGTCTCTTGCTCCCTCCATACTTTTTAAAAAGAAAATTAATTAAGTTATGTATTTGGCTGTGCCAGATCTTATTTGAGTATGCAGAATCTTTAATTGTGGCATTCAAAATCTTTGTTGCAGCATGAGGGATCTAGTTCCCCAACCAGGGATCAAACCTGGGCCCCCTGCATTGGGAGTGTGGGATCTTAGCCACTGGACCACCAGGGAGGTCCCTGTGTCCCCACACTTTTGCTTTCAGAATATTTTGCTCCTTCCTCTAAGTCTGTCCACAGTGGCCTCCGCTACTAGGCTACTAATGAACTTACTACATTGTTATCCGGTAGTTATTCAGAGATGTGCTCCACCAATCTCTGATCTGAAGGAGTTTATCAGACGGTGTGTCTCATGCACCTTTGCAGCTTTGCCTTTTCCCTGTCTTTAACTCCTAGTAGGCAGTTCCCATATGCTAGAATGAATGAGTGAGTGAATGGATGAATATATGTTCCATAAGCACAGAGGATTTTGCCTGTTTTGTTAACTGAAATGAACATTCCAAGTGCCCAGAGCAGGTCTTGTCACAAAAGTAATTATTGAATTAATTCATGAATGAGTGCTTTAGCTTAAACAACCAATTGAAAAGGCTGGACCTGCTATGTTTCTCAGTGTACCAGTACAAATTTTTCATAGTTGCACCAGTATAAGCACAGTCTCCTGAACAAGTCATGATTAAGCTCCCCACTTGACATTTCTGTCATCTAACAGTTTGAAGTTTAGCTCTATAGACCCAAGGGATTCTAATCAAGAAACAGAAGTAATATTGCAAGCATATAGCTCATACCTATGTAATCAGATCAAGTTAACTTTTCTCATCCTTACTCATTACGTTTTTCTATCCATGGTAAGCCTGGGAGAGCAATGATTCTCTAGGATGGTTTATATGGAATAATTGTAGAAATAGCTTCCATTTATTGAGCTCTTACTAGTGTCAGGCATTGTACTAACTGCTTTCCACATGTAATCTCTTTTAATTGTCTCAGGCAACTTGATTAGGGATGTTTTATTATCCTCACTTTACAGATGAAGAAACTGAGGCTCAGGTGTAGTCATCTGCCAAGGTCACTCAGCTACTAATCAGAAGACCTGAGATTTGAGCCTAAGTCTATCTGAGCTTCTGCTCTCAAGCTTCACCGTAACTCTGGGGCTTTGAATTGAGTGGATCTAGTTGGAACTTTCTCCTGACCAGAGAAACATATGTTGTTTTCCAGTCATCTCAGAGAAAATATTTTCTTGGCCTTGAACATTCCTGATCTTGAGTTTTCTCAAGACCTAAAGGCTAAACTCGGTCAAAATGATAAATTAAATGCCCTCCCCCCGCCCCCCACACACCCCCTCATCCCCACTTGATTACACCTGATGAGTGGCTCTCTCATTCATTTGGTTCCAGGCACTTAGCTGTCTCTTGCATTTGCTTCCACTGATCAGGGTCCCTGAGGTTTGCACATATGTTTTCCCAGTGAACTTTTGTCCTCTGTGAAAACTGCATTCTGCTCTCTTTATCAGATTCCAGCTTTCATGACTAATATGCGGTGATAACTCCAGAACCGTTTCACGACAAATTAAAGAGGGCAGAATCTTCCGCTTACAAATTGCTTCAAGACAGGGCTCAGATGTCTGCCCATAGAATCGTCTCCTACATGCTAGCACAAAATGGATCTGAGCTTGTACAGCTTCAGCTGGCCCCTCGACTTAGAGGCCTATTGTTTCTCAACAGGGTTCTGAGCTCCCAGCCTGTTCCTCAAACTGAGGCTACAGAGATTTATGACTCACTTGGAAAAAAATATGCTGGCTACTTCTCCAACCTGCTTCGGAAAAACAGGATGTTTCTCTCTCTCCCAATCTTGCACATACCTGTAAACAAGCGACTTATTGGCAGGGCCTCTGAGTCAGAGGTATAGCAGTTTCAGACTCTCAGGTTTGATGATTATTTGCTTGGATAAATCAGAAATTCGTGTCAGAACAGAGCCACGTTCCAAAAACGTATTGCCCACAGACCCAGATTAACTCAAGGCCTTCCAGACGGCAGAAAGGTGTGTGTTTGTTTTATAAAGTGGAGGCATGTGTGGGTCTGTGCTACGTTCCCAGCCATAAAAGAAAGTGAAGAGTGTTAAGTGTGACTTCTTGGGGGAAACGGAGCCTGACGTCTCTGTGATTATTATTTTTGGAGGAGTAAATATTTCAGTAGAAAAAGAAACTCCTTTGTACCAACTCTTGAGTTTTCTTGGCATGTTTTAATATTTTCAAGTAACAGCTGAAACCACACTAACCTTCCCCGTTCTAATTGGAAGCGTCTGTGAGTTGTGAAATTAGAATTTTCAGATTCTGAAGTGATTTGCTATTTGAACAGGGGTGTCAGTTTCAGCTGAAATTTTCATCTATGGGGCCTTTTTTTCCCCTCCGGATTATAAATTGTTCACTCAGCTAATGATGTGATGGAAATACACTCTTCACCAGCTTTCCATGTACACAGGCTTTCTTAAAAATGAAAGCCACGCTTTCTTTCAGTTTCTTATTCTACACCTTATCATGATCCTCCTGATTCAAAGAGAACAGATGGAGAAATTCCTCAACCCTTGGAATTCGACTCGAACAATTTTCTCCTGCCAAAAAGCATCTCAGAATCAAAGACATCAGAGCAGCAAATGATATTTGCAAATTCCAGGAAGAAAAAAAAATAGTTGGAACACTTAGAAACTGATTCTAGTTTTTCTCCATGTTAATAGAAGCCTGTCTATTAGAGGGCTTAGTGTTTTACAGATATCTTCTGAAGCTTCAGCAAGAAAGACATGAAAGCGTGATGACCTCTCACCTGCTGGCCTTACTACGTAGGCTACTTCCTGTCTCAGCGATGTTGCCTCAAGGACCCTCAGGACTCCCAGGGGTGAATGAGAATGATGCCAGCTCCCTAGGCTCACGGTGATGAGGAAATGGTGTGGCATTTATAAAATGCTCCCACTGGGAGCTGTCTTAGTTCATTCTGGCTGCTATAGCAAGATAGCACAGGCTGGGTGGCTTATAAACAAGAGAAATTTATTTCTGCAGTTCTGGAAGCTGAAAGTTTGAGATCAGAGCTCTGGCATGGTCAATGGCATGGATGAGGGCTCACTTTTGGTAGTAGACTTGTCTTTTTATCCTCACATGGTAGAAGGGGTTAGGGAACTCTTCAGAGCCTCACATGTAAGGGCACTAATCTCATTCAGGAGGGCTCCACCCAAAGGCCCCACCTCCTAATACCATCACATTGGACATTAGGATTTCACCATATGGAGGGACACATTCAGACCATAGCAGGAATGGAACAAATGCTGGTTTCTTCTCTTTCTCTCTTTCCTACATTTTACTTATCACAACTGAGGTAAAAATGACATGACTTACTTGAAGCCAAAAACCAGGCCTTTAAAGAGCCAAGACAAGCCTGAGTTTTGTAGGTTTAAAGCCTTGAAGGCTCCCTCCTCTGTGTGGATTCAACACCCCCTCTGCAGAGTTTGGCACAGGGTATGTTGTAGATTGTTTCCAAAAGTCAGAGAGAGCAAAAGACTGTTGGTGCTACTACACACTTCACAGATGCTTGTTGCCAGTAGGGTTCATATTAATGACTTTAAAGACTACACTGGGAAAGGGTTCAAATGATGCCACCAAAAAATGACCCTGACTCTGCCTGCTAGGTTCCCAATAAATGTTTGCAGTATTGAATTTAATAGGCTGGACCTGCAGTTCTGTAAGTTTTTGAGAGTGAAAGGAAACACAAATAATTGTGTCAAGACACAGGCAGACCAGAATATATGGTCACCCTACTTAGGAACCACAGCATGCGTTTCTGTGTCTCTTAGAGAGAAACTGACATTCGTTCATTTGAGAAACACATCTTATGTTCCAGTTTAAGATTTTTCAAGAGGCTACTTTGTGACCTTATTTTATTTAAAGCTCACATCGGCTTAATGAGATAGATTTAACTATTAACTCAAGCCCCGTTTTAGTAATGAGCAACTGACACTCAGTGAGGTTCATAATTTGCTAAGGTTGCACGGTGAATAAGGGTAAGACCTGGGATTTGAGTCCAGGTCTGTCCACCTGCAAATTCATGCTCTTGCAACCGTTCTAGGTCTAACATTCAGGGCTTGCTAGATTATGTCATTGTTGTTGTTTAATACCTAAGAGTCCAACTCTTGCGACCCCATAGACTATAGCCTGCCAGACTCCTCTGTCCATGGGATTTCCCAAGCAAGAATACTGGAATGGGTTGCCATTTCCTTCTCCATGGGATCTTCCCCACCCACATCTCCTGCACTGGCAGGCAGGTTCTTCAGCACTGAGCCATCAGGGAAGCCCAGATCATGTCACAGACCCATAGATTTCTGCAAGTTATGTGATCTACCTTCTATTGATAAATTTTTCAGATGGGGAAGCAAGCTCAGAGACATCTTATAACTTTTTAACACTCACAGAGCTGGATATACTAGTGGAAATTTTCTGGTGCCGTTTTCCCAGCCATTCCATTCCCACACAGAGGAGAGAAAGGAGTCTGTTCAGAGATTCCCTTTGGAAGTGGACATGATGTTTACAGGGCTGTACTGGGGGGACCCATGGCCATCAGTGGAGGACACGGTCCCTTCTCTCCAGATGCTTCAGGTCTACTTGAAGGAAACTGTGCAACAGCAGCAAGAGGAGAGAAGGTGAGAGGGAAGGGCCCCAAAGTGGGGCTCCCCACCCCGCTCTGCGGCTCTATGACGGCCATCCAGAGGTTGCCTGTTCCGTCATCTCCCCACCCTCTAAGCGCATCTCCATTGTTCCCCATTATACTCTATTTCTTTCTTTTTTTTTTTTTTTTCCTAGTCTGCTAGAACAAAAAACTCCTCTGGATCAGAGGTAAAGTCCCATTCTTCCTTATTTCCCAGGATCCCAGCACAGTGCTGGCTGCCTAAAGCTGGATGCCTGAAGCCAGGGGCAAGGCCGGCGGTACCCTCAAGGAGCCCCGCCCACCCCAGCCCCGCTGCGGGGAGTCGAGTGGCGAGTGGCGCGGTCGGAACTCCAGTTCACGCATTTATGCCTCACTGCGGAGGCAGGCACCCTCCCTTACTGTCATCTTGGAGGGCCAGGAAGAAAGGGCCATCTCAGGATGGGTGGGGACACCTGCCCGCCTCCGAGGGAGACAAGGGGAAGCAACAGCAGGGGCGGTAGGAGGGCCGGCGGGTGAGCTATGGTTCAGTGGGTTAAGAGTCAAAACGTCCCTCGAGATGGAAACTAAAACCAAGGCAGGCTTGTGAGTGACCTGCCACGGATAGGTGTTCCCCCGCCCCTTGATTCACACTCCCCAGCGGAGGTTTCCGCAGAACCAGGGGAGAACCTGATGCTTACATTCCTCCCAGCAGGGCGGCTACCTCACCGCATCCGCAGCCTCTGCCTCGCCAGGTGCTGGGCCTCCAGGCCCTGGGACTTCTCCGACCTACTTTCTCCAGCTGCGCTGTTGAGACCAGGAGGCTGCTGCAAGGCTTTAAAAATAGCCTCTTGCGTGCTTTCGGAGGCCAGGTTTCCTTGCTGCCAAAAATGTGCGGAATGGTGGTTCCGTGGCAACAGCGAGCCTTTGTTCCCAAATTGAAAGTTCACGTCCCTCCTCCTGAGCCGGGCCTCGGTGGTTTGCCTGATGTCACTGACCCTGCTTTAATTAAGTCCTCCTTTTTTGTTGGACTTGGTGCCAGGAAGCCTAAATGAACGTTGTCTCTTTGAGTGGGTTTTGTTGGTTTTTTTTTTTCCTCTCTCACTTCTATTTTAGGAAACTTCTAAGGGTCCCTCCTCTGCCGGGGGAGATAAGGGCTAAGAGTCTTTTCTCAAGGAAAAGCATTCTCCTAAGTGAGCGTTATCTTTGTTTTCTTTCTCAGTGTAACTGAATTCTAAAATTCAAGAGAATTTTCTGGCTCCTGATGAAAAGTGGAGATAGTGTTGTCATGTACAGGCCTTTGTCAGTGGGAGGAAACCTCTCCTGCACTTGCCCTGACAAAATTCCAACAGACTGAGTTGTAAGACAGGTTCAGAGAAGAAATCAGGATCACCTCTGCTTGTGGGCACTGAACAAAAATTGGATACTGGTGTACTAGCTTCCCTGTAACAAAGAACCACAAACAGAGTGGCTGAAAACAGCAGAAATTCATTGTCCCACAGTTCTGGAGGCTGCAAGTCTGACAAGTGTCGAGAGTCGAGGTCTCTGAGATCTGTAGAGGAAAGTCCTTCCTCCCAGCTCCTGTCGTTTGCAGGGGTCCTTGACATCCCTTGGCTTGTAGACACCCCCACTCCAACCTCTGCCTCCATCAACACATGGCCTTCTTCTCCCTGTCATGTCTGCATCTTCGCCTCTTTTCATAAAGACACCAGTCATTTTGGATGGAGTGTTGCATACCCAGTCGTGTCTGACTCTTTGTGATCCCATGGATTGTAGCCCATAAGGCTCCTCTACCCATGGAATTTTCTAGGCATGAATATTGGGGTGGGTTGCCATTTCCTACTCCAGAGGATCTTCCCTACCCAGGGATTGAACTCATGACTCCCGTGTCTCCTGCACTGGCAGGCAGATTCTTTGCTGCTGAGCCGCCTGGGAAACCTCATTTTGAATGAAAGACCTCCTTAACGACCTCATCTTTTTTTTTTTTTAACCTGGAGAAAACCATAATTCCAAAAGATACACGCACCCCAGTGTTCAATGCAGCACTATTTACAATAGCTCGGACATGGAAACGACCTAGTGACCTCATCTTAATGACATCTGCAAAGACCCTATTTCCACAGAAGGCACCAGGGATTAAGGTTTTAGTATGTCTTTTTAGAGGGAGGCACACAATTCAATTCTGAATTGTTTTATTTTCTTGGCTTGGAATTTTCTGTCACCCAGAAAATATTTGGATGTTATAGCTTCCTAGTCTAAGTAACCAGTATCAGCCACCATTTGCAAGTGGTTACTGCCCGCCAAGCAGTCTCCCTGTGCCTGATCTGTTATTTCACTGAATCCTCACAGAAACACATAGAGACAGGTGTTATTGTATGCCCAGTTTCTAACCAAAAACGTGGAGGCTCAGCTCTATCTCATTTCAGCACCCACATTCTGCACCGCTCAGCATACCCAACACGTATTTGTCTTCTGGAGCAGCCATTGTGTGCTAGGTGCCATGCTGAGCCCCAGGGTTACAGCAGTGAACAAGACTGATGTCGTCCTGCCCTCCCAGAACATGCTGTCTCGGAGGAGCTGTGCACTGAAGATGTACTGTTCTAAATGACAGCCGCTAACCTGCAGTGCCATGGTGCCGGCTCCAAATAGGAATTCTCCTCTGCTGTCACTGCCTGAGCTCTGTTGTAGGAACAGTGATTGCTGAGATGAAGACTAATGAGAAGATCCTCCAAGAAGGAAGGCTCTCACCTCTGCTTCACCCAGAGCGCCAGTATCTCGATTTACGTAACAGGCATCTCTGAAGGATGTTGTGGCACAGAGTGGGCCGTGGCTAGATGATGCTGTGGAGCACACAGCCCTGAAAGCTTACGCCGTGCTTCTGCATCATGACCCGTGGGTCACCCGGGGTCTGTGCTCAGCATCATCCCCGCTCCAGGGCCGGGTCCTGCGGTGGCCTCTTCTGGAACAGTACCGACAGCCCCAGCGAAGGAGCAGATGGTGAATTACATACTAGCTTTCAACACCCACCCCTAAGTGTCAGGTCAGACCTGGAGCAAACATGTCTTTTAGGCCAAATGAGTTTAAGTATGTGAGAGAATAAAGGAGGTATTTCGTTTTTGTTAGGCATCCTTTCCCTTCCCTGGCCACATATTTAGCCCAGAGCTCCGTTCGGGAGAGGGCTGCGTGCTGTCTCCAGCCACTCCTGCTCAGGCCTTGCTGTCCAGGCATCAGCTGAGAAGGAACCTGGGCTCTGTTTCTAGAAACCAAAGTAGGAAGGTCCAAATTTATGAAAGCTGTACGTCAGGGGACAGTGATTTATGTTCCTGGGCAATTTTCTGCAGTCTCCCTTTAAACAGTAACCTCCCAAATACATATACAGTATTGTTTTAGGTGTAGTTTGTTTCCCTGGTGGCTCAGCAGTAAAAACCCGCCTTCAGTGCAGGAAACCCAGGTTCGATCCCTGGGTGGGGAAGATCCCCTAGAGAAGAGCATGGCAATCCACTCCAGTATTCTTGCCTGGAGAATCCCATGCACAGAGGAGCTTGGCATGCTATAGTCCATAGGGCCTCAAAGAGGTGGATACAACTCACAACTTTTTAGGAATGTTCTGTAAAGCAGGGCACATATTCATTTAAGCCCTGATTCCATAGGTTGGCAACTTGCCAGATTCTTTATATATGTATTTATTTTTTTCTTTCCTGAAATTTCAAAATTGTTTCCCTGAAGTAAACAGGAAAAACTTGGGGAAAGTAATCAGAAGCCAAAGTTATTTTTGTTTTTTTTTTTCTTGTTTCAGTTTAAGGGCTGTTAACATGAGAGATCCCTGTGAGCGCCTCTCAGACAGAGGCCCATCATCACAGCACCAGGAGCAGCCAAGGGTGTCTGTTCTGATTGCTCAGAGGAGTCTTTAGCCTTGATGAGTGCTCAGGTTACCATGGCCCCATGCAGGGTGCTCAGCGCCCAGGGATTCCCTGGGGCAGCCTGCATTCACTCAAAAGCCGAAAGTGCCTGTGCGTCTCAGCGGAGTCAGGCCCAGTGCTCCCTGGAGCTCCCTGCCTTCCTGCCTCCTTTTGTGCCCCAGAATAGGCCAAGAGCATCACACCAGCCATCACGGCAGCGTCTCACATGGCTGCATTCATGGTAGGGTTCAGGGTTGTGGGGGAGGGTGGCTTCTTCTCACTGAGAGAAGATTGAAACACACCTAGAGCAAATTGGTACCCAAAATACTAGCCTATTCAGCCAGAAAAGGCTGCCAGGAAACCTGAGAGGCCCCACCCCTGCTCAGAACCCCATAAAACTCCCAGGATTCTCGCAGCTCTCTGATCTGTCCCAAGGTCAGACAGCTATGAGGATTCGCATGTCTGCAGGCCTTTACAGTGTACAGAGTGTGTGAACTCGCCTTGCTTGGTCCTTGCGGCCACTCCATAATGGAGAAGCCACCATTCCCACTTTACTGAAGGGAAAACTGAGACACGGAGAGTTGAAACCAGTCCAGTTCAGTCGCTCAGTCGTGTACGACTCTGCGACCCCATGAACTGCAGCACACTAGGCCTCCCTGTCCATCACCAACTCCCAGAGTCCACCCAAACCCATGTCCATTGAGTCATCTCATCCTCTGTCGTCCCGTTCTCCTCCTGCCCTCAATCTTTCCCAGCATCAGGGTCTTTTCAAATGAGTCAGCTCTTCACATCAGGTGGCCAAAGTATTGGAGTTTCAGCTTCAACATTAGCCCTTCCAATGAATACCCAAGACTGGTCTCCTTTAGGATGGACTGGTTGGCTCTCCTTGCAGTCCAAGGGACTCTCAAGAGTCTTTTCCAACACCACAGTTCAAAAGCATCAATTCTTCAGCGCTCAGCTTTCTTTATAATCCAACTCTCACATCCATATGTGACCACTGGAAAAACCATAGCCTTGACTAGACGGACCTTTGTTGACAAAGTAATGTCTCTGCTTTTTAATATGCTGTCTAGGTTGGTCATAACTTGCCTTCTAAGGAGTAAGCCTCTTTTAATTTCATGGCTGCAGTAACCATCTGCAGTGATTTTGGAGCCCAGAAAAATAAAGCCAGCCACTGTTTCCACTGTTTCCCCATCTGTTTGCCATGAAGTTGAAGTGACTGGTCCCAAATCACACACATGAAGGAGCCGCATCTCCAAACTTCCAAGAGTCCTGTGTTTAAACTTCACCTCTGCCTTCACATTGCTTCCATCTGAATCTCATCTATAGAAATGGGGAGGAAGCCCATCTGAGAGTGTTGCATGAGAAATAAGACGATGTACATAAAGGGCTAAACAGGGTTCCAGAGATAGCAAAGAGCCTGTTCAGTGGATGAGCGAATGGATGGTTGAATGACAGAGTGGATGAATATTGCTCTTCCATGACGTGTATTCCCTTTCCAGCTGCTCTTCATCTCATCCTTATTGAACACTAGTTTTTGCAGGGAACATGGAAACTTTTAGTCCCAACAGTGTATCACCAAAGAACTCTGTCTTGCCCTCGTTTGGTGACCCTCATACTGCAAGATTTTCTACCAAACTTTGATTGCCTTCGTGTTTCCCCAAAGGCACACTGAACTGTTAACCCTAGTTCCTGACAAGCACGCACATTGACTTGGTATAAGTCTCACTAAAATATGAATTAATAATTAGCTCTGAGTGTTTACTGAGCACTTACTATGAGCAGTTCCTTGCTGGGCATTTCGCCAGCATCTGGATGCTGACTCCCCAGCCTGCACTCCTAACCACTAACTACACCAACCCAGCAACTCTTAGAGCTGCCATTGTTGGGCACTTACTACACGCCAGCAGGTGCCATAGAAAACTCTTTGAATATGCGTTGTCGTAGTTGATCCTTATAACAGGCATGAAGCAGCTTCGGTCAGGTTCTCCATTTCACAGATAAGGAACTGCAGCTTGGGGAAGGGTAACCTGTTCACAACCACTCGGCCAGTGAGGAGTGAAGGCAGGCAGGCTCTGAACCCAGATGCTGCGGCCGCAGAGCACATACAATTAACCCCTCCTCTCTGCCACCTCCCCCTGCCATTTCTCTGAACTTCTCTGGAGTTGCTTGCACCCTCATCACTCTTAGTGATCTGTTTTATTGGAAGTAATCCCTGAAAATCCCCTTGCCGGTGCCCAGGACTGCATGGGCCCGAGATCTCTGGTGAGACTGAGCAGGTGTGGGTCAGTGCCCCTCCCAGGCACTGAAGTATTCTTCCTGAAGCCACTAAGAAGGAAGGCAGAGAAGTGATTATCTGCATTTCTCTTGGTCAGAACCTCATGACAACAGAGATAAGAACCAACCCCATCACCATGTATTGCTGGAAAAACTAATGCGCGCCCCCCCCCCCCCTCCTTCGAGTGGAAGTAGTTAAACCTGAAAATAGGTTGCTGAGGGCATCTAAGAGGTCTTCTTCCCTGGAAATACCTTCTTTTTGAGCTGGTCTAGATGCAATTTGGGTAGGAAGTGGAGGGATGGGCAAGGCATTTCCCCTAGGATCCCGCTGGAACCCACAGTCCATTTGTTTAACCTCATAATCCCTCACTCTGTACATTTTACTTCCTCACCAACATGCATCAAGAGAAATCTTTCATCACTGGTTCCAATGAGCATCTACAATGCTCCTATTTTGGTCCAGGTCCCTAGCTCTTCATTGGGAACTAGGTCTCTGGAAAGAATAGGCAGTCTGGGGCAACAGAAAGAATACTGGACTCAGCAGCTTGGTTTAGGTAGGTTCTGCCACTTGTGAGCTGTGTGACCTCAGGCAAATCACTTTACCTCTCTGAATTTCCATGTCATCGTTTATATAGTGAGGTCTTTGGACTGGATGTCTGAAAATCCTCTTCCAGGGCAATCCTTTGGAGAAGATTGGTAGCTGTGAGTTATGTAATAAATGGAAATGCACTTTGAGAAGTCATTAAAAGCTATTTCAGTTTTATTTTTGCACTGTGATCCCTGCAGAGCATAAAATTATGTATGCAAAAAAGAAAAAAGTCATCTTTTGAAATTTTTGTAGCTCAAATCTCATTTAAAAACAATCATTTGAAATGTCCCTCCACCCTCTTCTTATCTGCCACAAAGAGAGCCTATTTTAATGTAGCCGATTATTTCCATAATCATACTTTTCCTGTGTTTAGAATTAATCACATGAGAGCTTTGCTAAGGTCTAAAATGGTGCCCGAATCTTATCCCTTAACATGTGAGCTTTTTTCTAAATATCATTACTAAGCCTCTATCTTGTAAAAAGTAATGTTGAGAAGAGGAGTTGTTTGGCTCTAAGGGACATTTCCAAAACAGGTCAGGGTTAAGAACTTCTAGAGGCTAGGAATGTGTCATAAGGATTAGTTAATCTGAGTAAATGACTTCCCCAGGGTCACTCGGTGAGTCATCAGTGAGCCTTGGGCTGAGACCTGATTTTTCCAGCTGGAAAGAATGGGCCCCTTTGTTAGCATTGTTGTTCCACGTGACTAGCTCCAGCCGACCTGGCCAGGGAGGGTTGCGGAAATTGCTTATGAATATCAGAACTGCACCTGTGGAAAAATAGAAGCTAATGAAGAGTCACAGTCCCTAGCAAGGCCTCCTCAGGCCAAACCTCAGAGCAGCAGCTGGTTTGGAAGTAGAGAGGGTGGTTCTCTGAAAGGTCCCAGGCATACAGGCTCAACTTGGCCCCGCTTACCCTGCTGCTGACACCAAGGCAGATGTGTGTGTGCATGCTTAAGTCACTTCAGTCGTGCCCTACTCTTGTGACCGCATGGACTGTAGCCCACCAAGCTCCTCTGTCTATGGGCTTATCCAGGCAAGAATACTGGAGTGGGTTGCCATGCCCTCCTGGGGATCTTCCCCACCCAGAGACTGAACCGTGTCTTCTGCATTGCAGGCGGGTTCTTTACCACTGAGCCCTTGGGGAAGCCCCCAAGGCAGGTACCAGTATTTAAACTTAAGGATGCCCACCATGTGTGACTGTTTCTTTCATCCAGGGAAGTCTTTGAAGTTCATTACTATCAACACAGTATGAGTTTTTTTCCAAACTTAAACTGCATAGAGATGATCTTTAGCAACAAGTTCCAAGAAACCAATCTAATTCTTGTTTTTGTCTTGATGGATACAACTATGTACCCTATGGTCATTTTAGAGTAGCCCAGAAAATTCCTGGAACTTGCTCTCAAACCTAATGAGTAAGTTAATTCGAAGACCCACATTGTCCCCAGTCAACATGGTGGAAAGAGCCTGGCAACTCTCAAGTCTTAGGCTCTGGAATTTGTCTCCCCACTGGCCTGTCCACTGCCTTCATAGATGCATTTCCCTGCTCTGAGCCACAAGCACAGCCCAGTACCACCAAGCCCAGCACACCGATCCCTTGAGCATGATACAACATAGCTCAGATGAAAGTTGCTTTCACTCCAACTTACACCCAACTTATACCAAACTCTTACCTTTCATCTTCATCACTCAGCCTTCAACCATCCTTGTAGTTCACGTGCTCATTTCTTCAAAAATTATGTATGAGTATCTATTATGGACTAGGTTTAAGTATACAGTGGTCAACCACAAGAGAGTAAATGCTTGCCTTGCCCCAGTGACGTTTACAGTCTAATGAGAGTAGCATTTAACTAAATAACCACATCAATAACTGCAACAGGTTTGTGTGTATAAGGATGGGATACTTGAGAATTATAACAGAGAGCCCCAAATTTGACTTGGAAGACATCTGAAAAATAAGTAGGGATTAACTAAGCATATTGATAGAATGCAGAGAGACCAGGGGTGCCAAGCAAAGGGAACAGTGTATGAACTAGCCACGGACTAAGACAATCTTGACATGTGGAAGAATGGAAAGAAGGCCAGTGTGGTCAACGACTGGAGAAAGAAATAAGGATAAAGTGAAGAAGTTGTCAAGGGCCAGACTACACAGGGCCTTGTAGGTGGACCAGGCTGAGGACTTGAGTCTTTGTCCCCGGAACCGCGGAAAGACATGAAGGATATTTATCACAGGGGATAATAAAGGAAGGTTTTGGAGTTTTCTGTGGTCCAATGGTTAGGACTTGGTGCTTTCACTGCCGTGGCCCAGGTTCAATCCCTAGTCAGGGAACTAAGAGCCTGCAAGTTGAGAGGCATAGCCAGAAACACACTCAGGCTTTGATTTCAAGAGCATCGCTCTTTCTTTTGTGTAGATACTAGATTAGGAAGAGAGGATGTCACAAAGTTATTGTGGTGCTTTAGGGAACAGCTGTATCGGGAGTCTGGACCAGGTCAGTGGGAGGTAATTCCAGAGCAGACATGAAGGACTTGGCGGGGGTTACATAAAAGGGAAAAAGGACAGTGTGGAAGATGCTTCCAAGGGTCTGGAATTGTTAAACTACATGCCTGAGGGAAATAGTTACTGAGAAAGGGAGCAGGAGAGGAGAATCAGGTTTGTCTTGGGTTTTTGTTTTGTCTTGTCTTTGAGTCATGGCGATGCACGTTTAGATTATAATTTGGTTTTGGACAGGTGAAGTTTAAAGCGCCTTTGAGACATACAAAGGGAGATGGCAGGCAGGCAGTTGAATATAAATGTCTAGAACAATGGCTCTAAAATCAGAGGCACATTTTCTCCCCAGAGAACATTTACTGGCATCTGGAGAGGGTTTTGGCTCTCACTGCAGTGTGTGGGGTGCTACTGGCATCTAGTGGGTAGAGACAGGGACGCTGCCCAACGTTCTACAGTACACACGCCAGCCCCACCCTTCACAGCAAAGAATTATCTCCCCCCACCCCCCTCACCCGCCAAATGTCAGTAGTACCAAAGATGAAAAACTCTGGTCTGCAGATCTTCGAGAGTCACTGGCCAAAAGCCTTGGGCACTGATGAGATCATATAGAGAAGGAGGAAGAGTGAGAAGGAGAATGGGGCAGTGCAAACTCGAGAGGAACTCTAACACCTAGTGGTGGGACGATCCAGCAGGAATGTCCTAAGAAGGAGCAGCCTGAGAGGTAGAAGAAAAACCATGAGAGCGGAGTCCCCAAAGCCAGAGGCTTAGTGTCAGATGCTGCTGAGAAGGCAAAGGAGACGATGGCCAGAAAGCTGCTTGTGTTTCTGGAGTGGACATCATCCGGGGCCTTGGCAAGAGCAGCGCTGGCTGCACATTATTAAGTAACGACATGTTTCAGTGGAAGATGGAAAAATGGAAGCGGCTCGTGTAGACAGCGCTTCCAAGAAGTTTAGCTATGGGAGGGAGGAGAAGGAAGAAACCGTCTTGGCAAGGAACGTGGAAGTCAAGAATAGTTTGGAGTTCAGTAGTGTTTTTCTTGTTTTATTTTGTTTAAATTTTTTATTATGGATGGTGTCTAACATAGATAAAGTAAGCAGGCTATTATAATAGACCTCTCTGTACCCTGAATTCTGTGAACTCCAGATTGTTTTGTTTCTCAGAAGAGTAATTTTTATTTTTGTTGTTGTTCAGTTGCTGAGTCGTGTCCAACTCTTTGTGACCCCAGCACGCCAGGCTTTCCTTTCCTTCACTATCTCCCAGAGTTTGCTCAAATTCATGTCCATGGATTTTGGTGATACCATCCAACCATCTCATCTTCTGCTGCCCTCAGTCTTTCCCAGCAACAGGGTCCTTCCCAATGAGTCCACTCTTCATATCAGGTGGCCAAAGTATTGACGCTTGAGCTTCAGCTTCAGTCCTTCCAATGAATATTCAGGGTTGATTTCTGTTAGGATTGACTGGTTGGATCTCCTTGCAGTCCAAGGGACTCTCAAGAGTCTTTTCCAACACCACAATTCAAAAGCATCAATTCTTTGGTGCTCAGCCTTCTTTATGGTCCAGCTCTCACATCTGCACATGACTATTGGGAAAACCATAGCTTTGACTATACAGACCTTTGTTGGCAAAGTGATGTCTCTGCTTTTTAATGTGATGTCTAGGTTTGTCATAACTTTTCTTCCAAGGAGCAAGCCTCTTTTAATTTAATGGCTGCAGTCACCATTCACAGTGATTTTGGAGTCCAGTAGGCTGGACTCAAGTTCCAAACTCTGTCTCTACTGATGGGCAGCAGTGGAAATCTCTGCTGGAGTCTTTCAGTGTCCAGCTATGGTTTTTTTTGTTGTTGTTGTTTGCCAGACCCTTGGGTATGTATAGCTGAATTGTCAGCCAGTTATTTGGGCAGGTTTTATACACAAACTTGGATGTTCATCCTTTCTGCATCTCCCTCCCTTCCAGAACTTTCCCCTTCACTTTCTGAGTGCTCTACCAGCTCCAGCTCACTTCTCTGACACCTCAAACTAGTAGGACTGAGGCTTTCTGCTGCCCCAAGTTACTTGTGTGTTAGACTGCCCTCAAACAAAAGCCACAGATTGGCAAATCTCAAAGGGTACAGTTACCGCTCTCAGAGGCAGATTCCTCTCCAGTTTCTGTCTGTCTCAGGCTCTGTAATTTTCACTGCAATGGGAGGATTGGCTGTAGATACGGAAGTGTATAGGTTTGCTGGTGGAAAACTGACAAGAGATGCTTCCTGTGACATCACAGACATGGTCACTAGGGCAGTGAGTGGAAAGGTGAGCCAGTTGGAGGTCTGAAGTTGAAACTGTCTTTGCAAAGAGTGAAAAGAGTAGATTTTGATCAGAGAAACGCTATAGGCATGGAGACCCGTCAATGCTGAGAGTCTGGGTTGACACCGAGAGTGGATGGTGGCGCCATCAGTCCGCCCTGTAGCAGGGCTGTCTCCATCTGCCCTTGGCGGCCTGGCTGGGAAGGCACAGGGAGCGGAAAGTGGGTTTTCTTAAGGGTGAGGGTTTCACAAGACTGGTGGGACTGAAGCACAGGGCCATCGTGTTTACAGTGTTAAGGAGGGCATGACTTCAGTGAAGGGTCACAAAATCCAAGCAGCTCGTGAAGCCGTGGCTGCCGTTTGGGGAAGCACTCTGATTTAGGCAGGGCAAGTAGAACAGGGGACCACACCCCCAACACACATTTCCCCAACCCTCTCACACTGGCAAAGACAGACTGTTTGGGCCTGGGTACTTTACAAGTCAAAGGAGCCTCTCTCTCGGGTGAACTGGTCAAAAAAAAGGGAGTGGGGAAGGAAGTGGTCCAGACCACTGCCATCCTCTGCACCACCCACAACCTCCCCACCAGGCACACTTGTCTTCTCACCACTGATCCCACCACAGGAGATTCATATCCACAGACTTAGGTCCAAACATTAAAAGTTCAAAGTCAAGCCAACAAACTGTCAAGTAAAATATGTTTCATCCTCCTACTTTACAGATATATCTTCACATGGTCTGGAAGGCCAAGTTTGAATTTAGAATTCTCAGACTCAAGTGGTAGAGAGGAAACGGGCTCATGGCTGGCAGCCCACCCCTTTTGTCCCCAGCTCCATCCTCGACCGCAAGGGACCACGTGGACATGTATCTGGACATCACCGCCCACACGTCCAATTCCAGTCATGGCCCCAGGCTTGGGGACCCACCCACTGCAGTGTGGTCTGTCCTTGGAAGGGGGGACCCAGAGAAGAGGCCCACACAGCCCCTGAAGGCAGCCTGGGACCTCTCAGGGAGATAATTCTGGGGTCCTGGGTGCCTGGTCCAGGGGGAGAAAGGTACAGGCTGCGGCAAGCACAGTCTCCAGGTGGATGCATCCCTTGGCCCCATCCCCTCCCCTGTGGGGAGCAGCTGAAGGGAGCCCAGTGCAGGGTCCTGTAAACTGTCTGGACTTTGAACAGGGACCCCCTCAGCCCAGATCTGTGGCCAAAATTAAGTGACAGAGTGATACACAGTACCTGTGGTCCCCGCTGTGTCCCTGGTCTGACTGGTCTGTCTGTGTGCTTTGTTTTTCCTAGTGGGCTGTTTATCACCATTCATGACAAGGGCCACCTCGCAACAATGCTGAACTCTTGGCCAGAAGACGATATTAAGGTATGATCCTGCTTTCTTTGCTATTGCGCTCTTGTTGGATGAATCCTTTCAGCCTGCGCTAGTCATTCTGAGCTCTAAAGGGGCCATTGCAACACTGAAGACAGGACACCAAACCCATTCCCCCAGTCCCAGCCCGTAGTCCCGTTATAGACAAGCACAAATGCACCTTGGAGTGGAGGCTTGCATTAACCAGATGCCCTTGTGAAACTGTCATCATCATCATCATCATCATCATTAATAGTAGTACTAGTACATGTGTTGAGTACTTGCTGAATATTCACTGCTGGTTTCTATCATGGGTTCAGGTAAAATCCAGCATGGACCCTCTTCTCAAGTAGCTAACTTTTCATGAGAAAAGTAAGAGAGACACACACACACAAAAGACTAACAGCTGGAACTTGATAAGAGATTAATGGGGCACACAGAAGAGCTGGGGGTGTTCAAAGAGAGAGTTTTCTTTTAGTCAGGGTAATCTGGGAAGACTTCGTGGAAGAGGTGACATTGGAGCAAAGCACTGAGTTGAGAGGTAGACTTTGGACAGTCAGGCATTGAAGGGACTAGGATGGAGGGCAGGGACATTCTGCACCAAGAGAAAAGGTTTATGATGAGCAACGTCTTCACACCTGGGTGTGCAGAGCAGTGTATGTGTTGGGTGGGGGACAAAGTGTGGGAGAGAAGGGATGTATGTGCAGAGTGACAAAACGAATCTGGCACTGTTTCCCGTTTACTCAAAACATTTAAGGAGAAAAGTATTTTTAATATAGTAAATGATATAATATAGAAAGCAAAATCAGTGCAGCTTTGAAGAAACTCATTAGCCTCTGGCTGTGTAGCCAGATCTCTTCTCATGGGGACTTTTGTGGAAGATTTCAGGGACTCTGGATTCTAAGATCACCGTCACTTCTGCAAACAAATCTTATTGAATGACGCCATGCATGCGTGTGTGCTAAGTCGATTCAGTCATGTCTGACTCTGACCCTGTGGACTGCAAATCACCTACTATTGGAGGCATCCAAGGAGGGACTGCATGATCACTGGATGGGGATATTGTAAAAGAGGTGTGGAACCTCAGCCCAGGGCAGAAAGGCACTGGGCTAAAGGAATGTCTCCTCTGTGTCTCTTCACATCTATGATTCTGTAATCCTATATTTGAAATGTGTAAAGATTGTATCTAGAAATGAATATACTTAAAAGGAAACTAAGTAACAGTTAGGTCAGATCCCATCACCTTATCAGGCCCCCAGGACAGGATGTCTCTCTGTGGCCCACCACTGTGCTCCCAGCACCCGTTAGATTGCTGGTACATTGTTGTTGTTGCTAAGTTGCTCAGTCGTGTCTGACTCTTTTGACCCCATGGACTGTAGCCCACCCGGCTCCCCTGTCCATGGATTCTCCAGGCAAGAATACTGGAGTGGGTTGCCCCGCCCGCCCCAGGAGATCTTGCAGACCCAGGAAGGACCCACATCTCTTAGGTCTCCTGCCTAGGCAGGCAGGTTCTTTACCACTAGCACCACCTGGGAAGCCCCTGCAAACAAATGGTTGAAGCAGAATTACAGAACATCCCCTGGCTGCCTGCTGAGGGCGTTTCTGGCACAGGAGCAGGGGAGGGACTGGAGCAGACCACGCCCAGTTTCTGTCCCTCCCGAGGTGATGCTGAGAGGCTGACAGTTTTCTCCCTCCCTCCCAGCCAGTTCCCTGGGCCACCTCCCTCCACCAGGCACCAAGTGCAGCTTCTCTCTAACCACCTCTCCTGTGTTCCACCCACTTCTGGCCCTCTTGGGGGCATGGTGGGGTTCAGAACCATAGCAAGTAGGACAGGACCTTGGCTCTTGGGAGCCAGGTTGGCGCCACAGCCAGGGCCCTTGGATTCCAGTCTTGACCTCAGTGAAGAGCTTGGATAGAACATTTCCATCTGGGTGTAATGTGCCCAGGGGCTTCCCAGGTGGCTCATTGGTAAAGAATCCACATGCCAGCGCTGGAGACAGAAGAGACGTGGGTTCAGTCCTGGGGACGGGAAGATCCCCTGGAGGAGGGCATGGCAACCCACTCTAGTATTCTTGCCTGAAGTATCCCGTGGACAGAGGAGCCTGGAGGGCTACAGTCCACGGGGTTGTGAAGAGTCAGACCAGACTGAGTATGCAGTCATGCACGTGATGTGCCTGGTGCTTCTCTTTCCTGCTTGTCTTCTTAGGCTCTGGTTACAGGCAGGTCTTGACCCTGCAGGGTTTGGCCCCAGTCTCAGAAGAAGCAAGTTTCCAGGATGTGTCGGGATGAGTGTATAATGAAATCTTGAGCTCATTAAGGGAAGCCAGCTCACTTGATGAAAAGTTAACTCCAGCCTGCCCTGTGTAATCTTTCCTCCTTCCTGGACAGTTCAGCCATGGAGAGACTTGTCCACAGTAGGGGCTCAGTAGATGCTTGCTGAACTGAATGAACTTAGTAGAGGGACCTGATGAACATCTTCCAGATACCAGGCCTGTGCCAGGGGCAGAGTCATGGGGTCTGCACGGACATCTGTGGTGCCTCTGTGTGAGCTGTGTGTGTGTGTGTGTGTGTGTGTGTGTGTGTGTGTGTGTGTGCGCACATGCACACATGCTTAGTCGCTCAGTTCTGCCCCCTCTTTGCTACCCCATGGACTGTAGCCCACCAGGCTCCTCTCGCCATTGGATTCTCCAGGCAAGAATACTGGAGTGGGTTACCATGCCCTCCTCCAGGGGATCTTCCCAACCCGGGGATTGAACCCGGGTCTCCCACGCTACAGGCAGAATCCTCACTGTCTGAGCCACCAGGGAAGCCCAAGAATACTACCGTGGGTAGCCTATCCCTTCTCCAGGGGATCTCCCTGACTCAAGAATCGAAACTACTTCTCTTGTGTCTCCTGCATTGACCAGTGGATTCTTTACCCCTAGCACCACCTGCTATGGGGAGTTGAAAAGAATGATGAAAAGACATCCCCTCTTAACCAGTAAGGAGAAAAAGCACTCCTTCCTTCCTCCAGACTAGCACAGGGCCTTGACGGCTCATGGGCTGGATTTCAGGTTCCCATCTCTCCTCCTGTCAGGGCGTAACTTACAAAGCTGCACCCAGAGCTCTGCTTCGAGGAGTGCAGGATAGGGAGAACACACACCCTGACCCCAAAGTGTTTCCCTTCACTTGGGAAATCGAGATATGAATTCAAACTCGAACCTTAGCTGCTCAGTATCTGTTGATTCCAACCAAGATATTTTAAGAAACTTCCAAGTACTAAGTGCTACTTACCAGAGAGTTGAAGACATCACCTGTCGTGATGTTAGAGGAGAAACAGGGGCTTTGGGGGTCATTCTGGAAGAGGTGGAATGAGGCAGGGCTCAGACAAGGAGAAGCATCCAGTGCCTCTAGGCAAAGCGTGAGTTGCATGAGCCAGTGCATCTAATTCAGCTGTGTTCAACAGCCATTCGGTGGTGGTGGTGGTTTAGTTGCTAAGTCATGTCCAACTCTTTGCGACCCTGTGGACTGTAGCCCGCCAGGCTCCTCTGTCCGTGGGGTTTTCCAGGCAAGAATACTGGAGTGGTTTGCCATCCCCTTCTCCAGGGGATCTTGCTGACCCAGGAATCAAACCCAGGTCTCCTGCATTGCAGGCGGATTCTTTACTGACTGAGCTATGATGGAAGCCCAACAGCCATTTAGTAAACATCTATTCTGTAAGACTTCCCTGAGTGCTTAGGGATAAAGACTGTGTACAGGCATCTCAAGGAGTTTAAAGTCCAGTTAGACTGACCCAGAAACGATTCGGCTGAGCGACTAACACTTTGAGACTCTGTAAATAAAATGTCCAACCGGGCTTCCCTGATGGCTCAGATGATAACGAATCTGCCTGCAGTGTAGGAGACCCAGGTTTGATCCCTGAGTTAAGAAGATCCCCTGGAGAAGGGCATTGCAGCCCACTCCAGTATTCTTGCCTGGAAAATCCCATGGACAGAGGGAGCCTGGTGGGCTATAGCCCATGGGGTCGCACAGAGTTGCACACGACTGAGCAGCTAACACTTTGAGACGTTCTGTCTGTGCTGCCGAAGAGAGGAGTGTGGGAATGAGAAGCAACAGAGTTGTCTGACCACTCTCCCTGCGGTACCCCAGAGCAGATGGGTGAATCCCTGGGCCCCCGCCTCCCCTCCACGCAGAGCTGCTGTTCCACTTTGCAGAAACCCTGAGGTCGTCTTGGAAGCTATGTAAAAGAGTCGGCTCTGGCTTTGCAACCAAGCAGACCTGGGTTCTGGGTTCTGGTCTTGGATCTTCCATTTAGCTGCCGTGTAGGCTGATAGCCTCTCTGACTTCACAGCAGAAAATCTTGAGGGCCAACTCTGATGAAGTCTGTGCTGTACTGACGGGCACTGGAGTGGGCATTGCCATCGCTGGAGAGGGCCATAAGCCCACACAGCGAGGCTGTGGGGAGACTGCAGGGGCCTGAGAGCGGCCAAGGAGAGCATCCCCTCACCTGGGGGCAGCAGACCACAAAAGCACGGCTAGGCGATTTGGCTCTCAGACATGGTTGCTTTTCAGTGACTTTTGAGATTTTTTTTAATTTGTAAGCAACATTTTAAATTTAAGAGACTTCATTTGAAAGAAAAACAAAACCACAGTTTTAAAACCCTATATTTCTGACTTCTCTAGAAAAGCCAGGAGCTGTGAATTCTGGGCCCCTGGTTTGTTGTGTGTACAAGTCAATTGGGCTTCCTGGTGGCTCAAACGGTAAAGAATCTGCCTGCGGTGCAGGAGACTCAGGTTTGATCCCTGGGTCAGGAAGATCCCCTGGAGAAGGGCATGGCAACCCACCCTCCAGTATTCTTGCCTAGAGAATTCCATGGACAGAGGAGCCTGGTGGGCTACAGTCCATGGGGTCACAAAGAGTCAGACGACTGAGTGACTAACACACACACGCACACACACACACGCACACGCACATACTAGTCAGTTAGGACTGATCAGGCTGCCCCAGTCGCCACCCTGCCCCATGACAGCATTTTTCTGGAGGGTGCTTCCCTCTCACTCCAGGACTACCCTTCCAAAGGTTCAGAATCTTCTAAGCCACAGCCCTTCTTGTTTATTGGTGCAGTGATGCCCACGGTCGCCCGCCACTAAGTGTCGCCGCCAGCCAGAGCCCAGCAGCTGAGCAGGGCAAGCAGAGCTTCTCAAGGCGCAGGTCTTTCTGGACCCTCATGTAGTGCGCCTCTTTCCTGGAGGGGAGGGGTGATCCGGAGATGCTTCTGTGGGCTTCCCTGGGGGTCCAGCGATTAAGAATCCACCTTCCAGTGCAAGGGACACAGTTTGATCCCTGGTCTGAGAATATTCCACATGCAGAGCAACTGAGCCCGCCCACCACAGTTATTGCACATGTGTTCTGGAGCCTGGGGGCCACGACTGCTGAACCCACGTGCTGCAACCACTGAAGCCGGCCTTGAGCCTGTGCTCTGCAACAGAAGAGACCTCCACAGTGAGGGAGTCGGCTCACCGTGACTAGAGAAAGCCAGAGCGCAGCCACAAAGACCCAGCACAGCCAAAAATAAATAAACGTACTGAAAGAAACCCACCGTGAGCTACTACAGCATGTCCATCAGCATGGCAGGAAGTGTAAAAGGAGGAGTGGCAAGCACACGGAGCAGTTGGAACTCTTGTTCGTTGTCGACGGGTATATAAAGTGGGACCACAGCTTTGGAAGAAAAGCCAGGTAGTCTTTTAAAAGGAGGAGAGAGAGAGATGCTTCTGAAGGAACTCAGAAAATAAAACAGGACTTTCTCTGGTTTCCCAGCCAGAAAGCAGGACTGCAAACTGAGCCAGAAGAGGAGTAGGCTGTCAGGGAAGTAAGGTCACGGTCTCAGGCTGGGGGACCATGGGCTTTGGGGGGCTTCTCTCTTGCAGGGAGGGAGAGCTGCCTGCCCCGCCACTCCCCAGAGCCCTGCAATGTAAATCACAGAGGAGACTGAGAGCTGCTTTTCTGACTCTTTCCCACAGAGGCCATTTCCTGGAGCCGGGAGGAAGGGTCGGCTCAGAAGAGCCCTCTTTCTCAACAGCTTTCCCAGGCTCCTAAATCCCTCCTTCATCCCAGGCCTAACAGCTAACAGCACTGAGAGGCGGCTGAGCCCTGGATCCAAGGGCGCATCCCCTGCCTATGGGCACCAGCCTCTTGGGCCTTTAAACCTGGACCAGACTTAGTGCCGAGTGCCTGCCTGCCTTGCCCACACCCACCAAGGGGTAAGCCCCAGTCAGTGTCAGAAGCTGGATTTCCTGGAAACATTTCTCTTGGATGGAGATCAGTGTATTAGGAAGGGTTATTGGGATCAGCCTCTAGAAGGAAAGGAGGCAGGAGAGAGGAGAGGGAGAGGTTGGGCTGAGTCGGGGGGCCCAGGAGACCCAGCAGGGTGCCAGAGGAGGTTCAGGAGCAGGGATGACTCTTCCGTCATCCCGAGTTGGGCCAAGGGATCCCTCGGTCCTTGGCTGTGGGCCGCTGCCCTGGGAACAGAGTGTGACATTGGTCAAGGTGGCTCTTGTCAGTCGAGCAGGAACCCAAGCAGGCTGAAAGTACAGCTCTGGCAGTGACCCCTTCTGTCTGAGGGGTTCTGGACAGCACAGCACCGCACCCACTTGCCAGCATCCCGCAAAGTGCTTTATACGGCCGAACTCACTGGCTTCTCCCAGCGACCCTCCAAGAGGCAGGAATTATTGTCATCCCCGCGTTATAGACAAGGCAACTGGGAAGTTAGGTTCAATGCCAGTGAGGGATGGAACCAAGATTTGAAACCACAGCCTCAGCATTATTTCTGTTGTTGGGAGAGGAAAAGAGAAAGAGAGAAGGAGATGGGAAGGGTGAGTGAGAAGGAGGAGGAGGGAGAGGGTCTTGCACACAGTGCTGAGGGCGGCCCATGCCCAGAGCTTCAAGCCCAGGGTAACCAGAGCCGGGGCAGGCCAGGAGACGGGGCCCTCGTATCGGTCTTGGGTCCAGCCCCGCCGGGCCAAGCAGGCTGAGGGAGGTGGACAGTAAGTCAGAAGCCGGCTGGACAGAGGAAGAAGGGAGCACAGCATTCCCCAGTCATCCGAATCTTCTCCTTGTTATCAGAAATACCAAGGGGTCACGAGCTGTAAAAGCCATCCAGGCGTGGAAACTGTGATGCTGTGGCTTAGGGGTAGCCAGCACCAGGCTCTGAAACCCCAGGCTGCAGCTCAAGCTTGCCCTCAGCCTTCTGACTCCCCCGCTCTCGTGGTCCTAGCCCCAGGTCCCCTGATGTCACGAAAAACAGGAGGCACCGTCTTCTCTCTGAACTTGCCTGTCTACTCCAGGTCTGAATTCAGTCCTGTGAAGAGCCTTTGCTCTCTCTGTTGGGCCAATCACATTGTCCATCGTTTACTGAGTTCAGGTTGCATTGCAGGTCCCAAGCCAAGCGCTAAAGAATCAAAGAGGACAAGATCCTTTACTTGCCCTTAAAGAGTTGCTATGAAAGACAAGGACATATATATAACTGTCATACAAAGAAGAAAGGCTTAGGTGACATGGGAGATTAAACTGCTATAGGAATTCAGAGCTGGGAGTAATACGTTCCAGAAGGGAAGCTTCATATGGAGGAAAGTGTCTTTTGAACTGTTCCTTGAAACATGTAAGGATGGTAGGATTTGGATCAAGGAGGGATTGAGGTGTAAAATAGCATGTAGGCTAGAAAACACACACTTTATACAAGATTAACAGTATTTCCATTTGGGTGGAGCATGGAATGGATAAAAGGGAAATACAAAGAGTAGATTGGACGTAGATCATGGAAGGCCTTAAATGTCAGTCAGAGATGTTTGAGCTTTATTTTAGAGGCATCAGGAGCCATTGGAGGCATGGGGGCAAGAAAGTGTCAGATCGAGATGTGCTTTGAAAAACGAAATGGGATAAGGAGACGCCGGGAGTAGAAAGACCAGGTGCATGTATGCTGTCTCGAAGTCATGTCCACTCTCTGTGACCCCGTGGACTATAGCCCCTCAGGCTCCTCTGTCCATGGGATTCTCCAGGCAAGAACACTGGAGAGGGTTGCCATATCCTCCTCCAGCGGATTCTTCCTGACCAAGAGATCAAACCTTTTGTCTCCTGCATTGGCAGGTGAGTTCTTTACCACTAGCGCCACCTGGGAAGCCCATAGAGCCAGACTTTCTTAAAAGTTGCCAAAGTCTTCCATGGTTTCGTTTTCACGCACTCATTTAACAGACAATTGTTGCATGGCCTTTCTGCAGTTAGGCTGAGTTAAAGAGCGATGAAACAAAAAAAATTCTAATATGTAGCCTTTGCCCTAAATAATAATCATCAGTATAATCATAAGAGCAGTCATCATTTGCCAATCATTTATTCTATTGTACAAGGCCCCTTGTTAAAATTAGAGACTTATTATTTAATTTCATCTTTACCCATGGAGTTGCAGAGTCGGACACAACCGAGTGACTAACAGCTTTCATCTTTACAGCCTGATGAGTTGGATATTTTAATTATTCTAATGTTATGGGAAATTAAAACTCAGAAAACTTACTGTTTGACCCAAGATTACATATGGTACATTATCAAGAAGCCTAGTTTCAAGTGTTGGCTATTAGATGTCAAAACCCTGCTGTTAACCTTTAGGCTGTTGGGTGAGATAAAATGTGCATTTTTAAAACGTTAAATAAGAATGCAAATGCTATCACTATCAAAGGCTTTAATTGCACCTTATGTAGGGCTTTAGGTACTTATTATTGTTTGCAGAAGGCAGGCCGGCAGCCGGGAAGGGTGCGCAGGCCAGGTGCATGGAAAATATAGCAGGTGCTTGAGAAATCACATTAGGCTGTAATGGCAGGATTTGCACTGCTGGGGAAAGCACAGGAGGAGACAGGGGCTGAGAGGCGAGAGAGACCAGAGGTAAATACAGAGTGTGTCCCTCCTCTGGCGGGAGTGAGGCCAGTTTGACCAAAGAGAGCAATTGTGTGCAGATGAGTTCCAGAAGGTGTGTTGGGTTCCTGTCATTAGAGATAAGCCTTTTGGACTCTATTTCACGGACAGTTACGCAGTGAAGGGGAAATCCCATGGACAAAGGAGCCTGGCAGGCAACAGTCCATGGGGTCGCAAAGAGTCAAACACAACTTAGCAACTGAGCAACAACGTAAAAAGGCCTTTGAGCCTGGTTGTGAAGCTGTTGCAATATATACATTTCCTGTTGTTTAGTCACTAAATCACGTCCAACTCTTTTGCGACTCCATGGACCGTAGCCCACCAGGCTCCTCTGTCCGTGGGATTTCCCAGGCAAGACTACTGGAGTGGGTTGCCATTTCCTTCTCCAGGAGATCTTTCCAACCCATGGATTGAATGCACATCTCCTGCTTGGCAGGTGGATTCTTTACCACTGAGCCACAGGGAGGCTTTGTAAAATAGCTAATGGGACACTGCTGTATACCATGGGGAGCTCAGCTCAGGTCTCTGAGACGATCTACAGGGGCAGGATGAGGGTGAGTGGCCGGGAGGGGATACAGGTATATTATACGTATGGCTGGCTCACTCTGTTGTACAGCAGAAGCTAACACAACATTGTAAAGCAATTACACTACAGTTTTTTAAAAACGGAAAATTAATAAGCAACGCAACTGTTAGCACAACAGGATTGAGAGTGGATGGCTGATGGAGGTGAGAGGTCCCCTCAGAGGGTCAGGCATGCAGTCAAGTGCCCGCAGTCTCCACATTGGGAGGGACCTTGTCAGGCCTCTGCTACCATCTTTTTTTTTTTTTTTTTGGCCATGTTGTATGTTCTGCAGGGTCTTAGTTCCCCGACCAGGGATCAAACCCATGCCCCCTGCCTTGGGAATGTGGAGTCTCAACCACGGACCACCAGGGAAGTCTCCCACCACCATCTTGAAAAGCCCCAGAGCTGTAAGGAGAGCACCCTGGAGTCATAGCTGGTTTCCTCTGTAGAATTCCATGTCTCTCTCTGCGCCTCAGCAGAGAGAAAGTGTGAGAGATCAGGAATCAGTACCGTCTATGGGGGGGTCGCACAGAGTTGGACACGACTGAAGCAACTTAGCAGCAGCAGCAGCAGCTAGGAGAGATGGTAGGGAAATGTGCAAAGTTTGGGCCCCCAGGGACAGTGTGAAGACAGGACTCAGGGAGAGCAGCCAGGGAGGGGGTCAAGGGCAGGCAGCAGAGAGGTCAGATGGGAGGTGGGGCGGGACTTTGCCAAGAGCACAGTTGCTTTTCTCAGCAGAATGGTGGGAGGATTGGGACACGGAGAGTAGAGGGAGCCCAGACCAGGAACCCGAACCCTAACTAGAACCCCCGCTTGCCACATTCACAAGCAAGGTGCCTTGGTAAGTCACCCAGCGTTTCTAAGATAACTGCTGTGGAAACATCCAATGCAGTGCCTGGCGTGGGGCTGATGCTGAGCAAATATGTACAGAACGTGCAGGTCCAGGAGCTTAGTTTGCTCAGCTGTGAATCGGGGATAACCATCACAGACCTGCCTCCCTGCCAGGTGTGGGAAAACCAGGTGAGACGTGAGACAGGGTCGGGGAGGGACCCTCGCCCTGGAGGTGAGAGACCAGTCTCAAGGAGACAGCATGATAGTCTTGCGTCCACTGCCCTCTCGAGAGCCCCCTTTCCAGAGGTGAAGGGGTATTTAAAAAATCTATACACCAGTTTCTATTAAAAGGCCCTGTGTGCTCTCACCCCTAGAGAAAACGAGAGAAGGTTCTCCAGAGCTTGTGGGTGCTGGATCTTAAACCCTTCCTGGCAGGACGGAGTCTTCATCTCTTTATCCACGGCCCCAGCACTGGGCCCATGGAGTAAAGTGACCCCTGTGGTGCCCAGGACATCCACATCTCAGAGCTGGTCCTGTGTCCTGACCCAAAGCTGGTTCCAGGGGAGGGCTGGGTGGCCCGTAAACTCCACTCATTTGGAGACGTAGGGAACCAGTGCTGGGGAGCAGCTTGGGGTCTGACTCCGGCCTGATTTTCCATTGCCTCCTTTCCTGGGACCTGAACCCGCCCTCGCCCCCACACACACCCTATACCCCCACCACTTCCACCCTGGACCTTAATTTTCTTTGCATCAAATGGGTAATCTCCTCCTTTCCAAGGTCTGGCACGTGTTTTCCCCTCATCCAAGAAGGGTTGCCCTGCAGGAAGTGCCTCTCCCTTCTCTCTTGAACTACGACACAGCTCTCATACTTTACCCCAGAGTCATTATAAATATACACATTCCATCTCTCTTCTGCCCATTAGTCCTTTCAAGGGCTGGGTCCACGCATTCTTGCTCTTATAGATATGCAAACTGAAGCTCCTTCCCCTAGGTTTTAGCAAAGTACCCTGACCCAGGGATGGCTCAGCGGTAAAGAACCTGCTTGCAATGCAGGAGACATGAGTTCAACCCCTGGGTGGGGAAGATCCACCGAAAAGGAAAGGGCAACCCACTCCAGTATTCTTGCTTGAAAAATCCCATGGACAGAGGAGCCTGGCTGGCTACATGGGGTTGCAGAGTTGGACACGATTGAAGCAACTTTGCACACAAAGAGTTGTGTTCGAGTTGGTTCACTTGTAAGGTTGTAAGATTCCTGGGCAGGCTCTCACTGCCCTGAGTAATCAGTGGGTGGCATTTTCATAATCACAGGAAGAGAGGGAGGGGAGAAGATCTTCTCTGTCTTTCTTGAGTAGACGTCATGTTTCCCTCATCAGTTCCTCCCCAGGTGGGGCAGGGAAGTTTTCTTGTCCCTATACGGTCCAGTCAGCCAGCACTGTCGTAGCACTTTGGAAAAATATTTTCAGGTCTCAATACAATAAGGGTCTTTCATTTTGAAAAGTCACCTTTCCATAAACGATTGTTTTTTGTGTGCACACAGCATGTTTTGAGGGTCATTAACCTGAAGACACCACTGGGCAAGTTGTAGGCCTTATTCACTGTTTTATTGTTTGGGGGTCATTGTACAAAGAACATGTCTTCGGGGCCAAAGCACATGTTTGGGGGTTACTAATTAACTGAGCTCACTGGGCTGGCTGTGGGTCTCACGCTCCATTGTTTTGTTTCGGGGCTTGTCCCGTGCTTCTGTTGCATAGTTTAACTTGCTGAGCAAGTTGTCCTGATTTTATTGTTCAGCATCCAATCTGGCTTCGATGCTAAGGGGCTTCTTTTGCTCTGTGAGTGAAGCAGGCCCATAGTGCTTCAGAATTTTCTCATTATTTTCTTGAGTGATCATTAGTCTTATTGTGGTCTCTCAAAGCCCCCTAAAGTTCCCTCCCTAATGGGGTTTCTGAGCTAACTATTTGATTATCCTACTCTATCCCTGCCCCATGGGCAGAGGAGCCTGGAGGTCTACAGTCCACGGGTCACAAAGAGTCGGACACGACTGAGCCGTCTGAGCACACACATCCCTGCCATTCCCACAGTAAGCATCGTCGTCAGGCCCAACATGCTGCACAAACAGGCGCTTGGTACAGATGTCCTGCCTTTCCTTCCAGGCGGTGGTGGTGACTGACGGGGAACGCATCCTGGGCCTGGGAGACCTGGGCTGCTACGGCATGGGCATCCCCGTGGGCAAGCTGGCCCTGTACACAGCGTGCGGAGGCGTCAACCCGCGGCAGTGCCTCCCTGTGCTGCTGGATGTGGGCACCAACAACGAGGTAATGTGCTGCCCTGGCTGGGAGCTGGAGGGTATCAGCTGGGCTGGGGTGGGGAGCACCTTTGTGCAGTGATCTGTCTACACAGCATCAGGCTGTTCTGCACAACAGGTCAGTAAACCCAAGAAATGAGGTGCTGAGATAAGGAATGCGATTTTATTTATTCGGAGAGCCATCTGAGAAGATGAGAGACTAATGTCTCAAAATAACCATCTTACAGGGGCTGGATGCCAGGTTCTTTTGTAGCTCAGAGATGGGGGAATTGAGGAAGCAAAGTAAAAAGGCCATTAATCTTGCAAATATCTCCTAGAATGGCAAGCCTCAGGCAGGGCATGTGTTCATTTCTTCCTTCCAGCTGTCCACAGGTGGACAGGGTCCTGAACAAAGGCACTTTAGTTTAGCAGTCAAGCAGAGGAGCAGGATTCTCTGAATCAGGCCATTCTATTTTTTTACATTAAAAAAAAAATAATAACAAAAGCAAAGGAAAGCAAGTCAAAGAAACAGTTACAACATGGACACAGAATTGGCTTTTCCCTACAAGGGGGCTGTTTCTCTCTGGGGTCCTCTTTGCTAGGACACTTTGCCTACACAGCGGTGATTCGAAGACCTCTCTCCATCCTGGCTGCCCACTCCACCCTCCCAGCCCCACTGTCCTCCCCCAGCCTCTTCTGGGTCTTCTTGCTCCCCTCCCTCCTGCCAGGGTGCCCCTGCACAGGCTTTCGGTGCTCCCTTGTTCTGTGAGCCCAGGCAGTTTCCATTACCCTGGTGGCCTCTCTCTCTCTCTGATCCATTAACGAAGAAAGCCACTGAGGTTGGAGTGGCTGCTGGGCAGTTTTTTCAGCATTTTAGAGGCAAACTACCTCTGTAAAGAACTTTCCCACTGGCTCAGTGGTAAAGAATCTGCCTGCCAATGCAGAAGACACAGGTTGGGTCCCCAGGTAGGGAAGATCCCCTGGAGAAGAAAATAGTAACCCATTCCAATATTCTTGGCTGGGAAATCCCATGGACAGAGGAGCCTGGCAGGCTACCATCTCTGGGGTCACAAAGAGTCAGACATGACTTAGTGAGTAAACAACAACAACTACCTAGGTAAAAGGATTAAAACTCGAAGCACAGAGACCAAAGGCTGCAATGCCTGGATCAGGCACATGAGCATCCTGTAAACCCATGGGGGAGAAACTGACCCAAACTGTGGCTGGGAGCCCCCCTGCAGGCTTCTGGGAGATTTATAGTTTAAGGAGCTCAAACCCCAGCCAGGAGTTCATCTGCTCTGGGCACCACCACCCTGGTCACATTCTTCATGCCGTCTGCGATTCACAGCTCTGTGTCTTTGTATCAGAAAACATGAAAGAACTCCTTCTTAATGACATCTATCTCTGGATTTAAAATCAGTGCATGTCCATCTGAGAAAAATCCAGAGAAGTGTTAACAATAAAATATTAGTCACTGCTGCTGCTAAGTCACTTCAGTCGTGTCTGACTCTGTGCGACCCCATAAATGGCAGCCCATCAAGCTCCCCCGTCCCTGGGATTCTCCAGGCAAGAACACTGGAGTGGGTTGCCATTTCCTTCTCCAGTGCATGAAAGTGAAAAGTGAAAGGGAAGTCGCTCGTGTCTGACCCTTAGCATGGACTGCAGCCTACCAGGCTCCTCTATCCATGGGATTTTCCAGGCAAGAGTACTGGAGTGGGGTGCCAGTGCCTTCTCCGATATTAGTCACACAACCGGTAATAATCATTGTTTGCAATTTGGAATATTTCTTTCCAGCCTTACCCCCACCAAATTTAGCTCTTATAAAAGCCAAATTAAATATGTGATGATTTACATAAAATCTCATTTAGCTGATGATTTGCTATTGAGACTCAGAAATCTGATTTTCTCCAGAAAAGAAACAAAGTAAGTTTATATTGCATATACAATTTTGTTTCCTGCTTTTTAAAGGTAATGTGTGTAAGGAGTTTTCTCCCAGCCATTCTTCCACGATGTCACTTACATAGCTGCCTGGTGTATCACAGTGCACATAAGAAACTCTCCACTCTTGGACACTCAGGTTGTCTCTGTCTTCTTGGAAATATAACTGTGCTCTCATACCCATTTTTGCAGGTCAGTCTTCCTGTCCCTGATGATTTCCCAAGAATAAACTCCTACAAGCAGAGATATTGAGGCAAAGAGAATGGTCATTGTCAGAAAAGCTTATACTGTTGGTATCCTGTGTGATCTTTCTCAGGAAAACTTGTCATGGCTCTTTCCAAGGTCTCCTTTCCCTCTGGACACCACACAACACCCTCATTTCTAAACAAGAATACACACTGTAGCTCCTAGTGAGAAATGATGCTTATTCAGGTTTCATCCCCAGATGCAGTCAAGTGAGGGGAGACGCAGACAGATCTGGCTTCAGGCTGGGAACCCGTGGGGGTGGGAGGGGCTGGCGGAGGACAAGCCAGCAGCCAAAGGGCTGGCCTGGGAACATGGGCCCTGACCCCCACCCCCTGACGGCCAGGGGAGTCCCTGTACCCCTCCAGACTCCAGCCCTGCCAGTGAAACTGGAGCCTGGGCCAGGTTACTGAGTGCGCTCCCACATCCAAAGCACTTCTCCACATGCCTCCCCACCAGCCTAGGAGCAGGGCGGGTGAGCAATGGGACACGCCTTATCATTGCTCATCAAGACCAGTCTTTAAGGTCTGCCCCATGCTGTGGTTTCCCCTGCCCAACCAGATGCCTGAGTTTTGTTGAAACTGTCCCTCAACCACAAAGAACATGTGCGGAAGCCATGTAAATGTGGATGAGAACAAACTCTGTGTTATTATTCCCACCCATCACCTCCTGCTGTTCCAACTGGATTTAATCGAGACCTTTCCCTCTCTCTCTCCTAAAAGCTGTTTTTAGACGAGAAATGGAATGGCTTGAGGTTGATTCTGAGGCCATTGCATCCCTTGGAAGGGTGCTGGCTGCCTTTAGCAGCCGTCTGACATCCTTTGTTGTTAAGGGTCCAGCACCCAGCAATGATGTGCTAAAGTTCAGAGTGGGCCTCAACTTGTAACTACCAGGGTCTTCACCAGTGGCTCAGATGGTAAAGAATCCACCTACGATGCAGGAGACCTGGATTCAATCCCTGGGCCAGGAAGATCCCCTGAGGAGGGCATGGCAACCCACTCCAGTATTCTTGCCTGGAGAACTCCATGGACAGAGGAGCCTGGCGGGCTACAGTCCATGGAGTGGCAAAGAGATGGACATGACTGAACAACTGCACCACTACCACTTGTAACAAACTCATCAGAAAAGGTGCTGGAAAGTAGGAGTAACCGTGGCCCTGGCATGGACCACCCTGTTTAAGCCTGACAGTAACCCTATGGGGGAGCATCAGTTATTACCCTCTTTTTACAGCTGAGGAAACTGAGGCCCAGAGAGATGAATTTCCCTAAGGTCTGCTAGAAATGGCAGAGATCTTGGAGGCAGAGCAGTGAGTGGTCCTGGAGAGAGAGCTTAGTTCCCTGCCCAGGAAATGACCCTAAGTAATCTGGATGAAAACCAGGAGTCCTAACCACCAGACCACCAGGGGCTGGAGGCTAGAAGCAGAGTTCCCTGGATCTTTCCCTCATCTGAAAGCAAGAATGTTTCAAGGAGGCAAAAACCTTCATACCAGGTACAAAGTTTCTCATTAGGGGCACAGCATAACATGTGGGAGAACACAGGGAGAAACTTTGTTTATTAATATTTAAGACAGAAGCAAGGCAGAAATACACACCTGGAGACAAAGGGAATAGGCATCCTGTCTAATGAGGTGCCCGCCAGGCTCCTCCGTCCATGGGACTCTCCAGGCAAGAACACTGGAGTGGGTGCCATGCCCTCCTCCGGGGATCATCCCACCCAGGGACTGACCCCGAGTCTCTTGTGGCTCCTGCATTGCAGGTGGATTTTTCCCACTGGGTTACTGGGGAAGCCCTCTGTAATGAGGAGGAGTACAAATAGTCAGAAGATAGGCAGAGATACAGCTGGAGAGGAGTGTAGGAATCCTGAATGAGGCGCACAGTAGAGAGGTGACTTAAATCACTTACATAGGACGGTCCTTTAAGGCCTTTGTTTACATCTGGCCAATTATTTTGTTTCTTTTTTCACATGGGACTTGTCAAAGGACTTTTCCATGATATGAGTACAACTTTTTGTTAAGATGGACACCACCACAGAGGCCTGTGGGGGTATGTCCACACTGATTATGGGCTGGCACCCCCCTCCCTTTGTAACCCCCTAGCGTTCCTGAGCACATGCAGACAGGGAAGTTTTCCTGATCTCAGGAGTGGTCACCTTCCCTCTTCACTTCAGCAGAGCTCAGCTCCTGTAGCTCGCTTTGTCCTTGGAGTGTCTGGGTGAGAACAAAGCTTCAGTTTCCCTCCACTGGACAGACCCCAGGTGTCCAGCCCAGGGGCCCCGTCTACCTCCTGCCTCGGCAGGAGGGGGCCTAACCACCTGTGTCCTCCCCACACCACCTGCCCAGATTCCGGTCACTTTATGAGGAAAAGGCACTTCTTGACTTTAAGAGTTTGTATTCCTAAAGTAACTTCAACGCGTTACTCAGAATTCTAAAGGAAGAAGGACGCAGCCTTTCTCGCGCTGTGCCACATCTGTGCCCCCATCCCACGCGTCCCTGTGCATGTACATGGATGTCCTTGTTGCCAAGTTGTCATCTCACCGTACCCCTAATTTTGTTCTGATTTCTTCAGTGAGAATTATGTTGTCAGCACTTTCTCTTTACTTATTTTTTTAAGTTTATGAAGTGTTTAGTAGGTGTCAGGCACTCTGTGAGGCTGCGGGAGATAAATGAGAGCCAGGCGTGGGTGGACTGGTCTAGCTGTCCAAGCTTCAGCATTGTCACCTAATGGATCATTTTAATGGCTCAAGGGGTACAGCTACTCAAAGTGTCTGCTCCCCCCACCCCACCTCCCCTGTGGCTTTTGGCCCATACATCACCTCTCCCTCCTGGATGTGGAAAGCAGAGTTTCCCCTGGGCCTACTCCCTCCTGTTAGAAAGGACCAGAGGGTTCCCCAGCTGGAGGACAGAGCACACTCTGACCAGGCAACCCCATTTGTGGGAGAGAAAGCAGTTCTCACCCAGTCCCGGGAGACCTCAGCCATCACCCACAGTGCGCCAGGACCTTGTGTGATTCAGTCTCATTTCATTCTCATGCCGGCTATATATGAGATATTCAGTTCAGTTCAGTCGCTCAGTCGTGTCTGATTCTTTGTGACCCCATGAACTGCAGCACACCAGGCCTCCCTGTCCATCGCCAGCTCCTGGAGTTCACTCAGACTCACATCCATCGAGGCAGTGATGCCATCCAGCCATCTCATCCTCTGTCGTCCCCTTCTCCTCCTGCCCTCAATCCCTCCCAGCATCAGAGTCTTTTCCAATGAGTCCACTCTTCACATGAGGTGGCCAAAGTACTGGAGTTTCAGCTTTAGCATCATTCTTTCCAAAGAAATCCCAGGGCTGATCTCCTTCAGAATGGACTGGTTGGATCTCCTTGCAGTCCAAGGGACTCTCAAGAGTCTTCTCCAACACCACAGTTCAAAAGCATCAATTCTTCGGTGCTCAGCCTTCTTCACAATCCAACTCTTACATCCATACATGACCACAGGAAAAACCATAACCTTGACTAGACAGACCTTAGTTGGCAAAGTAATGCCTCTGCTTTTGAATATACTGTCTAGGTTGGTCATAACTTTTCTTCCAAGGAGTAAGAGTCTTTTAATTTCACAGCTGCAGTCACCATCTGCACTGATTTTGGAGCCCCCAAAAATAAAGTCTGACACTGTTTCCACTGTTTCCCCATCTATTTCCCATGAAATGATGGGACCGGATGTCATGATCTTTGATTTCTGAATGTTGAGCTTTAAGCCAACTTTTTCACTCTCCACTTTCACTTTCATCAAGAGGCTTTTTAGTTCCTCTTCACTTTCTGCCATAAGGGTGGTGTCATCTGCGTATCTGAGGTGATTGATATTTCTCCCGGCAATCTTGATTCCAGCTTGTGTTTCTTTCAGCCCAGCGTTTCTCATGATGTACTCAGCATAGAAGTTAAACAAGCTTGGTCTCCCCATTTTACAGCTGAGGACACTGAGACTGAATCGTGCTGTTTTCCTCAGGCCCCACAGCTCTAAGTGTCGGAGCGGAGATTTGAGCCCAGGCTCTCTCTGGCTGCCAGAGTTACCTTGTCTACCACGGCACACTGCTCCAAGATGTCAAGCATCTGTGTTATAGACTGGGTGATGAAGAGTGGGAAAGGAGGTGTTTCCCACACTCCAGGTTCCACAGAGAGTCAGGATCAAACTAAGGCTTCGTGATGCCATTTTCACAATCCTCCCTTGGCAAGCAGAGGTGAGCTCCCTCCAGACTATCTTTCTGTCACAAAGAGGCCCACCTTGGGGAGATGAAAGACAGTGATCTCTCTCTTTCCAAACACATTCACTATGTGGTATCCCACCTTAGAGGTCTTTTTGAAAATAATCAGTTTGCAAGATTTTTACCCTTGAAATCGGGGGCACATCTCTTGCCCAGAGCAAGGCATGGGAGAGGGAGCGTCTGCTCCCACCTCTGTGCCAGTTCAGGGAGGGTGCTGCGGTGAAGGCTTGTGTCAGAACAACTAGACCAACTGTGTGTGTGTCTCTATTAAAACAAGACTCCTGTGGGAAAAGGAGCTTTAATCAGAGTCAAAGAAAACACCCCTCCAGGTTTCCTGTTGAAGGAAAACATCTGTGTCTACAGCCCTGAAATTCTGAGTCACTTTTACCTGCTGACACCAAGGAGGTTTGGAAAAATAAATATATGAGACATAAGCTCATGAGGGAGGGGCATCCCATGATGTTCCAAACACCAGGGAGAGGGAGCCCCGCCCCGTTCGGCAGGGTGCCTGCTCTGGCCCACCCCCACCCCTAGGCTTCCCTGGTGGCTCAGAAGGTAAAGAATCCACCTGCAATGTGGGAGACCTGGGTTTGATCCCTGAATCAGGAAGATCCCCTGGAAACGGGAATAGCAACCCACTCCAGTATTCTCGCCTAGAGAATTTCATGGACAGAGGAGCCTGACGGGCTACAGTCCATGGGGTCAAAAAGAATCGGACAAAACTGAGTGACTAACACACACACACAAGACATTAGATGTCAGTGCTTCTGGCTCACCCTCCCTGGTTTCACACAGGAAAAGGGGCCCCAGGGCAGAAATGACTTCCCCCAGATTTAAGCGCAAACCCAGCGCTTGTCCCACTCTGTGCCAAGGATTCTGTGGGGCAACCTGGCCTTGGCTTCTCAGCCCTCGCTTTTTCTCCTGCCCACGTCTTGAGCTTTGATGAGTCTCCCCTCAAGGAGACGCCGTGAGAGTCTCTGTGGGGCTCTGATGGCATCTCCCCTCAAGGAGACTCTGAGAGAGTCTCATTGGAAAGACTGAAGAGGTGGGTGGAGGAGACGGATCGCTGGCAGAGCCTGGTCGTCGGTGCCTTGGGGGCTGCTGGTTGCCAAGGCAGCATGGGATCGCCCCCAGAGCCAGAGGGTGAAGGATTCCTTCTCCCTGACAAGATTGTTGTCACTGCAGATAATAATATCGTTCACCCACGGCACCTTCAGGCGCTGGCTGTCTGTGCACCTGTAACCAATGAGGAGGCCCATCCTAGGATCATTGTCACTTACCCTTGGGTTGACCAAGCTTCCAGAGAAGTACGTGGTGGGCACAGCTGCCACCTGGAGGGAGAAAGAGCCCTGTGTCCACACCTTGGACCCAATCCCATGACCTTCTCAGAACCCCAGATGTTCTCTGAATATACACCTTTGTGTGCCTGTTGCTGTGCAAGATAAGTATTTTTCCAGACCAAGATGACACAGCAGGTGAAGAGGAGCAAGCCATTTTGTTTTCCATGACATTTGGTCTCCAAGATTTTTCACCTTGAAAAGTCAGAGCCAGCACATATTAAATTAACCTTAATAATGCATTCCAACATGTGTGTGCTAAGTCACTTCAGTCGTGTCTGCCTCTTTGCAACCCATGGACTGTAGCCCGCCAGGCTCCTCTATCCCTGGGATTCTCCAGGCAAGAATACTGGAGAGGGTTGCCATGCCCTCCTAAAGGGGATCTTCCCAATCCAAGGATCGAACACAAGTCTCCTGCAGTTCTTGCATGGAAGGCAGATTCTTTACTGCTGAGCCACGAGAAAGCCTGCATTCCAACATACATCAGGTGCAGGCAAATACTGTTTGAGTTCACTTATACGAGGTACCCAAAACTGTCCAGTTCACTGAGTCAGAAAGTACATTTGGTAGGTGCCAGTGGTCGGGGGCAAAGGTGGTGAGAAGGGAGAATGGTGAGTTAGTGTTTAATGGGGACAGAGTTTCAGCTCAGGAAGCTGAAAAATTTGGGAGCTGGATTATGGTGAGAATTTTACAATAATGTACAATTGTGGTACATTAAGTGGTACTTGGTGCCACTGAACTGTACATTTAAACATGGTTAAAATAATGTTTTATTTTATGTGACTTTTATCACAATTAAAAAAAACTGAATGTAACACAAAGAAGGAAGAGCTATGAAATTAGGGGTTTGGAAAGAGAGATTAAACAGCAACAATGAGCATTACGATAATTATTTTGGTACCTGGCTTCAGTTATATCTGAAGTTAGTCTACCTCTATACTCTTCAGTTTTGTGATTCAATAAAATACTTTTTCTCTCCTTAAAAAAAAAGTCAGAGCCAGGCAGACACCCATGGAGGGCACACTCAACTTCCATGGCAGCAGAGAAAGTTCTGGTTCACCTGGTTCATCTACTCTGCTTTGAGTAAAGCCTCAACCTGAAGTTACAGTTGTAGACTGACTTAGTGCCAGCGGGAACTTGGCAACAACCTAGCAGGGAGAACACAGCAGGCTTGGAGCTGGGGACGCTGGTCCCTCCTGGGAAGACCCTATGCTCTAGTCATTGCCACCCTGTTGCTTTCACCAAATTTGTTTTGTGAACATAGGCAGTTCGCTTAACCATTCTGGGCCTCAAAAACTCCTTTGGAGGAAGCCAGTCCAAGTGATTTCTAAGACCTGCGTAGTTTTTCATTCAGCATCTCCTTAGCCCAGTCATAATTGCAACTCACATCATAAATGCTTTTAAATGGCCTGCCATGCACAGCACTGTAAACATCACTAGGGAGACACATGTCAATAAGGACCCTTTCCTCGAAGAACTTATGTTATGCAGTGGAGATCATTGTAAGTCACCTATATTTCAATGAAATATATATAGAGATAATTATTATCGCCACCGGACAGAGAGGTAAAACAAAGCAGGGGCAAGTCCCCAGAGTCTCAGAGCTTATTAGGTGACAGAGCGTGAATGCAAACCCAGGTGCGTCCGATCCCAGAGCCCACTTTATCTCACTTGGTGGGACACAGGGTGAATTGTTCTACGTGAGACAGTGTGGAAGCTCTACCCTCTGCTGTTCATGAGCAGCCATCTTCATTCCTGCCGAAGGACCACCAGCTCACTGGAGACGTGGACACGGCGTTTCCCCCAGACCCCACCCCCGCTGTCGCTGCTCCCCAGCCGGGTCAGCAGCACCAGCTGGAGCTTCCAGCCACTCCTGGACTCTCAGGAGGACCAGGGTAGGGGTCAGGAGCCACATTGCCTGGTCCCTGCAATGTCAAATGATGGGATGGAAGGGGCACCATCAGGAGATCCAGTCAAAGCAAGGCTCAGTTTCAGCTTTGCTACTTTCTGGCTATGTGAGCTTGGGTAATTTATTTAAACCCTTGAACTCCACCTTCCTCATCTGTAAAATGGGCATGAGAGCATGCAAGACAGAAGGCTCAAACTACTTTTTAAGAAAAATGTTTTTCATCATATTCCTCACATGGTTTCTTTTTAATACTTATTTATTTATTGGCTGTGCCAGGTCTTACTTGCTGCCTTTGTGCAGCACACGGAATCTTTAGCTATGGCATGCAGGATCTAGTTCCCTGAGCAGCACTGACCCCGGGCCCCTACACTGAGGGCCCGGAATCTTAGCCATGGGACCACCGAGGAAGTCACAAATCAAGCTACTTTTGATTCAGAACAAGTGAATTACTCGAAAGTGCTGTACACGTGTGAGAAGCTACATTTTCGTGTCATCTCCACATAGAAACTTTCTTTCCAATTTTTTGGTGCACTTAGTTTTGAAATATTTCAGATATAAAATGTTTAATTATAAATAAAATAAATATTATAAAATATCAAGACTTTTTCCAAAGCTTCCTGGTCACTTTTATAACTCAGTACTACTTCATTAGGGCTGACCCTTCATCTTAAATGCAGACCTACTGAGAAGCTTTTGGAGAATTCTAAAATCCTTCAGTACCACTGGAGAATTGGACTTGCCCCCAGAAACCACATATGCAGCACCAGGAAAGCTATCCTTGGCTGCCTAATGTACCACTGAATCAATCTGTCTCTTGGAAACATGACAAGTTATAACTTACCGTGGACCCTTTCATCTCTGTAAGAACTGAAAAAAGTGAATGTTTCCCGCAAATGCCAAGAGTTATACCATTTTTATCATTCTGTGTATGCCTTTTCTGAGATGATGTGTTTCAGACAGATGACACTGGGAGATCTGTGCAGTTTTGTTTCCCGCTTTTTCCATTGTAAATCATCTCATACATGTCTGTCCAGGGGTCTGTACAGGCCTAACCCAATTTCTGTGGCCGCCTACTTGTCCATCTTGTTGTTACATCACCATTCACTTCTTTGCTGGGTGTTTGCTGTCTCTCAGTGGCTTTCAGATGGTCATTTTGTGAAAGTGGCAGGTGAAAGGCTCTATGTCCCATTCGCATCATTTGCCCGCACGTGCACGCACACACACACACAGGCGCAACTGCTAGAGCAGAGTCCTAAACAGTCTCAAGGATGCATAAGCCAGGAAGTGAAGAGACTGAGAAATGAAGTTTAGGTCCCACATTTCTCAGATGTAGCCATCTGGTTCCTTGGAGAAAGCGTTAAATCCACCTCAGATATGTGGACTGAGGATGGGGGTGAGGGTTGGGAAGGTAGATATTTCCTGATCTTTTCTGTCCCCTACACGTTTCCCCCACCACCTCCTACAATGCCACCAAGACAATATGGACCTAGACTGGTGTCTTAAAAAGGATAAGTCAATTCTGGTTGATGTGCCAAAAAACCACTTAAGCAGCTTGGCCCAGAGGTTAGGATCATGGGCTCTGGAGCTGGCAGCCACGAGTTTGAATCCAGATGCCTCCACTCACTAGCCCAAGGGCTGGTCGAGTCTCTTAACCTCGCTGCGTCTAGCCCTCCTTCTGAAGTACCTAGCACACAGGAAACACTATGAAAGTTAAAGCTGCTGCCATTACTTTACAGCATATGTTATGATTCACAAAGCTTTTTCACATATATCAGTATTATTTCATTTCCTCATCACCATCAAGCTGGGCAGATGGTGTCTTATTCCCATCTAACTTTACTTTGTCGACAAAGATCCATCTAGTCAAAGCTGTGGTTTCTCTAGTAGTCATGTATGGATGTGAGAGCTGGACCATAAAGAAAGCTGAGCGCCAAAGAATTGATGCTTTTGAACTGTGGTGTTGGAGGAAACTTTTGAGAGTCCCTTGGACTGCAAGGAGATCCAACCAGTCCATCCTAAAAGAAATCAGTCCTGAATATTCCTTGGAAGGACTGATGTTGAAGCTGAAACTCCAATACTTTGGCCACCTAATGCAAAGAACTAACTCATTGAAAAGACCCTGATGCTGGGAAAGACTGAGGGCAGGAAGAGAAGGAGACAACAGAAGATGAGATGGTTGGATGGCATCACTGATTCAATGGACATGAGTTTGAGGAAGCTCCAGGAGTTGGTGATGGACAGGGAGGCCTAGCATGCTGCAGTCCATGGGGTCGCAAAGAGTCAGACACAACTGAGTGACTGAACTGAACTGAACTGATGAAAAGAAGGCTCCCAGAGGTCACATGATTTACCTGAGGTCACATAGCTAGTCAGTACTGGAGCTGAGACTTGACGCCGAGCCCCTTGAGGGCAGGACTCATGACATGCTTGCCTCTGAATCCTGCAGGAGCAGTCCAGATGGAGATTTGAAAATAACACAAAACCTTGGCCCCAAGGAGCTCATATTTAGGGGTGTGTGTGCTAAGTCGCTTCAGTTGCATCTGACTCTTTGTGACCCAGTGGACTGTAGCCCTCCAGGCTCCTCTGTCCATGGGGATTCTCCAGGCAAGAATACTGGAGTGGGTTGCCATGCCCTCCTCCAGGGGATCTTCCTGACCCAGGGACTGACCCTTTGTCTCTTAAGTCTCCTGCATTGGCAGGCGGGTTCTTTACCACTAGCGCCACCTGGGAAGCATATTTGGGGAAGGAGGACACAAAAACATAATTTCCAAAACCTTAACACATAAAAGTGCTTCTTATTTCTTCACCAGGTGCTTTTTCCTGCTCTTGCCTCCAGCTCTCAGTCTTTCTTTGTGTTGACCTCTCAGCCTGGAGGGCCCAGCCCACCTGGCAAAATCTGTCATTTAAAAAAATTTTTATTTTGTATTGGGATATAGCTGATGAACAATGTTGTGATAGTTTCAGGTGAACAGTAAAGAGATTCAGCCATGCACATACATATATCCATTCTCCCCTAAGCTCGCCTCCCATCCAGGCTGCCACTTGGCATTGGGCAGAGTCCCATACACTATACAGTAGGTCTTTGTTGGTTATCCACCCTAAATTCAGCAGTGTGCACATGTCCACCCCAGGCTCCCTAACCACCCCCTCCCCCAAGTCCTTTCCCCTACTCTGCTCATCTTTAATCGTTGACCATTCCTTCCATGTCATCATCCCCACTTGTCCCTGGTGGGAACTGCTCCACTCCTTCTCTGCTACCATGGACCACACTTTGTGCTGAAGGAATGTCTCTCTCTCTGTAGTTGAGTTTACTGACTTATCAGCCAACCTGCTGTAGACTGAGCGCCTTGAAGGCAGAAACCATCTCTTACCCACAAAGCCCCTGAGAGACCCAAGGGCAGCAGGCCATTAGAGCTTCAGTAAAAGGTCAGGAACCGGAGAAGGCAATGGCACCCCACTCCAGTACTCTTGCCTGGAAAATCCCATGGATGGAGGAGCCTGGTGGGCTGCAGTCCATGAGGTCGCTAAGAGTCGGACACGACTAAGCGACTTCACTTTCACTTTTCACTTTCATGCACTGGAGAAGGAAATGGCAACCCACTCCAGTGTTCTTTCCTGGAGAATCTCAAGGATGGGGGAGCCTGGTGGGCTGCTGTCTAGGGGGTTGCACAGAGTCGGATACAACTGAAGCGACTTAGCAGTAGCAGCAGTAGCAAAGGGTCGGGAAATGTGTCGTGCATGGATAAGCCCACAGTTTCTGTGTAGGCTTGTGTGTGAGGGGTACAGGAGAGGCGGGAGGGGCCATCAGACCAGTGCAGACACAGACGATGGGGGCACCTGGCACAGGGCTGCTTACGGTGGGCTTCTTTCCTGAATGGAAAATGCTGGCTGTATCAGTCTCTCCTTGTGTCCCCAGGGCCTGGCACAGTGCCAGGCACGTGATGGGTATTCAGTAAGCGCTCACAGGAAGGACAGGAGGGAGGAAGGGAAGGTTTCTTAATTTGAGTCCAGATCAGTGACTTTGGTTGAGACCCAGTACCTCGATCCAGATGTTGCCTATGGCAGTTCCTAACGGGGTCAATTTTTGTCCCCTAGGGAGACATTTCAGTTCAATTCTGTTTAGTAGCTCAGTCATGTTCGACTCTTTGCGACCCCGTGGACTGCAGCACACCAGGCCTCCCTGTCCATCACCGACTCCTGGAGTTTACTCAAACTCATGTCCATCGAGTCAATGATGCCATCCAACCATCTCATCCTCTGTCATCCCCTTCTCCTCCTGCCTTCAATCCATCCTAGCATCAGGGTCTTTTCAAATGAGTCAGCTCTTCGCATCAGGTGGCCAAAGTGTTGGAGTTTCAGCTTCAGCATCATTCCCTCCAATAAACACCCAGGACTGATGTCTTTTAGGAAATTTCCTTTGGGGAGACATTTGGTGGTGTCTAGAGACGTTTTTAATTGTCACAACCTGGGGGGCGGTGCTACTCCCTTCAAGCGGGGAGAACCTGGAGACGCTGCTACACTAAGTATTCTACAACATGCAGGTTCACTTCACATCAAGGAATTGTCCAGGCCAAAGTGTCCTTGGCATTACTGCTGAGAAGCCCTGGGATGAACCCAGAGCTGCAGCCAGAGGTTGGAAGACTGTATCAGAGAGTCTTACTAGTTCCAGCATCCTTGGTTCCTAAACTCCAGAACCCCTGCCCAGAGGTCCACGCTGCGTCAGTGGCTTCGCCTCCAGACCCTTCCAGGCAGCACCTGGGGAGTGGGAGTTGGGGACAGGTGCCCCCCAGCCCTCCTCACCGCCCCCTTCCTGCCAACCCGGGACCCTTCACGAGACAGATGCTGTCTGTTGCAGGAGCTGCTCAGGGACCCCCTGTACATCGGCCTGAAGCACCGGCGCATCCGCGGGCAGGCGTATGACGACCTTCTGGACGAGTTCATGCAGGCTGTGACGGACAAGTAAGTGGGTCAGCCCGCCCCTTGTGGAAGAGGATCATTAAGAGATAGGATGACTAAGTCAACACAGGGTTTGGCAGAGACTCGTGCTTTTCCAGATGGTCCAAAAATTCCATCTTGACCCTGTGTCATTGGAAATCTCAAAGCCAAATGGGCTCGCTCTCTCAGGACGGAAGGCCCTGTGATCGGGGGGCAGTTAAGTATCTGATGTCCCGGGAGGAAAACCCCCTGGGCCAGCTGCTCTGGGTTCCTGGCAGAAATAGAGATGTTCTTAGTGTTGGGGGAGAAAAGTATGTCCTTCTGATGGAATGACCTGCAAGGCAGCTGGCCTTGTTAGCTGTCATTTTCCGGCTCCAAGGACCAGGTGGTGTTAATGAGCCGCCGCTTCAGGCCACACGGGGAGGGCCTGCGAGATTTACGAGGTGTCATCTCTGCACAAGGGTGTATCATGCTGGCAGCTCCTGCCCCTCACCCCAGCCTGCCCCATCTGTCTGCCATCATTGCCACCCACTCTCCCCACGGGGACTGGAATGCTGCTGGGATGGCACGCTGGCTGTTCTGGAAACAGCTCCCGTCCTCCCACACTGAGTCTGACAGGCTCGTCAGTCAAGACAGTCTCAGCAGCTCAGCTGGTCCCCGCAGATCCAGAGGTCCCTTCTCACTGAAAATCTCCAGCCTTGCTTGCCACCTCAAGAGTGCCTGGGGAGAGCAGAGCTGGTCTATACATCCTTGACAAGGGACTTCGTTGTGTGGGTTTAGCGATTGGCTGGAGAGAGCTGGGCTGGCCTCTGCAGCCCAGGACATCTCGACTGGGTGGGCTTTGGGGGTGGACACACCCACCCCACCACTTCCAGGTCTGTGACCGTGGGCAGGTTACCAGACTTTAAAGCCTGATTACCTGGATTCCTTATCCAGAGATAAGAAGAAAGCGTTTTATTGTTGCTGTGGTCTTTGTCTTTAAAAGTTTTAAATTATTTGCTTATTTTATTGGGGGCTGTGCTGGGCGGGAGGCTTTCTCTAATTGCGGCGAGCCGGGGCCACTCTCCGTTGTGGTGTGTGAACTTCTGACCGCAGTGGCTCCTTGTGTTACCGAGGCCCGGCTCTAGACACCTGGGCTTCAGCAGCTGTGACGCACTGACCTGGCTGCTCTGCGGCATGTGGGATCCTCCTGGACCAGGGACTGAACCCCCGTGCCCTGCGTTGGCAGGTGGATTCTTAACCACTGGACCAGCAGCGCAGTCCCTGGTTTCATTTTGGAAGATGCGGGAAAGTAATAGTGAAGTTATATGAGGTGGGGATGATTCTGTGGAAAATATGAGATTGATAGCAGAGTGTGGGGTATGGGGATGGACGGGCCAAGTAAGCCAGGGGATGAGAGTCCAGTGTCCACCTGGGTGCTTTGTCTGAGATGGGAGCACAGAGCCCATCCACACAGAGGGAAGGCTGTGCACCAGGCACAGATGCTGGCAGGTGGGTAGATGTGGAGGAGTCCGTGGGAGCTCTCCTGGATGACAGGGTCATCGGCTGAGAGTGAGGATGGGGACTGACGGGGTGCAGGTTTGAGCCATAGGAGGCAAGACCTGGAATGTCCCGACTCGGAGCTAGAGAGTGGTTGCTGGGTGGCCTCACGGACCCCCTTCAGGTTACTGGCCATGAGCTTAACTTAGGTCATGAGTTTAACTTACCCATGATTTTCTCTAGCCTTGTTTCCACTGTCTGAATACAGGGCAGGAAGACACAGAGAGAAGGATTTAATCAGGGTTGAGATTTTGCCAGGCAAGCGAGAGAAAGAGAAGGAAAGGGCTGGAGAGTGTCCTCAAGGGGATGATTGCAATGAGGTGTCATGAGGTCTAGGCCAAGGAAGAAGGGACAGATGAGGGTCTGGTGGAGAGGAGGGCTGAGAGTGTGGCATGGACCGTGGACAGTAGGTCCTGGTGAGGCCTGAGAATTACTGAGTTGGGTACCGGATGGAATAAGCAGGAAAGGGAAGAGATAATCAGAAAGTCAAGGGTTCGAAGCTGGGGCTGTGAAGGAAGTATTGCTGTTGAGATGGGACCACTGAAACAGCCCATTCAGGGGTCAGCTACATGGACAGAGGGCTTCCCTGGTGGCTCAGCTGGTTCCTGCAACCCAGGAACCTGGGTTCGATCCCCCGGGTTGGGAAGATCCCCTGGAGAAGGGAACGGCTTCCCACTCCAGTATTCTGGCCTGGAGAACTCCACAGACTAGGGTCTCAAAGAGTCCAACACGACTGAGCGACTTGCACTTCACATGGGCAGGGGAGAATCATCTAGAAGAAAAGAGGTGAATGTCTCACCTAATTCTCCCCATTTAGATCATCCTGAATACCACATTCGGTTCCAGACAAGATACCTTGAGGGTCGTAAATTATCGTAAATTGCCTAATGTGCCTTTGGAAAACAATGACCACAGCAGGTATCACGGTTATTGTTCTCCAATAACCACAACAGGAGCAAAGCTCGGCCTGGTGGGGAGAAGGTGTAAGGTCTGCTGGGTCACAGGGGTGTGGAACTCCCTCCAGGAACCTGCAAGGTGTTCTTACAGAGGAGGGACCGGGCTTGCTGCTGTATATTTCTTCTCTTGTTTCACACAGAGAAGAACCAGTTGACAGAATATTAAAGGAGGAAGTTTTCAGCTCAGAATAGATCTGAGCTAACCCAGAGTGCACTAGACGCTCTGTGAGAACAATTTCAAGCTCGGGCTGCGTGGCATCTTGGTGGTGCTGTCATAGAAGGAAGTGAAGCATCAGTTGTCCTCTAAGAAGCCTCCCCACCCTGGTGCCCATTCAGACTTCTGAAGATTCCCATGCGGCCAGCAGGACAGCAGATAAGAGATCTGAGGGCTTCGAGAAGTCAAGGAACCTGTCCAGGTCACGCAGCATCTGGCAGGACAGCGAGCTGAGATGAGTCTGCTGACTCCAAGGCCAGACTGCTTTCTGCAGTTACTTGTGGATGACACACGGGAATGTGTTTGGCTTTGAGAGCACGTTTCTCTGGCTTCCTTTTCCAGGACTCCCTCCTTATCTAGTGAAGTCAGTAGTCATTCCGTGATTCCCCACAGAGAAGCCTTGCTATTTGTGTGAGAAGGTTAAATAAACTAGGATGTGAGAGGCTCCTTAAACTATCATTAAAATCAGTTTACAGTCTCACAGACACACTCTCACAGTCCAGGGGTAAACCCTTGGGCAGGGATGTGCGTCAGCCAAGAGGAATGTGTCCTTAAGTGGAAAAGATGAGGGGGTTGACACTTGCTTGTTTTAACTTTCTAATAAGCTGAAGCAGATGTTGCTATGGGTGCAGTAGGTGGGGAGTGAGCCGGTCTCCTGGGATTGTAGTAGCCCCATGATGGGGTGCCCGGCCGGGGCAGCCAGTGAGTCCAGCCCCCTGAGGCCAGACACCGTGTATTTTAAGAAAGAGCCTTGGGAAACTTTGATTCCTGCCTTCAACATCCTCGTCTCTTTTCAAAAGTCCTGCAAATAAAAGCTCCACCAGCTTGCTTCTACCCACTCATCTTAAGAGTTTTTGGCAGAACGAAAAAAGTTACTGTGGCTGAGCTGCTGCCCTAGGGGGTGGCCACTGCAGGAGACCCACGAGGGCAGAAGGAATCTCCATGTTACCTGCGAACCTCAGCCGTGAGCCACTGTGCGTGTCCAGCTCAGAGCTGACGCACAGCATGGGGTTCCTATGGCGAAGACCAGTCCTTCCATGCTTCCCGCTCTCTCGCTGCCCTGCGCTGGACCCCGGAGTGATGCACCTGAGTCATCGGCTTTTCCGGATGGTTTCCACTGTGTTTTTCATTTCTGTTACTTACAGCAAGGTCTACTCTAAGTTTGTCCCTGGAGCCGCAGTTGTGTCTGATGCTTGGCCTGGGCTGGACAGCCGTTTGATGTCTGAAGCAGCGGCTTCAGCCTTTATGCAGGCCATGAGAGGGAGTCACCCCCATTCTCTAGCTCCCCAAACTCCAAATATAGAGATTTCTAAACTCTTGATAAGAGCGATAACAAAGAAGGGAGATATTAGATTTTTAAAACGTGACTTAAAAAAAAGAAAGTCATCTATGTCTTAGCTCCAGGAAAATGTCTTTTTGAGTCTCTCCATCTTTCTCTCTAGTTTTCTATTTCTCTCTCTCTCTCTCCTCTCACACACACACACACACACACACACACACACACACACACACACACCATCCTATGCCAGAGACCTGAGGTTCATACCATAGTGGGATTAGCACAGAGTGACTTCCATCACATTCTACTGGTTAAAGCACATCACAGGTCCACACCTGATTCCAAGGGGGAAAGGTAATACAAGGGTCTGAACGTCAGGAGGCATGGTTCATTGGGAGCCACACAGGTAACAGACAACCACACCCCCATCCAGCCTGGGAGGGACAAGGAACGGGGCAGCCAGCATTACCAGAGGCTGTGCCGCAGAAATGCAAGAAGGGCAGAGAAGAACAGCCTCCTTCCACATAGAAACAGGGAGGTGCGTCATGCACAGCTGGCAGTCGGTTATTGAGTGCCTGCTGTATATAAGACGCTGTATCAAGTGTAGTCGGCAATCCTCAGAGAAATAAACAGTCTGCTCTCAAGGATCTGTGAATGCAGAAATATTCTTAGCTGCCTCCTGGACTTCAGACCTTACCGCTAAGCTTTCTCAGCCTCCAAGTCTCTCTAAGAAGAATTCTGGGTGGGAATATAAATTTGGGAGTTACAATTCATAGATGGCATGTAAAGTCAAGGACTTCCCTGGTGGCTCAGACCGTAAAGAATCTGCCTGCAATGCAGGAGGTCTGGGTTTCATCCCTGGGTCAGGAAGATCCCCTGGAGAAGGGAATGGCTTACCACTCCAGTATTCTTGCCTGGAGAATCATATGGACAGAGGATCCTGGTGGGCTGCAGTCCATGGGATCTCCAAGAGTCAGACACAGATGAGCAACTAACACACACATGAGTGCGTATGTGTAAGGTCAAGGGCATGATGGGTTCACCTAGGAAAAGAGAGCAGAGAGTGTGTCTTATACTGATTTTGAAATTGTGCCCTGTGAATAACTGCAAGTTAGTTCATCTGCTCAACAAAATTTGGGAGTACGCTGTGAAAGTCTCTCAGTCGTGTCTGACTCCTTGTGACCCCATGGATTATACAGTCTGTGGAATTCTCCAGGCCAGGATACTGGTGTAGGTAGCCTTTCCCTTCTCCAGGGGATCTTCCCAACCCAGGGATCGAACCCAGGTCTCTTGCATTGCAGGTGGCTTCTTTACCAGCTGAGCCAGCAGGGAAGCCCAGGGGTACACTAGGATATTGCTGGTAGGAACATCAAGGAGAGTAAAAGGTTTTGCTCCTTGTGCCAGCACTGATTTCTGGGATTCTAAGGCCTCTCTAAGCACCACTGGAAACAGGGCTGTGTCTGCCCTGAGCAGGGCAGTGAGGCGTGGCAGCACGTGTGCCATGCTTTAACCCTCCCGGATCTGGTCAAGCCTGTGGCCTCAGCATCTGTGACTCCATGAACACCCACGTGTGCTGGTCCTTCTGCAACTCCTAAAGCCCAGTGGCAACTCAAAGGCCAAAGGATCCCGGAGGCTGAAGACCTCTCATCTCCAGGTGTTCAGGATATTTCAAGAACAACACCAAGCCTGTCTGTTGGATCCACATGAAATTACAGCTGCTTCTTCTGAGTTACAAATCATGGACTTTGCTCCCGTAACAGCCTCCACCCCCATGCCCACCCACCACCCACACTGGAACAAAGCAGTGGGTCAAACAGATGAAGGCATATGCATACTGACCTGTGGTTCCCAAACCTGGCCTGGCATTCGATCCCCCGGAGAGGTGTCAATCATACAGACTCCAGGGGCTTCCCTGGTGGTCCAGTGGTTGAGGAGAGGACCTGGTTTTAATCCCTGGTATGGGAAGATCCCTTCGCAGTGAAGCAGCTAAGCCCATGGACTACAACTACTGAGCCTGAGCTCTGGAACCCTCGGGCCACAACCACTGAAGTTCGAGCAGCCCAGAGCGTATGCACCATAGCAAGAGAAGCCACACCTCAGCCAGAATAGTCCCCCCGCCACAACTAGAGAAAGCCCGAGCACAGTGGCAAAGAACCCAGTACAGCCCAAAATAAGTATTAATGCATAGATAAATCAGTAACAACAGTTGTGACTCTCTTGTTCAGGGGATTTCTTAGGAAAAACTTCCTGTGGAATACCGAAAGTCACATCACCTTCCCAACAAATTTGTCTACTTTTTTCAGAATTTGACTTTTCCAACTTGACCCATGAGGGGATGAATTTTTGGCAAAAAGATAAAAACAAGAGGTACGGATCACTTACTCCTGGGAACTGGGCTTTATTTTCAGCACTTAGGTGAGAAGCTCTGAGAAAGCTGAGCGCAGCACAAATAGCAGAGCTAATCATGCTTTTCCAGAGCGTTTGAATAATGATTGCATGCTCAGAACTTGACTAAGCTCTGTAATGAAATTCTAAAGAAATAAAAGACATGCACTGTGTCCTCGTGATTCTTACAGGTCTTCCAATGAGACAACATTTTGAACAGGAAGTAATTAGAGAGAATTAAGTACTCGACTGTTCAGTACTGGCCTTCAGTTCAAGCAAAATTCAGAGAAAGGAGCAATCAGGGATGACTGGGGAGAGATGGAAAGTAAACAGAGGCAGGGCCAAATGTGAGTAAGCCACAGGAGAGAGAGTACATTCCACATGGATGATACATCATGAGGAAGGCAAGCACACAGCAAAGGCAAGGGGTAGGCAAAGACTCTGGAGGACTGGTCCCACAGAGATGGGTGTTTATTGGCTCAAAATAAAATTAAGCAGGGATAGGGGCTTCCCAGGTGGTGCAGTGGTAAAGAATCCTCCTGCCAATGCAGGAGACTCAAGGTTCAATCCTCGGGTCAGGAAGATCCCCTGGAGATGGACATGGCAACCCACTCCAGTAGTCTCGACTGGGAAATCCCATGGACAGAGGAGCCTGGCGGGCTACAGTCTGTGGAGTCACAAAGAGTCGGATACAGCTGAGCACTGAGTAACTAAGCACACACACAGGAACAGAGCGGGCTACATGATAGGCCTCAGAATCCAGGGAGAGGGCTGCAACTGTTAGAGCTCAGAAGTAGAAAGGGCTTAAGCTGTCTAACCCAGTGTTTTCTTTACTATCCATGTGTGTGTTTGCTTCTCCATCTTGGCTGCACGGGGTAGTTGCGGCACACAGGACTTTGGGTGCACCATGCAGGGTCCTTCATTGCGGCTCAGGAAGTCGACCTGGGGCACAGGCTCCAAGGGCGTGCAGGCTCAGTAGCTGTGCTGCGCGAGCTTACTTGCTCTGCAGCCTTTTGGATCCTAGTACCCTGCCCAGGGATCGAACCCCTGTCCCCTGCATTGCACAGCAGACTCTTAACCACTGGATCACCAGGAAGTCCCGATAATTAGGTGATTGTAAACCAAGCTTCCTCAAGCTCCAGGCATTTACAGAAGGGCATCCAGGCTGCTAGAAATGAATATTTCCCAGCAACCATGCAAGACTAAAACCACTTGAAGAAAAATATTGTTTTTAATTGCTTTCTGTATCACAGTTCTGTTCAAGATTTCATTAATTAAAAAAACCAACAACAAAAACTTCTACTAAAAATGTTTGAAAATTATCAGTCCTCACAAAGCCGTAGTTGGAACTTGATACAGAGAGCAGCAGGGAGGCTTGGTTAAGTTCTTGAGCAACAGAAGTATTGAAATTGACAAGATGTGGGAGAAGATGAGAACAGAAGCCATGGTAACACCCCAACTCAAATTCTGCCCTTCCCACCGAAGTCTGCCCTGACAAGCCTGGCCTGAAACCCTTGCCCTGTTTGTAATCATAGCATAACTTATGACCACGTAATTCATATGTTAATTAATCATGCATCACACCATGACATCTTTTCTATAATGGTCTAAAGCTTTTCTATAACATTTTTTGGTCTTTATACCATTGGAGCAGAAATTAGGCAAAGATGTGCCTGGATTCTTGTAGAGAGGTTCAAGTATCAGCCTGGGCCGGACTGATGGACCTTGAAGAACTTTCCTTCCTCAAGTCCTGTAACTCTGTATCATCTCTACCAGACTGGTAGTCCCTGGGGGGGCACAGTGTGTGATGAGACTCATGGTGGACCTGCCATAAATGGTGAGCGTGGGAGCTGATTGGTTGGATCTTTGATTGGGGTCAGGTGGTTGGATGGTTGGTTGGTTGGTTGGTTGAGGGGCTGAACGCCCTCACCAGGCTAGCTGTCGGTCAAAGTGAATAGAAGGTTGTGAATGGGCCGGCGTTTGAGGAAGCTCAGGCATTTCCCAGCTGGCCCAGTGGTCAAGAATCTGCCTGCCAGTTCAGGAGCCGCAAGAGACACGTGTTTGATGCACGGGTCGGGAAGATCTCCTGGAGGAGGAAATGGCAGCCCACTCCAGTGTTCTTGCTTGAAAAATTCTGTGGACAGAGGAGCCTGCTGGACTACAGTCCATGGGGTCACACAGAGTCAGACACGACCAAGCATACACGCACAAGGAAGCTTGGAGGAAGGAACAGCAGGACCATTCTAGCTTGTCTGGCCTCCGCAGAAACAGGACCGCTTCCCAGCCTCAGCCTGGCACGGCTAATTGTTGACAGTCCAGCTTCTACATTTTCCCACCTGACCAGGAGCCAGATGCTGTGAAACAACAGACTCTCATGCTTGTGAGGACTCTGCCAGCAGTTACAAAGAGAGCTGGAAGGCGGTAGCAAAATGCAAACCAGCATCGAGCTCCCTAGGACCCTGTTAGCTTCTATCCTGACCAAGCAGATTAAATAGAGGCCAAAATGGGATGGAGGAAGTTCACTTAACTGGGGGATGGATTCAGTGACACCAACTGGTTATTTCCATTTCATTTTCCCCAAGAGGTAGATTGTACTACCTGGGATCAAAATAGGAATAAAATTATTCCCAGACCTGAAAGTTTCATATTATAGCAGAGAAGAGGAAAGAATAGATTAATGAATTGATAACAATAATGATAAAATGACAATAACTCTTTTGTACTTATTACTTGTCGTGCACAGACTAATATGAGCTCTCATACAATATTAATTCATTTAATTCTCACAGCAGCCCTCTAGGGTGGCTACTGTTATAAGCTTTATTTTAGGGGATGAGGAAACTGAAGCTTATAAAGTGTAGGTAGCTCTCTAAGAAAGGGGGCCTGGAGGCTCAAGAGGGAGGGAGTGTATGTATAATCATGGCTGATTTGCATTGTTGTAAAGCAGAAACAAACACAACACTGTAAAGAAATTTTCCTCCAATTAAAAAATAAATTTTAAAAAGGGAAAAGAAAAAGGGGGCCTTATTAAGGCCCCACTCATTAACAACAGTTGTTAAAAGCATTAACTCTAGAGCTATAATGCCTGAGTTTGATAGGCATTCCCTTCTCTAGGGGATCTTCCTGACCCAGGGATCAAACATGGGTCTCCTGCATTGCAGGCAGATTCTTTACTGTCTGAGCGACCAGGGAAGCCCTTCATTAAGACCCCTCCCACTAAAAACGGTTGAGCTATAATGCCTGAGTTTGAACCTCTCACCTGCCCCTTACTAACAAACTACTTAATTTATCTGTGCCTCAGTATCTTCACTTTCAAGATGCATTTTTAATATTTGACTTGTAGAATGCTTTTGCTGAATGAACGAGACAAGCCATGTAAATGTTATAACTGGGTAATAGTAAGCATGAATGTTTGCTATTATGAATAAGAATAATAATTTAGACAGTTTCCAAAGTCACTGTCCTTTAGGCCATGCTTTAGTGCTCCCCCTATTCATGCATTCAATTAAATTATCCATGAATATATCCATCTTTTTCTTCCATAGGCCCCCACTCATCCATCCCCACTGTTCCAATAATACCTTCCTTCTCTTCCCCAGTTTCTCTTCCCAGCTGCTACTCTTAAGAAATAAAAACAACAGCCCCGGCAGCATGGCTGTGAGCCATGTCCATTTTCAGATTCCTGGTATGTGCGATTGATCAGTCCTTTCATCTATTCAGTTTGGCTCTCCCCACCCCCACCCCCACCTGGCAGAGAGGCATTCTGTGTATCCGTGTAAATATGTGCAGGTGAGAGCTCCGTTTTCTGTAGCTGTTTCAGCACAGTGTTATGGGGGCCTTCAGTTCAGTTGCTCAGTCGTGTCCAACTCTTTGCGACCCCATGGACTGCAGCACTCCAGGACTCCCTGTCCATCACCAACTCCTGGAGTTTACTCAAACTTATGTCCATCAAGTCAGTGATGCCATCCAGCCATCTCATCCTCTGTCTTCCCCTTCTCTTCCCGCCCTCAATCTTTCCCAGCATCAGAATCTTTTCCAATGAGTCAGTTCTTCACATCAGGTGGCCTAAGTATTGGAGTTTCAGCTTTAGCATCAGTCCTTCCAATGAATATTCAGGACTGATCTCCTTTAGGATGGACTGGTTGGATCTCCTTTCAGTCCAAGGGACTCTCAAGCGTCTTCTCCAACACCACAGTTCAAAATCATCAATTCTTTAGCACTCAGCTTTCTTTATGATCCAACTCTCACATCCATACATGACCACAGGAAAAACCATAGCCTTGACTAGAAGGACCTTTGTTAGCAAAGTCCTGTCTCTGCTTTTTAATATGCTGTCTAGGTTGGTCATAACTTTTCTTCCAAGGAGCAAGTGTCCTTTAATTTCATGGCTGCAATCACCATCTGCAGTGATTTTGGATCCCCAAAAATAAAGTCTGCCACTGTTTCCACCATTTCCCCATCTATTTGCCATGAAGCGATGGGACCTGATGCCATGATCTTTGTTTTCTGTGTGTTGAGCTTTAAGCCAACTTTTCCCCTCTGCTCTTTCACTGTCATCAAGAGGCTCTTTAGTTCTTCACTTTCTGCCATAAGGGTGGTGTCATCTGTATATCTGAGGTTATTGATATTTCTCCTGACAATCTTGATTCCAGCTTGTGCTTCTTCCAGCTCAGCGTTTCTCATGATGTACTCTGCATATAAATTAAATAAGCAGGATGACAATATACAGCCTTGACGTACTCCTGCTATTTGGAACCAATCTGTTGTTCCATGTCCAGTTCTAACTGTTGCTTCCTGACCTGCATACAGGTTTCTCAAGAGGCAGGTCAGGTGGTCTGGTATTCCCATCTCTTGAAGAATTTTCCACAGTTTATTGTGATCCATACAGTCAAAGGCTTTGGCATAGTCAATAAAGCAGAAATAGATGTTTTTCTGGAACTCTTTTGCTTTTTCGATGATCCAGCGGCTGTTGGCAATTTGATCTCTGGTTCTTCTGCCTTTTCTAAAGAACATCTGGAACATCTGGAAGTTCACAGTTCACATACTATTGAAGCCTGGCTTGGAAAATTTTGAGCGTTACTTTACTAGCGTGTGAGATGAGTGCAATTGTACGGTAGTTTGAGCATTCTTTGGCATTGCTTTTCTTAGGGATTGCCTTTCTTAGGGGTTGGCCTTACAGACCCACCATTCTGAGAGCTTTGCCCCATGCAGAACTGAAAATGTTCTTGTGGGACACATAACTCAGTACAGAAATGAGAACCGGAAACTTGCCCAAGGATAGAAAATCACTGAATTTTAAGGTCAGCTCACTGATACTGACTTTTTCAGGGACCACACGTATAGCATCCCTTGTGTTTTGCTCTTGGATGCTGGAAGGAAGCCTTTGATGATGTCATCCCCCTCCACCCTCCCTTGCTCCCTCAGCTGTGGCCCCACCGACCCTCCTGCTCCTCCTTCCACAGGTCATGTCTGTTACAGCTGCAGAGCCTTCATGCTTGCTGTGTCCCCAGCCTTGAAAAATCCGTCCATTTTCCCAGCTGTTTTCTTCTCATCATTCAGACCTTGAGATGGGTCCACACACCCAGGCGGGATCAAGTATTGAGGCCTATACAAGGCAGAACATTGGAAATGAGATGCAGAAAACTGCAAGTTTTGAATGGTTGGACCTTCCATGAAGAAGACATAGGATCTGCTCACCAACCCCAGGGGAATAACAAGGAGCTGGCAGTCGGGGTGGAGTAGGGAGGAGAGGAATGTCTCTTGGAAGAAAGCAAACACTAAGTCTCACCACATGTGGAATTGAGAGTCCACAGTTACAATATCCACATGATGCAGAAATTCCCAAGTTAAGAAATGGGTATGAAATTGTCCCCTACCAGTGACACGGCTGAACGACCTGGCAGAGGGAAGACAAACTTCTCTGTCGTGACATGCCCACCACCCATACTGTGTGGAGCTCCTTGAAGGAAAGAAACAGTTTCTAATGAAGTAAATTCGCGGTTCACAGTAAGCCACACAGAAACAAACCACCATGTGGGAAGATCAGAAACTAACGGAAGAATCAGAGCCCCAAGGAGAGGAATATTTTGAGAGGCTGTAAAGTGGTTACACTGAGATGTAATAAACAGATATGTCTTACAAGAATGAAGTAATGGGAAAGTACACAGTACTTTAAAAAACGGCAAGCCGATTTGAAAAGAAACAGCTCAAACTTCTGAAAAGGAACAACAGAGTCACAGAAATTCAGCAGAGTGCACTAGTGTTAGTTCAAGACACCACCAGAAAACCCAAATCTTTAAAAATCACTGCCTGCGGGCATTTCAGAGACCCTTCTTTCCTACTGCTCGCGATCCAAAAAGAGCTGGGAAACCAGGTGTTCTACTCAGGAAAGAACTTTTTTTCTGAGCTGCTGTTTATGAGAAGAGCATTTCTCTCAAGGGAAAGAAAGGATGGAGAAGACTGGAGCCCACAAATCTGAGCCCCATCACTGCGTGCCAGAGAGGATGTTGCGGTTCTAGGCAACCCCATCAATGTGGCGCATTCGCTCTCATTTTGTCCTTGTGTCTCCTCTCTCCATGTCTCACGCGTTCACACACGCATATCATGCAGTCTCTTCTTACTCTACTGCGTTCATTTTGTTAGGCTCAAGCACATTGATTTTTAATGTGTTTGAGCCTAGTGAAATGGGAGAGGGGATAATCCTGAAAACGAATGCGTCTATCAGGATAAGTGATGGGGCTGCTCTGGTGGTCCAGCGGTCAGAAATCAGCCTTGCAATGCAGGGGACACCGGTTCAGTCTCTGGTCCGGGAAGACCCCACATGCCTCAGGGCAGCTGAGCCCGTTTGCCCCAAGTAATGAGCCCACGCGCTCTGGATGCAAAGAGCTGCAACCCCTGAGCCGTGTGCTGCAGCTGCTGAAGCCCGAGAGCCCGTGCCCCACCAGAGAGGCCGGCGCCACAGGCCCGCACGCTGCAACTAGAGGGTAGCCCCCGCTTGCTGCAGCTAGAGAAAGCCTGCCCACAGCAACACAAAGTCAGCACAGCCAGAAGTAAATAAGTTAAAAAAAAAAAAGGTAAGTTACGTAAAGGAAAAAAATATCTGCATGTACGTGCATCAGGCCATTAACAGTGACTACAGTCAGAGCATGAGGTTGCCAGGATTTTCACTGTCAGTCATTCCTGTGATGTTTGATTGTGTGCAGGCATTTCTTTTGAAATTAGGAAAACGCAATGGATATCTTTTAAAATAATGAGTTAAGCAGCAATTTTTTCTCAAAGACAATTCCTTGCATTTTTTAAAAACTAAAGAAGCAAGGAAGCAAGCCAGCATCCCAGGCTTCACCTTCTGGTAAAGTGAGTGTTAGTCTGATCTAGGCTTCATGCGGACGATAGTCATTCACATACATCAAGTCATGCAATACTTAAAATAATCCTAGTAAGTAGATATAGTTATTGACCTGTCCCACTAAAATATAAGTTCCAGGGGGAGATCTTTGTCTCTTAGTTTCACTGCTGTATCTCAAGCGCTCGGAACGATGCCTAGTTACAGCATGGACCCTCAATAAACATTTATTGAATGAGGGCACCCTTCACAGACAGGGAAACGGGGGTACAGAGCAGTTAGGGATCTTGTCCAAGGTCACACCTCTAAGTGGTGAAGCCAAGCTGTGAACCAGGTGGTCTAGCTCCAGAACCTACTCTCTGACTTGGAGAATCTCTGCACCTTTTCTTCTACATGAAAGAAAAGACTGTCCAACCTACTCCAGACACCTCCTTGATGCAGCAGGCAAGCAGGGCAAAGGGGAGGACGGTCTGTGGAAACCAGTCTATCAGTGTCTCACACATCCGCCTCTCCTCTCTCCTCCTTGTTCTAAGGCAGCGTTAATGACCCACCCATCCTCAGCATCAGGGAGGCGCTGGTGACATCAGCCATCAACTCCCATTTTCCAGACTCTCTAGCCACCCTCAGCAAGGGAGGCGCCTTCTTTTTATTTTCTTTTTATTGAAATATAATTGACATGTAACACTGTATAAGCTTAAGGCATACAGCCTGTTGACTTGATACATTACTATATTGCAATATAGTTACACTACTTCTATTACATCAGTGACCATTTTCTCTTTTGGTGGTGGGGAGAATTCCCCAGCATCTGGGTCTTAGGTGGCATTTCTCAGTTCTTCCTTCTTAACTGCCCAATGGCTAGTGGACCAGTTGCCCCATCCTTCACCAGGCCCGATGTCCCCTGCAGGCCTTTCTACACACAGCCAGTGCTGTCGGGCCCCAGCTCCAAGCTTCTCCTGGTGGTTTTAAATGATACAAAGGAAAAACCCTCAGCTTAGGGCATCCAGGCTACAAAGGTTCAAGGTTTTGTTTTGAAAGGTTGTAAAGAGCATGAATGTTAGCTCTAAATCCTGTGTTTCAAGGAGGGTTGACTCACTGAGTCCCTCTTAGCTGAGACAGTCACTGCTCAGTGTTTTCACACACACTGAATTTTAGGAATGCCTTTTGCAGTGCAATCTTCCCACCTGGCCCTCCCTAGGACTGTAGTCTCACAATCTTAGAATACCTGAGCAAGAAACGACCTTCTTTGATCCAACTTCATCACTTTATAAGTGGAGAAACTGAGACCCAGGAAGAAAATTCTCTCCCCACAGTCAGATAATGATGAAATAAGTGGGAAATGAAGGGAAGCTTACCAACTGCTTGCTCTCATTCACATCATCCGTGAAATCTCTTCCAGGTTCCCGTTTAGCCTGTATCTGTCATGCCTTCACTGTGTCCCAGAGTGCGGCCAGTACAAAGAAACGACCTGCCTAGAATGCAATTCTCCCTTGAGACTGTAGTATGGACACATAAAATAATCAGAAAATAGTTCAAGGCAGCATTCAACTACTCTTTTTATCTATTTATTCATATATTTGCCCATACATTAATTCATTCAATAGACAGATACTTATTGAACATAGCAGTAGGTCAGAAATACACTTTGCTCTCAAGGAGTTTTTTAAAAGTTAATTTATTTTTTATTGAGGGATAATTGCTTTATAGAATTTTGCTATTTTCTGTCATACCTCAACAGCCATAGCTATGCATATACCCCTCCCTTTTGAAGCTTCTTCCCATCTCCCTCCCCACCCCAGCCCTACAGATCCCCTGTTTGAGTTTCCTGAGCCATACAGCAAATTTTTAGCTATCTATTTTACATACAGTCACTTAAGTTTCTATGTTACTCTTTCCATACATCTCACTCTCCCCTCCCCTCTCCTCATGTTCATAAGTCTATTCTCTGTGTCTGTTTCTCCATTGTTGGCCTGTAAGTAAATTCTTCAGTACCATTTTTCTAGATTCCACATATGTGTTAGAATACAGTATTTATCTTTCTCTTTCTGATTCACTTCACTCTCTATAATAGGTTTTAGGTTCATCCACCTCATTAGAACTGACTCAAATGTGTTTCTTTTTATGGCTGAGTAATATTCCATTGTGTATATGTACCACAACTTCTTTTTCCATTCATCTGTCGATGGATATCTACGTTGCTTCCATGTTTAGCTATTATAAACAGTGCTGCAGTGAACAATGGGATAGAGGTGTCTCTTTCAATTTTGGTTTCCTCAGGGTATATGCCTAGGAGTGGGATTGCTGGGTCATATGGTGGTTTTATTCCTAGTTTTTTAAGGACTGTCCATACCATCTTCCATAGTGGCTCTATCAAATTACATTCTCATCAATAGTGCAAAGGTTTCCTTTTCTCCACACCCTCTCCAGCATTTATTGTTTGTAGACTTTTTGATGAGGGCCATTCTGACTGGTGTGAGGTGATTTCTCATTGTAGTTTTGCTTTGCATTCTCTAATAATGAGCAACATTGAACATCTTTTCATGTGCTTGTTAACCATCTGTAGGTCTTCTTTGGAGAAATGTCTGTTAAGGTCTTTTTCCCACTTTTTGACTGGGTTGTTTGTTTTTCTGGTATTGAGTCATATGAGCTGCTTGTATATTTTGGAAATTAATCCTTTGTCTCTTGAGAAGTTTTTAATTGACTGGGGAAAGATAGAAATATGCTTAAATAATTATTGCCGAGTTTGTGTAGATTTAATACCTGCCTAGTTAATGGCTTTGCCTGCAGTGTCAGCTGAGGTTGATGGGAGAATATGGTGATCAAACACCTGGGACATTTAGATGGAGTTAAAAGTTATGACTTTCTTCGTAGGAAAGAGCTAGCAACTCACTTTTCTAAAGTGAGTGGGTGTACTGGGTGCTTGACTTTTAATTATCACAGCAACCTTGAGAGATAAAGATACTGAGATTCAGAAAAGTTAAGTAACTTGTCCAAAATCACCAGCTAGAAAGGGAAGAGTCTAGGCCCACCCCAAATGCATCTGACTCCATACTTAGTGGTATTTCTCTCCATTCTCTGCTGCTGGCTCTCCCAGCCTCACTGGAAAGCCTTTTCCTGCCTGTGGATTTATTTGCATTGACTTGGATCCTGAGGTAAAGGAACAGGACGGAGCTATTGTGATACAAAGATTCTTGGCCACAGGGGCCTCTGGAAGAGGAGAGCGGCCCCCAGAGACCAGGGTATCCCGTGGGCTACTTGTGACTGGCCACCCTGGGAAGGGCAGTGCTCTCTGGCAGGCACCATCCATGCTTCTGTTTGTTCACCTGCAAGGGCTGAGTGGGGCAAGCCCAGAGTCCCGGGCAAACCGCCACAGGTGGGTTTGGTCTTCTCACTCAGATGTTTCAAGCAGATTTGTTCGGAGCAGGGCACGGGAGAGACGGTCAGTTCCAGCTCCTTTTTTCAGCAGTCATGCACCACGTTAGGAGTGAGCACCACAAGGGGAGTGAGACACCTTCCCTGCCTTCAAGGGACCCTGCCCTGGGCCTGCCTGGATCGAGGCTGTCCCCTACCCTGGCTTAGTCTTGCCCTTCTTCCCCTCCCTGACTTTGACTCACAGCAGTTTCATAAGCCCACAAACACAGACTGGATTTTGTGGCCTTATTGTCCTCCACCCCAGGCTCTCATCATTCAGGGTAGATTTTAGCCAGTTTCATGAGAGAGGGCACGGCAGCCCACTCCAGTATTCTTCCCTGGAGAATCCTCATGGACAGAGGAGCCTGACGGGCTATGGTCCACAGGGTCGCGAAGCGATTGAAGTGACTTAAGACATATGTGAGAGGGGCAGGTCATTAGATGCTTAGGAAGTCCAAGATATAGCTGTATGACAGACTGTATGGAACAGGTGCTATGGCAGTACACCCGAAAAGAGAGATCAGGATGGACCAGAGTAATCAGAGGATCTTCACGGAGGACACTTCGTCATCCCAGGATGGTTGGAATGTACAGTCTGGGCAAATCAGAGCTGATGTCCCATGTCAGGCCATGGGCTGGTGGCTGAGAAGGTGCCTGGGCTTGAAGAGCAGAAGGTTGGGGGAGTGAGCCACGTGCTCTGAAGGAAGCACTCAGGTCTGGCCTCTGACCTCTGAGAGGTCAAGAGGTCGGCAGGTCAGCCTCCATCTTCTGCCCAGCCCCGGGCTCTCTGGCGCCATTAGCCTGTTTGCCCAGGAACTCAGACACACGGGGAAATTGAGGAGGAAGTCCACACTGTTCCTGGAGGTTTTTGTTTTTTTCTGTCTGGCCTGGGACTGCCGTCAGATCAGCGACCACGGAACGGACGCATTATTCTGGCACTTCTGCTCAGAAGTCGCTGCTTCCTGTGACTGTGCTGTTCCACGGTGGGAGTTTTCCCTCATCAGGCTAGCAGGGCGGCCGCAGGAGCCCGCCAGTCTGGCTGCCAGAGCGGCACGCCAGGGGCCCGTCCGGGGTGGGACCAGGGAGGAAGGGCCTGCACACCCCTCCCACCCCCTGCCATCACGCCTGGAGCCCCTTGCACAGCCTCAGCGCCAAGCGGAGCTCCGAGGAGCCTGGAATCGCTTCCAGGGACAGCCTCCTTCCGTCCTGCGTTTGAGCTCTCTGCCTTATATGGCCCTGCAATCTCTGGTCTTCTGACCTCCCCAGGTCGGCTCTGTTTTTCCCTTAAGGCCACAAAAGATAAGTCTACCTTCATTCCCCGTCCACAGAATGGTCCTTCGTGTCACTGAAGGTAATCATTCATGCCTCATTCCACTGGATTTCGTTTTCCGACGCCATAGTCCCCCTTTCTCCAATCTGTGGTTTCCAGTTTCTTCGCCTGCAGACCCGTTCCCCTGTCTTCCTGCTGAATCCCTTCCCACCACAGCCTGCAGGGTGCGTCAGCCCCTCTTCGGTCTGTGGTGGAGCTTCGGGCTGAGAGCTTGTCTCTGTCCCTCCGTGAGGCTGTGAGGTCCCGGAAGGAGGAACCGTGTCCTCTTCCCTCTTCAGCTGGATTCTGGCTCCTGCCTCCTCCCACCTCCCCAGGCGCTCGACCCCCGCCACTGCCCCTCGTGTCTCCCCTCCTTGCTGGCCCCCTCCGTCCCATACGCAGACCTCCCATCAAAGCCGAGGCCGCCCCTGCGTCCCACACCCGCCACCGGCCTTCTCCCTGCCCTGGGTTGTAGCCAAGCCTCGTCCTGCACGTGCAGAATGGCTCCCCCGCCACCTCTCCGCTGAACGTGCTCCGGCAGAGTGCACGGGTCACCCGCGCTTCATCCCCACCCCCACTTCCCAGCCGCTGTTTCGCAGAGGCTCCCCGGGCAGCTGCTCTGCAGGCCCCCTTCCACCTTGCCGGCCTGCTCACCCTGCCGCTCCTCGGCTGTGCCCAGGGCTCCGTCCTCGGCCTTGCTCCCCGCTCCGTACACACGCTCTGCCCGAGACCCCCGCCCAGCCCCGTGACCTGAGCCGCACAGCTGTCCATCCAACAGCCGCTCGAATGTCCTAACACAGCGGCCACTGTCTCCTGCCTGCAGCCCCTCAGTGGGCCTCACTGCCCCAGACGGGCCAGGCTCTGTCCACAGGCGTGTAAGGGCGGCCCCTGGAGTCCACCCAGCCTCGCCGCCCCCAAGCCTGCCCGTCCTCACCCCCTGAGCTCCAGCTCTGGTTAGCTCCTTCAGCTCCAGGAAGCACCCCCACCCCCCACTGGGCACGCCAGTACTGTTCCCTCTGCCTGAGGCGCCCCTTCGCCCCACCCCCCAACCCCACCTGCCCGGCCTGCCCCAGGGCACACCTCCAGATCCCCCGCTCTGGGAAGCCCTCCCTGCCTCCCCCAGCACAGCTGTCTGCTCCCTTTGAGGCTTCCCACGTACCCAGCACATACCTTCGTTACTGCCCTTGTCAAAGGATGTCACCACTGCTTTTTTCTTTCTTGTGTCCCCATCAAACTTGAAATTCTTGAGCTTGCCTGGGTCATCTAGCAGGGAAGACAGTCCCTGGTTCACAGCGGCCCCCTTAGACATGTCTGCTGAACTCAATATTTCTATCATACCCGGGAGAGTTCTTGGCACAAGGAGGACCCTCTGCCCAACACATTCCTTTACTAATTAAAATAGAAATCTCTGTAAATAAGTGTGATGCACTGTGATGCATGCTAACAGATGTGCCCAGTGTGGCAAGGCAGCCCAGACACAGCAGAGTTACTGCCGCCCCCGGATAAGGAAATTGCTGGATCAGCGAAGGCTTCCTCGAAGACATGACCTTTTATAAGGGCTTCACCATTTAAGTAGAGTTGGCCAGGATAAAAGGAGGTCTCCTAGGTCTCTGAGCAAAGACATGAAACAGTGCAAGGACCCACAGTGGTTGGGAAGCAGCAAAATATGCCCACAGTGCTGGAAGACGTGAGCAGGGGTGATCGTTAAGGTTGGGACCAAGTGAATGCCATCTCAGGAGTCTGAACACAAAGGCAGTGGAGTCCTGTAAGGATTTTCAGAACAGAAATGGTGTGCAAGGATTTGTGTTTAGAAGATAGAGTAAATGGATTGGGAGGAGGGGAATAAGGCTGGAGGTGGGATCCATTATTATAGGACCCTGACCAGAAGTAACAATTGCAGGAATCCCAGGGAGAGATGGCCTTGCCTTGAATCCACTCACCCCACACACAGCCCTCAACCCCAGTGCAGAGTTCTTTCTGCAGAGAAGTATGTCTGTCAAGCTGCACCAGAAGGGTATGGTCTCTAGTGAAATATGTTTAGAAAATGCTGAGTTAAACAGGTTTCTTAATGCAAGACTTTTCAGAGCCTTTAATATAATACATTGTACATGTTACATGAACATTCAGAGTTTCCCAGACAAATTGAACCATGTAACCCTCTTTCTGAGAGCATCTCAAGGGACTAGAATTTAATGGATTGGATAAAATAGAAACCAAGAGCTAGTGCCTTTGTGATTCAGTCAGCTCTAATTCCTGGAAGGACAAAATAAACAAAAGAAATAGCTTTCCCTGGTGAGTAACTGACGTCCTCCGAGTGCACACCACTGGGGAGTCGTGTGTGTGTGTGTGTGTGTGTGTGTGTGTGTGTGTGTTTTGTTAGGGGCATGGAATGGGCTCCCATGGAAATGTGAGGGGTAGCTTTTAGTCATTCTGTTTGGGGACAGGCTGAGCAAATCCACCTGCTCTTCCCAGGTCCCCTGTGTTTGTTCAGGCCCTAAAGAGGTCAGACCCAGGTGTTTGAAAGAATGGCAGGTCCTGACCTATGGAGCAAAGAAACCGGGTCTGCAGCCCCTGGAATGTTTGGCACTCACCACATCTCTCCAGCTGACTTTGATTGGCTGGCTGGAGGGGAGGAGCAGCCACCTGAGAATCTCCTGACCCCGCAGCCCAGGTAGCAGGTCCCCAGCTCGGTGGGCCCTGGCGTGGTTCCCTCTCACTGTTGCATTCAGCTCCCTAAGGCTCCCAGGCACAAGCTGCCATTTTTAGCCTTCCTCTTGCCTGAGGGCTGGAGGGAAAACGCTTGTAACATCCACCCATCAGCCTTGTGTCTTTAAATGAGCCCTGGCCTTAGGGTGCCTTCCCTGGCAGCGCTAAGGCCATTTCCCAGCGAAGTCCCAAGGTAGAGGAGTCTGGGCAGCTGTGTGAGTGGCTTGGGGATGCGCCTGTTTCTCCATTGCAGGAATTCTCCACTGAGAAGCATCAGATGTTCCTCAGTCCCTGCCAGGGCTTCAGGGTGAAGAGTTCACAAGTGCAGAAGGGGACAGACACACCACTGCCTTCCGCTGAAGGCGAGCTTCTGGCAAGGTGGAAGGCCAGTGACACGCCTCTAGCATCAAAATCAGGAAACTGCCGGGGCCCTGAGCAGGGGTTCTGAGTGGGGAGGGGGGCTGGAGGGGCTGCTGCAACCCCAGCCCTACGACCTGGACGGCGGCTGCCTCAGGCCTGCTCACTCAGATGGTCTGCTCTGAGTCAGCTCAAAAAGACAGGAACACAGGTGAGGGTCACATGTGACCCTCAGCAGGAATGGTCAGACCACCCCACAGTGGACTTAATCATCTATCTGAGTGAAGCTTCTAGTGTGTCTGTTCCAACCCTATGTTAAGTAGCTGCTGCTTCTTCCCCTGAGGCTCTCAGAGCAGAAACTGAGACCCAGAGAGAAAGGGATTCACCCAAAACTCGGAGTTTATGTCAGAAAGTGAACATGATTTTCCTGTTTCCCAGTTCAGTGTCCAAAGAAATCTAACATCTACTTTATCTTTTACAGAAATCATATTGCTGTGAAATCTAAACTAAGTTCTGGAGTCAGAGCCAGGTTCAGACTGCAGCTCCACCCCTTTTCAATTGCAGAAGAATAAACAGCGCCAGGGCAAGTAACTGACCATCCTGCAGCTCAGAGTTGCTTCTCTGAAAGGACACTTAACCACATATGGTCATGGGAAGATTAGCTGAGATAATGCTTCTAAAGAACTCAACCAGATGCCCAGCTCCATCTGTAACCATTAGTTGTTTTTGTTACTGCTGCTGTTGGTAGAAATATTTTAATGAATATTATCATTAACATTGAAACTGGTATGATGGTCCATTCATTACCTGTATTTGGATCTACAGAGGAATTGAGAGAAGTGCTTTTTGCCACTTAAGCTTTTTAAATCTTCACTTTGAAACTGTATTTTTGTTATTAATTGGCTTTTAATCAGTTTAACGAGTTGGCAGGGGACTTCCTGGTGTTTCAGTGGTTAAGAATCCACCTTGCTATGTGGGGGATGCAGGTTCTATCCTTGGTCAGGCAACTAAGATCCCCCAGACCGCACAGTGACTAAGCCTATGTGCTGCAACTGCTGAAGGACTGGGGGAAATGGTGACGGGTCCACAGGTCTCACTGGAGATGAAGAACAGGCAGAGTGGCAGTGAGCGAGGCTGAGGGTAAGGCCGTGGTCAGAGGCTGATCCAGGCAGTGTGGAAGCTGCTCCTGGTGACGAAAGGTCCAGGGAGCAGCCACGGGGATGGTATCCATGGTGGACAGGGTCCCTGGAGGCCTTTAAATCCAAGGAGGTCCAGGAACCCTGAAACTAGTTTACTGGATGGGCAATTCACATAGCCTTTTGCCCAATTCCAAGTTTGATTAAAGAGACCTGAATAAATGAGATTTTACCCTATATCTCATCAGATTGCTGCCTGGGAAGGTCCTTTTATGTGACACTGAATCTGACATGAAAGAGGAATAATGTACTGAACCCAGGCATTTATTTCTAATCCTTGCCTTATTTTTTTAACCTAAGAGGGGGTTGCTTAAAGGTCAGATTGTGTTTGTGTGTGTGAGAGATGGGCGAGAAAGGAGAACGTGTATCACAGCGTTTGGTCGTTTGACCTTTTCGGCATTTTAGCTCCAGGCTAGTGGGGGAGCAACACTGGGAGTCTTGTGAGGACGCTATATATCAAAATGTCACCAGCCACCAAAGACATTCTGTTCCCCAGGCCCCATCCAAATACTTGAAATTCACACCCTGAGCAAAAATTCACAGTAAATTTTGGTTTGGCAAGCATAGCATTATAATTATGCAGCAAAGGGCTTTTTTTTTTTTTTTTTTTTTTTGAAAAAACCATTTATACTCATTGTACAAGGAGAAGAGGGATGGTGAGTCAGGAGACATGGCTAGCTCCCCACCTCTGCCCCCACCAGCACTTGCTCTGTGACGGGAAATAAGAATTGTGGTCAGCACCTTACAATGTAAAAATTGACTACAGGGACTTCAGGTCCCGCTCGGGAAACCGAGATCCTGCCAGTCGCGTAGTGTGGCCAAAGATAAAAAAAAATTAATAAATTTAAAAAACAAAAATCGCCCCCAAGGCTCCCCTGGTGGCTCAGTGGTTAAAGAATCTGCCTCCCAGTGCAGGAGACACGGGTGCGATCCCTGGTCCGGGAAGAACCCACATGCCATGCGGAAGCCAGGCCTGAGTGCCACAGCTGCTGGGCCTGGGCTGCAGACCCCGAGCTCTGCAACAGGAGAGGCCCCCACAGTGTGAAGCCCGAACACCACAACTAGAGAAGCCCCCGCCCACCACAACTGGGCGCAACACAGCCAAAACAGCAGCAAAGACCCAACACAGCCAAAAATGAGTGAATAAAAAAATCACCCCCAGCTTTGAACCCTCACAACGGCCCACCAGAGTTGGCCAAATAGGTATTATGGTGCCTGTCGACAGACAGGAAACTGAGGCATAACACAGAAGTGAAGTGATAGGCATAAGACCACTAGGTCGCAGTGGCCACACCAGGTCAGGCCCGCCAGCTTCCTGATCCTCCTGACGGACTGTGGCAAGTGACCGCCTCTCCATTTCAGCTCAGTAACAGGAGCCTGTCTCCAGATCCCCCATCAACAGCCAGCCCTAACTCACTAAGCTTCTGGAAGGACCGCGGTAGGAGCACGCATTTCTACTGTATTTATTTTTGCTTTCTCCCTTTTCTGGTTGTGCACCTCCTTTTAGAACAAGCCTCTAGAAACAGCTTCTGAAAATTACTGGTGTTTGTAATGCGGATGTAATTAAGGAGTATGCAGATTAATCATTTTAACAAAAGAAGTAGGTATTTAAGATTTACTACTAGCCACAGGATAAGAGTCTATTGTGTAAAGCAGAGCTGATCTTTGGATTCAATGTTTGTCTTTGATTTTACAAAGCAGCTTGTATTTCCAGTGTTTTCTGTGTAAGATGGTAAAACTAGGCTTCCCAGGTGGTGGTAGTGCTGGAGAAGTCGCCTGCCAATGTAGCAAGAGACACGAGTTCGATCCCTGGGTCGGGAAAATCCCCTGGAGGCCGGCATGGCAACCCACTCCAGTATTCCTGCCTGGAGAATCCCATGAACAGAGGAGCCTGATGGGCTACAGTCCATGGGGTCGCAAAGAGTTGAACCCAACTGAAGCGACTGAGCATGCATGATAAAATGTAGAGCAATTGCAATGTGTTAATAAAGTGGGTAAATTTTCTGGGAAAAAAAAAAGAAGAAGAAGAAGAAGGATAAGCCATGCACAGAATTCTGAGGTTAGAAACAGTGTGTTCTGGGCCACTTTGGTGTTCCGACCCCCGCACAGCCCCCAGCCTCATCAAACACACTCCTCGACAGCACAGGACACCCACCACGTGTGCCCAGCCGCAGGGGCAAACGTCTTTCTTTCCACAGCTGGTCCCAAGCTGATCCCAGGCCTCCAGTTCACACAACTGGGACTAGCAGGCATTTCTCCTGCCCTTGTTCCCAGACACCCCAATACAGATCAATCAGGGCATTTTTTCTCAATGAAGATGACTGCAGGTGCTGTCAGTCACAAATTGACCCATGAGATGACATCTCTTTTGGCTCATGGATTAAGTCATTTTTAATAATTCACATCACAGTTGCTTCCAGAAAGACTCCAAGAAGACACAATACAACACAAAAAAGCAGGATCCAAGAGCCGGAATGGAGTCAGGAGAAGGCACGTGCAGGGAGCCTCGGCTGAACCGGCCACGAAAGGGCAAAAGTCAGCTCTCAGCTTCCTGACACACAGCACTAACAGGAAGCACGGTCACCAGGCCAGTCATTTTTAGGAAACACAGCCTTCTTTCTGACCTTGAAATCTAGGAGGCAGTTCTAATGTAGATTTTAAATAAGGCAGCGTGCTTAGTCGTTCAGTCATGCCTGACTCTTTGCAGTCCCGTGGACTGTAGCCTGCCAGGCTGGTTCCCCTGTCCATGGGATTCTCCAGGCAAGAATCCTGGAGTAGGTTGCCCTTTCCTCCTCCAAGAGATCTTCCTGACCCAGGGATCAAACTCATGTTTCCTGCATTGGCAGGCGGATTCTTTACCACTGAGCCACCAGGGAAGCCCACCAGCCCACATTAGAGACAATGATATGGGCTTGGCTGGCCTCCAGGTCCCATACATACCCTCTGCCTTCCTCATCCTCCTCCCCAGTGGGGCAGGCAAAGCCAGAAGTCCGGGAGCCCACCACGTGGCACACACCGCGCGAGTGAGCCCTGCCCTCAGCCCCTGGCCTGCACCTCCCCCTCCCCAGGGCAGGCTGACATCTGCCAGGGACCAGCTCGAGGAGGCAATCACGTGCCCTTTCCTCTCCCTCCCCACAGGTTTGGAATAAACTGCCTCATCCAGTTTGAGGACTTCGCCAATGCCAACGCCTTCCGCCTGCTCAACAAATACCGCAGCAAATACTGCATGTTCAACGATGACATCCAAGGTAGGTTTCCACCCAGCCTGACAAAGCCACTCGGGTTGAGGCCTCACAAGGCTCACCTGGCTGCCAGGGTGGGGCGGGACCCCTGAGCCAGTTTACCGCCCGCAGCTGTTGAAGACACAGCAGTATGCCTAGATTCGACTCCCACTTGGCTAATTCTTAGCTCTGTGACCTTCGGCACATCCTCTAACTTTGCTAAGCCTCAGTTTCCTCATCTGTAAAATGTACAACATTACCGTTTCAGAGGAAAATAAGAATTAGGTGATTAGGGACATGAAAGATATTTGCAACAATGCTATGATTAGCATCAGCCACCATAAAATGGCCTTCCCCAGCCATAGCTCACTCTTGGAGTTTCTGAACACAAGGTGTATCACTGTCAGGGAAGCAGGATAAGGCCTTCCCTTAACTCAGCTGGGGGCTTCCCCTGTGACTCAGTGGTAAAGAATCCACCTGCCAAGCAGGAGACACAAGTTCAACCCCTGATCAGGAAGATCTCCTGCTGGAGGAAGTAGCAACCCACTCCAGTATTCTCATCTGGGAAATCCCATAGACAGAGGAGCCTGGTGGACTACAGTCCATGGGGTTGCAAAGAGTCGGGCACAGCTTGGTGACTAAACACCAGCAATGTAACTTGGCTGGAATGAGTGCCTCTCACGGTGATAACCAGAGCCCTGGAACACTCCAAGAGCATCTTCTCATTCAGAGTCAGCTTGGTGCCCTGTTCAGTGAGCTAGAAGTATCTGAAGGCACTTGCTTCCTGCCGTGGCAAGGCCAGCATGTGTCTGGAGTGGCAGGGGTGGCCCCTCCGGGCTTATCTCACCTCACCCAGGATTTCCCAGTAAGGAGCATGGCCGGCTGTTCCTAGTATTTTATGAAGCCTGATGGAAACCTTGATGACTTGTAGGTTATTATTTAACAAATGAAGTTTGGCAAGCAAGATGTTCTCAAACCAAGGAACTTTTCAAATGTCAGGTAATATGAACAAGTTGTAATATGAACAAGTAGGGGACAGGTATTGGTCCCTGGGACTTAAAGATGGGCCAGCATCTTGCAGATGAGGTCCAAAAGGTCCCAACTTTTCTCCAGTGAGATAGAGAAACCTCAGTTCAGTTCAGTTCAGTCGCTCAGTCGTGTCCAACTCTTTGCGACCCCATGAATCGCAGCACGCCAGGCCTCCCTGTCCATTGCCAGCTCCTGGAGTTCACTCAGACTCACATCCATCGAGGCAGTGATGCCATCCAGCCATCTCATCCTCTGTCATCCCCTTCTCCTCTTGCCCCCAATCCCTCCCAGCATCAGAGTTTTTCCAATGAGTCAACTCTTCGTATGAAGTAGCCAAAGTACTGGAGTTAGAGAGAAACCTAGGTGGATTCAAGCCTCCTCAGAAATAGCTAAGGATTAGAGCCGAGTCTTAATTATACATCAAGCATGGTTCTAAGCACTTTACACATTAACCCTACCACGTATTACAACCCTGTCTTATAAATGAAATGACAGAAGCACAGACAGAGTAACTAATGTTCATAGCCAGTAAGTGTAGAGCTGAAATTTGAAACCAGGCATTTGGACTCTGAATTCCAAGTTTGTAATCCCCCACCCAGATTTTATACTCATATCACAAAACCAAATGCCTCTTCCTTCCCTGTGGTCCACACTGAGGGCTAAAGAATTATGATATATGATCTTTTTTTTTTTGCACTGGTCAAGAATGACATGCAAATACATGAGGCATTCCATATTTTGAGGAGGCTTCCTTGGTGGTTCAGATGGTAAAGAATCTGCCTGCAATGTCAGAGACCGAGGTTCAGTCCCTGGGTTGGGAAGATCCCCTGGAGAAGGGAATGAATGGCTACCCACTCCAGGCTTCTTACCTGGAGAATCCCATGGACAGAGGAGCCTGGCAGGCTACAGTCCATGGGGTCATAAAGAATCAGACATGACTGAGCAACTAACACTTTCACTTTTTCACTTTCATACATTTTTCAGAGGCAGATTAGCATAGTTCAGATGAAACTATGGTGGTCACGCATGCTTCACTGGCGGTCCAGGGGTTAAGAATCCGCCTTGCAATGTGAGGGACACTAGTTTGATCCCTGGTCCAGGAGCATCCCATATGCCCAACTAAGCCTGTGTGCCACAACTATTGAGCCTGTGCTCTGGAATCGGCAAGCCGAAACGACGGAGCACACATGGGGCAACTGCCTGTACCCTAGAGCCGTGCAGCACAATAAGAGAAGCCCGAGCACTGCAGCTCAAGAGTAGCCCCTGCTCTCCGCAGCCAGAAAAAGCCCGTGCATTGCAACAAAGACCCAACGAGCAAAAAACCCAAAATGTGTGTACACACACAATGCCGGAAGAGCAGGTGTCCAGAGAGGGGCCCAGAAAGGAAACACAGGGGCATGGTGACCCCACCCCAGCCTGTCACCACTCCATCCCCGGGTCAGGGACAGGCATTGATGGTGCCAGCCCGGCCTCCCCTGGACAAGCGGGGTGCTGTGCAGACATGGGGCAGTGCGGGAACAGCAGTCCCCTCACTGCTGGCACAGCGGGCAGGGTGTGCCTGCAGCCCTGAAGGAAACACGGGCCTGCCAGCCCCTGACTGGCTCCCAGGTCACACCCTCGCCCGAGAGTCAGCAGCAGGACAGCCATCATCCTCCTGAGCCCACGGCTGCCCAGGCCGGAGGGTGGAAGTGGAACACAGGCCATCGTGGGCAAGCGCAGCTGGGGGAGCAGGCTCCAGGTGTGCAGACATACACAGAGCTTTAGGTTCCAAGAGGGTTTTCCATCCACAGGGCTCACAGCTCCCTTGGCTCACCCGCCTTCCGTCTGCAGGGGCGAACGGACGTTGTTGTCCACGTCACTGGTGAGCGTGCTGCTCCAGGTCCCACAGCCTGACATAAAGCCGGGGCTGTGCTGTGTGCGCAGTCGCTCGTGTCCGACCCTTTGTGACCCCACGCACTGCAGCCCGCCAGGCTCCTCTGTCCAGGCAATTTTCCAGGCACGAATACTGCAGTGGGTTGCCATTTCTAGCCTCTAGTTATTTCTCTTTTTCTTAAATTTTTATTGGAGTATAGTTGCTTTAGAGCGTTGAGTTAGTTTCTCCTGCACAGCAACGTGACTCAGCTATGAAAGTGCAAGTGTCAAGTTGCTCAGTCGTGTCTGACTCTTTGTGACCCCGTGGACTGTGGCCCTCCAGGCTCATCTGTCCATAGAATTTTCCAGGCAAGAATACTGGAGTGGGTAGCCATTCCCTTCTCTAGGGGATCTTCCTGACCCTGGGATCCAACCCTGGTCTGTTACATTGCAGGAAGATTCTTTACCATCTGAGCCAATATAGTCCTCTTTTTTGGATTTCCTTCCCTAGGTCACCATAGAGCATTGACTAGAGTTCCCTGTGCTGTTCAGTAGGTGCATGCATGCATGCTAAGTCGCTTCAGTTGCATCTGACTCTTTGTGACGCCATGGACTGCAGCCTGCCAGGCTCCTCTGTCCATGGGATTCTCCAGGCAAATATACTAGAGTAGGTTGCTGTGTCCTCCTCCAGGGGATCTTCCCAACCCAGGTATGGAACCCACGTCTCTTACATCTCCTGCATTGGCAAGTGGGTTCTTTAACACTAGCACCACCTGGGAAGCCCATCTGGTTGGTAGAACCTAATTATTTTTCACCTGGAATTCTCCAGTGTCTCTCTGAGCAGTCAGGCTGCCTGTGCCCCTGTGGGTGAGGTGGAAAGCCTCTTTGCCGAGGGTTACGTTCCAAACCCCACATCAGTGTGGTTGTCTCTGCTCTGCTCACCTCCCCCATCCTCTCTTTTGAGGCTCGCAGTCCCCACACCCCACCAAGGGGCCTGGGGAAAGGGACGGGCTCACTCAGTCAGCAGCTGGTGAGTGATGGGCCAGGACCGGAAACCTGTGCTGTGCACTCTCACTGCTGAACGGGCAGTTAGAAGACTAGTGAGGAGTCCTGGGGCTAATGGGACAACGTGGAAGAACTGACCCCCTTTCCTTGCCAAAAAAAAAAAGTAAAAAGAAACCTGTAACTACATCAGTTCAGTTCAGTCGCTCAGTCGTGTCTGACTCTTTGTGACCCCGTGGACTGCAGCACACCAGGCCTCCCTGTCCATCACCAACTCCTGGAGTTTACTCAAACCCATGTCCATTGAGTCGGTGATGCCATCCAACCATTGCATCCTTTGTCTTCCCCTTCTCCTCCCACCTTCAATCTTTCCCAGCATCAGGATTTTTTCCAATGAGTCAGTTCTTCGCATCAGGTGGCCAAAGTATTGGAATTTCAGCTTCAGCATCAGTCTTTCCAATGAACACCCAGGACTGATCTCCTTTAAGATAGACTGGTTGCATCTCCTTGCAGTCCAAGGGACTCTCAAGAGTCTTCTGCAATACTACAGTTCAAAAGCATCTATTCAAAAATAGAAAGGGTGCCTGCAAGCACAGAATTGAAGAGGGTTGGGAGAAAGTGGGGGAGGGAGGGTGGGAGGAGTCCCAGTGGTAAACCAACACCACAGCCTTGTCCAGTGTGGTCACTGGGGACAGGCCCCTAGCAGGATGTGTGGTCAGAATCTTCTGGAATCCAGGCTTCCCACGTGAAATCGAGAAGTGGAATGTTTCCTGCTGCATCGGTAAACAAGGATGTCACAGTCATCTGCAAATGCAGCGGCAGTCCTCCAGTGTCACTGGTGAGCCCTAAGGGCACTCAAGGGGAGAAGGAAATGGCAACCCACTCCAGTGCTCTTGACTGGAGAATCCCAGGGACAGAGGAACCTGGTGGGCTGCCGTCTATGGGGTTGTACAGAGTTGGACATGACTGAAGCGACTTAGCAGCAGCAGCAGCAGCCAAGGGCACTCAGGAAGGAGAAGAATACTCTAGCAGCCATCAGACTGCAGCCACTCCCTACAGTGAGCTCAAGGGAGCTCAGGATGTGGAAAATGCAGGATCCTGGCCCCACAGCTGAGATATGTGTGACAGGAATGGCCCAGACTCTTGCATCTTTCCATACACAGAAAAGTGCTAAATTCCTTACCCTGAGATACCTGGTTTTCTTTCTTTTTAAAAAAAATTAATTAATTAATTTTACTTTACAATATTGTATTGGTTTTGCCATACATTGACTTGAATCTGCCATGGGTGTACACATGTTCCCCATCCTGAAACCCCCTCCCACTTCTGTCCGCATCCCATCCCTCTGGGTCATCCCAGTGCACCAGCCCCAAGCACCCTGTATCCTGCATCGAACCTGGACTGGTGATTCATTTCTTATATATATTATACATGTTTCAATGCCATTCTTCCATACCATCCCACCCTCACCCTCTCCCACAGAGTCTAAAAGACTGTTCTATACATCTATGTCTCTTTTGCTATCTTACATACGCGGTTATCGTTACCATCTTTCTAAATTCCATATATATGCATTCAGTTCAGTTCAGTTCAGTTCAGTCACTCAGTCGTGTCCGACTCTTTGCAACCCCATGAATCGCAGCACGCCAGATGTCCATTACCATCTCCCGGAGTTCACTCAGACTCACGTTCATCGAGTCCATGATGCCATCCAGCCATCTCATCCTCTGTCGTCCCCTTCTCCTCCTGCCCTCAATCCTTCCCAGCATCAGAGTCTTTTCCAGTGAGTCAACTGTTCGCATGAGGTGGCCAAAGTACTGAAGTTTCAGCTTTAGCATCATTCCTTCCAAAGAAATCCCAGGGCTGATCTCCTTCAGAATGGACTGGTTGGCTCTCCTTGCAGTCCAAGGGATTCTCAAGAGTCTTCTCCAACACCACAGTTCAAAAGCATCAATTCTTCAGCTCTCAGCCTTCTTCACAGTCCAACTCTCACATCCATACATGACCACAGGAAAAACCATAGCCTTGACTAGACGGACCTTAGTTGGCAAAGTAATGTCTCTGCTTTTGAATATACTATCTAGGTTGGTCATAACTTTTCTTCCCAGGAGTAAGCGTCTTTTAATTTCATGGCTGCAGTCACCATCTGCAGTGATGTTGGAGCCAAAAAAAAAAAGTCTGACACTGTTTCCACTGTTTCCCCATCTATTTCCCATGAAGTGATTAGTATACTGTATTGATGTTTTTCTTTCTGGCTTACTTCACTCTGTATAATAGGCTCCAGTTTCATCCACCTCATTAGAACTGATTCAAATGTATTCTTTTTAAGGGCTGCATAATACTCCATTGTGTATATGTACCACAGCTTTCTTATCCATTCATCTGCTGATGGACATCTAGGTTGCTTCCATGTCTGGCTATTATAAATAGTGTTGCGATGAACATTGGGGTACACGTGTCTTTTTCAGTTCTGATTTCCTCGGTGTATATGTCCAGCAGTGGGATTGCTGGGTCATATGGCAGTTCTAGTTCCAGTTTTTAAAGGAATCTCCACACTGTTCTCCATAGTGGCTGTACTAGTTTGCATTTGTAAGACCAGAAACTATTAAACTCCTAGAGGGAAACATAGGCAAAACACTCTCTGACATAAACCACAGCAGGATCCTCTATGACCCACCTCCCAGAATATTGGAAATAAAAGCAAAAATAAACAAATGGGACCTAATTAAAATTAAAAGCTTCTGCACAACAAGGGAAACTATAAGCAAGGTGAAAAGACAGCCTTCAGAATGGGAGAAAATAATAGCAAACAAAGCAACGGACAAAGAATTAATCTCAAAATATACAAGCAACTCCTGAAGCTCAATTCCAGAAAAACAAACGACCTAGTCAAAAAGTGGGCCAAAGAACTAAACAGACATCTCTCCAAAGAAGACATACAGATGGCTAACAAATGCATGAAAAGATGCTCAACATCACTCATTATCAGAAATGCAAATCAAAACCACAATGAGGTACCATTTTATGCCAGTCAGAATGGCTGCTATCCAAAAGTCTACAAGCAATAAATGCTGGAGGGGGTGTGGAGAAAAGGGAACCCTGGTTTTCTTGAATTCACAAAAATACTTTTGGCGTTCAGATTACCTGCTCTTTGTTGCAAATTTCTAGGTAACCTGGCTCCTCTCCCCACCCCCAACCCATCACTCCCAGCTCCTCAGAGCAGTTCTCTCAGGGCTAGTTGAGTGAGATGCTATCTTCCCAGGTTTGAAGTCTAAAAATTCCCATCAGATAAAACCTAACTCCCAACTTTTAAGTCGTGAATATTTTTTAAGTCAACAAAAGGAACAGCAGCCCAGCCTCGTGTCCTCCGTGGAATAAGAAAAGATATGAGTAAAGGCCACAGGGTCCACCCTCCAGGAGGGCAAGGCCATGCTTGGTGCTGAGAGGAAGATTCGAGCCGTCTCCTAGCCAGTCCGCTGCTCCACCCTCCTGGGAGTCACCAAGCCCACGTGGCCAACCCCATGGTAGGGAGTCTGGAGCCCCAGCACTGGAGGGTCAAGGGCCCCCCAGGGCTGCGTGTCTGCTCCAGCCTGCTCCCGCTCGTGCTGGTGGAAGGCCTCCTCCAGCCGGGCTGGTTCTCAGCAAGCAGGGCCCGCCCCAGCATTGACTTATTTGCTGGCAGCCTCGTCAGGAATTTCTGGAAAAGGCAGAGGCTCAAGTGACTTTTGTTGTTTCAGCTGGGATCAGAGAAGCGTCCCTACTCTTAGCAGAGGAGGGAGACCTGGACGGAGAACAGCGATAGGAATGGTCACGCCCGGGGGACTCACCAGCTGTGTCCTTCCCAAGAAGCCAGCTCCAGGAGGCTGCTGGCCTGGTGCGCGTGGGCCCCAGGCCCCATGCCTGGCTGCCCACATGGACCCAGGAAAGCCGGTTGGCTTGTCAGCTCCAGAACATCCCCCCACCCTGCCAGTCCTCCTTGGACCTTCCCTGCCCTCAAGACCTGCCTCGTTCCTGAGAGCAAACGGCCACTCAGGGGGCCTGCAGGGTGTGCCTGGCCACCATCAGTCCTCATGCTTTCAAATTTTCATCTGTGAGCCCGGGTGCTTAACCGTCAGATGCTGGATTCAGACAAGCCTGGATCTGCCGTCAGATGCTCTACCCCTGAGCTGTATTTCCAGGACAAGCTTAGGTCAAAATCTCCAACTGTTCTGCTTTGGGACTTTGGCCAAGTGGCTTAACTCCTCACAGCCTTCTTTTCCTTACCTGTAAGAGGAACATGATCGTATTGACGGCCATGAAAGGCACTCAGCCAGTACTGCCAGAAAGACCAGGATGCTTTCTTTGCTCAGGTGAGCATCAGTCCTGGCTGGACGGACACTCTGCCGATCCACTGTTAAATGTTCCCACCGCCACTGCCTCTGTCTACGGCACCCAGGTTATTGTAAGGGCTGTAGTGATGTAGAGGCAGGAACAGGCATGTAACCGGAGACGGTTCCAGTACCAAGTACTGAACCGCCTGGTGCACCACATAAGGGTGGGAGGGAGGGAGGGTTGAAGCAGAGCGGCTTTGATGGGAGCGGGAGAGCAACCAGTGTGAGCTCAGGACAGGGGGAGCTGAGAAGGGAGGCGGGTTCTACCTCACCTCTCTCCACTCTCCGCATCCACCCTGTTTCTGCAGCCTGCTGAATTCCTCAGTTCCATGAGTTTTCTGCCAACTCTGTGATTCTGAATGTGCTGGTTCCTCTGCCTGGAACTCTTTTCTGCTCTTGGCTAATTTCTCTTTGTCCTTAAGACTCAAACCTCAGCCTAAAATACCCTGCCCAGGGCCAAACCTGTTCCACAACCCCCAAGATGACCCCACCCTTCACCAGGAGCGCAAGAGTGACATGGGGCAGCAGTCACCCATTTGGCATGATATTGCAAAATACCCCAGACTCAGGTGCAGGAACGGTGGGAAAGGGCCAGAGCGGGAGGAGTGGCCCAGCTCTGACGTCTGTCCAGCTGGTCTGCCCTGTTTCCAGGACACCGGGGGGCTGTTTCCAGCTCTCAGGGGTCTGCTGCCCCTCCCTCTACTGAAAGTTGCTCAGTTGTGTCCGACTCTTTGTGACGCTATGGGCTGTAGCCCACCAGGCTCCTCTGTCCATGGAAGTCTCCAGGCAAGAATACTGGAGTGGGTAGCCTTTCCCTTCTCCAGGGATCTTCCCAACCCAGGGATCAAACCCAGCTCTCCCACATTGCAGGCAGATTCTTTACCATCTGAGCCACCAGGGGTGACCAGCCCACTTGTGAAAGTGGGCCCAACCTTATTCAAGAGGCCGCCCAGTGCCCTGGCTCCAAGTTTCCAGGCCCCTTGGCCTAACTCCCTGTCCTCATTGCCCAGGACAGCAGCCTCGTCTCACCTGGAGACACAGCCAGTTCTTTCTCTTTTCTCTGATAACCCATGGTTTAGGATAGAAGCTTCTTCAACTTTGTCAAAAGTGACAATTAATTAAAAATAAAAAATAAATAAAATTTAAAAGTGACTATTTAAAGCCCAATAGCAACTACATTTTCAGCTTGTCCTTCAATGCTATTTTCTGTACCTACAACCTCCAGTACTCAGTTTGCCGGAAGTGCAGTTATAGAAAGCTCCCTCTGAAAAGGAAAATTTGTTTTTCTTTCATCATGAACAAGGAACAAACAGCTGCCCGTGGCGTGTGTGGGCGCAAGCGATGTTACCCTGGCCCCCGGGCTTCTCTAGGTGATTGATTCCAGAAAGCTAAGCAGCTTCCTTCCTCTCTGTTTTTAAATCCTTAATGCATAAGCCAAGACCCTCCTCCTCCTCATTAACTTTAATGAAACTTTATGAAACTTACATGAAAGTTAATGATGGAGATGACTTTATTTGCCAAACTTTCTAACACAGGATTTGAGAACTGCTGTTTTCCCTCTTGAGTTCTCGACTGTGATTAGGGTCATTGGCCTCTTCAGAGGATGTCCTCGGAGGAAGATCCCAGAAAGGAGAATGAGAAGTAGCCAGCAAGCGAGCCAATGACCATGAGGTTCCAGAAGCCACGTGCAGAGTTTCCCATAGGAAAGAATGAACACCAGTATCGAATGGTAATGAAAAGTCAGGGAGGAGCGGGGCTGAGGACTGACACTGAGCTTGACAAGGGGGAGAAACTGGTGGCCTCAAGACAGGAGATTCGCTGGATGGGACTGGGTTTCAGGGAGACCAAGAAGCAAGGAAATGCAGACCATGAGTATGAAAGTGCTGGTTGCCCGGTCGGGTCTGACTCTTTGCAACTCCATCCACTATAGCCCACCAGGCTCCTCTGTCCATGGGATTCCCCAAGCAAGAATACTGGAGTGGGTAGCCATTTCCTTCTCCAGGGGATCTTCCCAACCCAGGGATCGAACACAAGTCTGCTGCATTGTAGGCAGATTCTTTACCATCTGAGCCACCAGGGAAGCGAACAATGAGTATGTTAAGCTCTATAAAGGAACTTGGCTATAAAGGGAAGTAAGAGACAGGGCGGGCTTCCCTGGTGGCTCAGTGGTAAAGAACCCACCTGCCAATGCAGGAGACGTGGGTTCACTCTCTGAGTCAGGAAGATCCCCTGGAAAAGGAAATGGTAACCCACTCCAGTATTCTTGCCTGAAAAACCCCATGGATAGAGGAGCCTGGCACGCTATAGTCCGTGGGGTCACAAAAGAGTCGGACATGACTCAGCGACTAAACAACAGCAGCAACAAAAAAAATGGGGTGGCAATGACACAGGGTCAAGAAGAGGCTTTTTAAGGATGGCAACTTGATGACGTATTTGCATGCTGATGGCAGCGGTCCACTAGAAAGGGAGCAGCTGAGGATGCCAGAGGAGGGAAAAGGAAGAGAATTACAAAGCCAGCTCCTGGAGTAGGTAAACACGGGAGGGTCCAGTCCACACCTGGCGGTGGCTTTTGCTAAGAGCCGGGATTGTTCATCCATGTAACAGGAGGAAAGGCAAAGTGTATGGACCGGAGGCAGAGGTTTTGTAGGCCTAGTGGTCAGAGAATTCACTTGTCTCCTGGCTGTTTTTATTTTCCTGAACTTCTCTTTCCATTTCTGAGAGGGGCGGGGGAGAAAAAAAGAATGCTCAGTAGTACCTATTTCCCAGAGTTGTCGTAAACAATAAATGAACAAATAAATGCAGGCAAGCATGCACACAGCACAGAGCCAAGGTCACGGTGAGAACAATCAATTAGGAGAGGTTGCCATGGTATCCTTTGGACATTTTCGGCTCTTTTCTATCAGATTTCCCTAGCTTTTGTGTTTTCCACCACTTCCAGAGTCACACCTGAACAATTACGTCCACGACCTAAGTTCACTTCCCTCTACCTCCACTACCACTTGCTTCTCAGGTCCCCCCAGGGAAAACCCAGGAGGCCACTGCTGCTGCCTTCAACTCCATAGTCAGGAAAGGCTGTCTGAGCTGCATAGACCAGGAAGCACGCAGGAACAGCACCCCAGGTTTACCTGTGTTATTTTCTGCTTTACCTCACTTCACTTGGTGACTGATGAGGGGAACCACTGTCCTTCTCTGGCCTCAGTTTCCTCATCTGTCCCATTGTTGGATGTCATGCTCTCCATCGAGCACTGAATTTCTGCAGGTAAGCTGTTGTTCAACCTGCAGGTTTAACCACAGAGATACTTGACATCCAAAGAGGAAAAGCTCCATCAAGAAGGCAGGGTCCTTGAGAGGTCCTCTGATGAAATATCTCTGGCGCCACCTGGTGTCATATGTTTGGTTCACTTCAGTTCAGTTCAGTTCACTCGCCCAGCCGTGTCTGACTCTTTGTGACTCCATGAACTGCAGCACACCAGGCTTCCCTGTCCATCACCAACTCCCGGAGCTTACTCAAACTCATGTCCATTGAGTCGGTGATGCCATCCAACCATCTCATCCTCTGTTGTCCCCTTCTCCCGCCTTCAATCTTTCCCAGCATCAGGGTCTTTTCCAATGAGTCAGTTCTTCGTATCAGGTGACCAAAGTACGAGTTTCAGCTTCAGCATCAGTTCTTCCAATGAATATTCAGGATTGATTTCCTTTAGGATGGACTGGTTGGATCTCCTTGCAGTTCAAGGGACTCTCAAGAGTCTTCTCCAATAACACAGTTCAAAAGCATCAATTCTTCAGCGCTCAGCCTTCTTCACAGTCCAACTCTCACATCCATACATGACCACTGGAAAAACCATAGTTTTGACTAGATGGACCTTTGTTGGCAAAGTAATGTCTCTACTTTTTAATATGCTGTCTAGGTTGGTCATAGCTTTTCTTCCAAGGAGCAAGCATCTTTTAATTTCATGGCTGCAGTCACCATCTGCAGTGATTTTGAAGCCCATTGTTTCCCCATCTATTTCCCATGAAGTGATGGGACCAGATGCCATGATCTTAGTTTTCTGAATGTTGAGCTCTAAGCCAACTTTTTCACTCTCCTCTTTCACTTTCATCAAGAGGCTCTTTAGTTCTTCACTTTCTGCCAGAAGGGTGGTGTCATCTGCATATTTGAGGTGATTGATATTTCTCCCGGCAATCTTGATTCCAGCTTGTGCTTCCTCCAGCCCAGCGTTTCTCATGGTATACTCTGTATATAAGTTAAATAAGCAGGGTGGCAATATACAGCCTTGATGCACTCCTTTCCCAATTTGGAACCAGTCTGTTGTCCCATGTATGGTTCTAACTGTTGCCTCTTGACCTGCATACAGATTTCTCAGGAGGCAGGTAAAGTCGTCTGGTATACCCATCTCTTTAAGAATTTTCACAGTTTGTTGTGATCCACACAGTCAAAGAATTTAGCGTAGTCAATAAAGTAGAAGTAGATGTTTTTCTGGAACTCTCTTGCTTTTTTGATGATCCAACGGATGTTGGCAATTTGATCTCTGGTTCCTCTGCCTTTTCTAAATCCTGTTTAAACATCTGGAAGTTCACGGTTCATGTACTGTTGAAGCCTGGCTTGGAGAATTTTGAGCATTACTTTCCTCGTGTGTGAGATGAGAGCAATTGTGCAGTAGTCTGAACACTCTTTGGCATTGCCCTTCTTTGGGATTCTTTCATTGCCTTTCTTCAAGCAGCAGAAGGCTGTCCTGATATAGAACTAGATGAGCTGAAAACTTGCTTTCTGTCCAGTGGAAAACTGGACACAGAAATGAAAAATACACTCCTATTTCCACCCTGCAACCATTAGTATTTTACAGCGCCATCCAGATTCTGTGTGTATATTTTGATACAGTTAGAATCATGGTTATGTAGACCTTTTAATGTTCTCTTCCTTCCAACTAATTACATGCTTTGCATGTATGAGGCCCTGGATTCAATCCCGGCATCTCCACAGCGAGTGAATGTGTTTATTTAGAGTCCCTGGAGTAGGAAATGGCAACATGCTCCAGTATTCTTGCCTGGAAAATCCCATGGACAGAGGACCCTGGCGGGCTGCATAGGATAGTGCAGAGCTGGACATGACTGAGCATGCTCGTGCATCCTTCCAACTAACTCAGTGAAGCATAGGAGTGGGTAAGAGCACCAGCCCAAGAGCCCGGTTCCCCGAGTTCACTCTGTTATGTGATCTCGGCCAACTCAGCAAACTGCTCCATACCTCACTTTCCCAATCTGTAAAATGGAGATGATTATGATACAATTAGATGTCTTTACATTAAGACTTATAAAGCACTGTGAATAATCTGTGCTGTCAGTTACTAACTTCATGGCATTTTCTGTTGCTATCATAAGGAGTGTTTTTAATGGCTGCAATATCCTACTCAGTGTCTACATTAGCTAATTTACTTAAACGCCACTCTTTTGCTGATTGGTTTTTCCAGTCATTCTATGTTATAAGCGACAGTGTCATAAATACCCTACTACATACCTTTTGGATTTTTTTCATACATAGATTCCCAAAAGTAGAAGCATGAGGTCAAAGGGCAAAAACATTTTATGCCTTGGTTTATATTGGGAAATAGTTTTCCAAAAAAATGTAGCTCTTTAAAATGGAATGTGGGCTGGGACTTTACTCTTTTCCCTCCTCCCTCACCAGCCAGAGATAATATTGATTTCTTTTTGATTTGTATAATTTTAACCAGCCATAAACAATCCCACTTGAATTTCCTTTCCTTTGATCACCCTAGATGCTTAGTATTGCCAGCTGCAGTTACTTGACTGTGACTCTGTCAGCATCCAAATCAGTGGTTTTAACAGAGAAAACTTGACATAAAGACTTGTGGATTATACATTAAAGAACTGAAAAGCCAAGAAGAAATGCTAAGGATCTGCTACCACCCCCATAGGCTGGGGTAACATAGGGAAGATGAGGTAGGGAGCACTATGAGGTTAGTTCTAGAAGTAATGGACAAAGTGCAAAGTGGATTTAATCACTGCTTCTGGAACAAACTGCTGCTCTAAGAGTAAAAAAAAAAAAAAAATCCCAAGGCAATGGAGTTGCTAGATCTAGCAAAAACAAAAACGCAGATGATCAGCTAAATTTGGGTTTCAGACAAATAAGTTTTTAGAATATTTATACTAATAATGATGGAGCACATGCTAAAAGCAACAACAACAACAACAAAAAAAAACATTTCTTGTTTATCTAAAAATCAGATTTAACTGAATGTCTCACATTTTACCAAGCAGTCTTCCCAGCTGGGGATGATGCTGAAAAAGTGTTCTTTCCCTCCTCATTTAGCCTTTCGGTCACCCCCTGGCACCCCCTGTGGGGATAGCCCTCCATAAAGCCAACTGGTAAGGCTGGAAAGTGGTTTGCAGACCAAGGAGCAACAATTATCCAGTAACTGGCAGAGCCCACCCTTTTGGCTGTTCAGCATCAGTGCACACCCATTCTACACACTGATACTTCAGATGACAATAGAAACAGTTCTAACAAAATGCCTAATAAAATGCGACTATCTTTCCAACCGGTGCAGACATTCTTACCTTCTCCCTGAAATGGGGAGAGGCAAAGTCTCCACAGTTCTTTTGTTTACCAGCCAAAGAATGTCGCTCATCATCTGTTTCAACAAGAATGAAGTCGCTGGCCCCTGCAGTCTCCAACCTTCAACACACCCTGAAAGGAGTTCAGGGCAGCGGTAGGGATGGGGTCCTCTGTGCCCTGGGAAAAACAGACAGAATAGGCCTTCAGAGAGAGATTTTCAGGAGAAGATTTTATGAACCCAGTTTCTAGCATCTTGTCATATCTAGAAAAGCATAAAATCGTTAGTGGAGATATCTGCTTCCCGGGACAGGAATAACCTTCTTGTGACTAGCAGCAGCCTTCCTGCCAAAATGTGTACTTGACTGCTGTGCCCTCTTCCCTAAAATCACATGTATACTGACCTCCCCCTCATCGCTTCTGAGTAGTTCCCAGAGCTATTTGAAAGGCTGTCTCCTGGGCTAAGGTCCTGGGCTAAGGTCCCCCAAATAAGCATTAACTCTCAACTCTGACAGTGTGCACTTTTTATATCTGGAAGATAGTGACACTGCCCAAATCTGGACAAGATTAACTACTCTTCCAACTCAGTCACATTTGAAAACTCTGTTATCTAGAGGCAGAATTGTAGAATTAACCTTCAACAAAACTTATAAGAGGAAGACAAAGGGAGAATAAATCCGTTAATATGAACCATGAAATCACATGATAGTCAAGGAAGAAACTTTGCATGGTTACTGCATCCCTTGTTTCTATCACCAGTCATGCAGCCATGGTTGATGTTTATTTATTTCTTCCTCAGTCTCCATGTTTGCTTATCCTCAGGCAAGACCTCGGCTTGCCAGTGTCCCTTAGTAAGATGACCCAGACCTTCATTTCTGAAGGATCTGCACCCTCAGCAGCTCTGCCTCTCTTTTGTTGCAACAGTATTTGTTAATATCTGCTCTGGAGCACTGGAGTGCTATGACACACCCCTGCGTGCAGAGTGTTATGCGAAAGAGTTGCTGGACAACCTGCATGCCTACAGGCTTGACTCTGTGAGGGCGAGAAAGCTGCTTGTTCCATCACAGGTTCTGGGTACGGAGAACTCTGCCAAGGGTCTTGGCGGTGGGGCCCGGGGGCCAGACGGTCATCTCAGTCCACTCTGTTGCAGGCACAGCCTCTGTGGCCGTGGCAGGGATCCTGGCTGCTCTGAGGATCACCAAGAACAAGCTCTCCAATCACGTGTTTGTTTTCCAAGGTGCTGGTGAGGTGAGTCCCACTGAGGGCTCTCTACAGTCGCTCCAGAAGGAGAATAAGAATACGGGGAGGAGGAACAGGAGGGAATGCCTTCTGGGCTCCGGAGGAGAGGAAACAGCCCAGAAGCATGGTGATAATTGCACCCGCCTGGGCCCCACCATTTGGGTATCTCGAGGCAAGGCCTCCTGGGAGGAGTGGGGGAAGAAGGGAGGATCTTGGCAAAGTGTCTAATAAATCCTGAGTAGCTCTGGCCTTTTGTCTGAACACCACCTCGCAGGCAGCCATGGGCATTGCCCACCTCCTTGTCATGGCCCTAGAGAAAGAAGGTGTACCCAAAGCAGAGGCCACAAGGAAGATCTGGATGGTGGACTCCAAGGGGCTCATTGTCAAGGTACTGTCAGTCTGGAGACCTGCAGGTCTCCTGAGACCTGCAACTATTGGAAGGGGACGGGAGGAGATCTTCCAGGAGGCAAACTGCTCAGACAGAATAGAGAGCAGGACAGCAGTGTCCTGATCTCCACAGCAAATGACTCATCACCCAGGAGGCTTAACCACTCTTGTCCAAAAGTTTGAATGTGCGTGCAAGTGTGTCTGCCTCCTGCTCCCAGCCTCATCTCCCCACTTCCTGTCTTGCACTCACCTCCAGACGTATTAAACCACAGTTGTCCCAAAGTGACATGCTCCCTCTCTTCCTCATCTTTGCATATGTTGTTCTTCTGCCTGGAACGAGTGCCCATCCCCCTTCCCACATGCCCGCTCAGCCCCATCTGTCACCTCCTTCAAGCAGTGTCCCTTAATCACTGAGGTCTCAGCTACTTTCCTAGAGGAAACTGCTCTCTGCCCTTCATGTATTAATATTACACTTGTCATGTTATGGGGCTGGCACCCCTCTGCTGGCGTCCCTCCCCGTGAGGCTGTAAGTCTTGATATCCGTGTCCAGCATGTGATAAGAACATAATTGATATCTGAGCCATTGGTGAAGGAATGAGTAAGGAAGACAGTCCAGCTTCTGACTGCAGTGTGCTGAGGACCCAGCTGGATGGCCTCCTTCCTTAGGATTTCACTCGGAGCTCCATGTTTTAATTCCCCAAATTCCACTAACATAGAAGATGTCCATGAGAGATTTTTTTTGTTTAAAGACAGATGGGAACAAGAGGGTCTCAGCCAAGAATAGTGGAGTTCCCCACAAGCAGCAATAGACCCTCTCAGGGCAGACTCCCACTGGAGGGGACCAGGACCTGGACCCCACCTCCTGCCCCAGAGCCTTCCAGAGTGTGGTCCAGGCATGGGTGCAGGCTGCCACGCTTGCCTCTTGCCCACCTTTCATCATCACTTTGCTCAATTGAGCTAGCCCTTCCTCCACGGTCTGTCAGAGCTGACATTCTCACTCCGGTTCTCGTGGGACCGATTGACCCAAGGGAGTCATCTTTGACCAGCCTGTGACCCACTGCCTCCTATGTGAAGAAATGGAAGGAATCTAACACAATGTGAAGTAAAGTCAGACAGAGGAAGACAAATATCACGTATCACTCCTGTGTGGAATCTAATTTTTTAATATGACACACACACAAAATGAACTTATTTATAAAACAGAAACAGATTCACAGATTTGGAAAACAAATTTACCATCACCAAAGGGGAAATATGGGAGAGAGGGAAATATGGGAGGGAGGGGAAAATTAGGAGCTTGGGATTAACATGCAGACACTACTATGTATAAAATAGATAACCAACAAGGACCTACTGTATAGCACAAGGAACTCCACTCAATATTCTGTAATAACCTATGTGGGAAATGAACCTGAAAAAGAATGAATATATGCATATATATAACTGAATCACTGTGCTGTATATCTGAAACTAACACAGCAGTGCAAATAAACTAGACTCCAATAAAATTTGTAAAGGAAGAAGTGGAAAGAATCTCGAGCTCACTGGGAACAGCCAGCCATTGTAAGCCAGTTCTGGATCCCAGTTTATTCTTATTTATAGGGAAGTTAATGAAAGACAAAGTGTTAGTTGCTCAATCGTGTCCCACTTTGCGACCCCATGGTCTGTAGCCCACCAGGCTCCTCTGTCCACGGGATTCTCCAGGCAAGAACACTGGAGTGGGTTGCCATGCCCTCCTCCAGGGGATCTACCTGAGTCAAGGATCAAACCTGGGTCTCCTGCACTGCAGGCAGATTCTTTACCATCTGAGCCACCAGGGAAGCACTGGGGAGGTTAATTTCAGTTTCAGTTCCATCACTCCACTGTGTGTCTGACTCCTTGCGGCCCCGTGGGGAGGTTAATGGCTCTTATTAAATACATCCCGATGCTAGGTGACTTGGGCCCCCCATCCCTCCCTTGGGCCTGTGTGCTGTATGTCTCGGGGTCAAGAGCCTCAGTTAGACTCAGGCATTTCCTCCGATCCTTTCTGTCCTGGCCTAGGAAGCCACGACCCAAGCAGCTCAAAGAAAGGCTTTATTGGATTCTCCATATGTGGTTTGGATTAAAGACACACACACACACAACATGCATGTTTCAAATCCTTAAGTTCCACCTTAGCTTCCAATCCAGAGGACAGGCCTCCAACACTTCTGACAGCTCAGCCCAAAGCACAGGGCTCTGCGGGAAAGGTTCTGAGAGTCTCCGGAACATCCCCCACCCTACCCGGTGGTTCTCATCACCACAGCTGCATCGTGCTCTTCCTTTCCCTGCAGGGGAGGAGCCACCTGAACCATGAGAAGGAGATGTTTGCCCAGGACCACCCTGAAGTGAACTCCCTGGAGGAGGTGGTGAGGCTGGTGAAGCCCACAGCCATCATAGGTAGGACGAGGGGGCGGCCCGCTGCTCAGCCCAGCTAATTCTCTTGACTTGCAGGCGAAGACTGAGGCTCAACAAGGGGGCTTCAGCAACCCGTGGAGACACAGCTCTTTCCCCTCATGTCCAATCCAGTGCTTTTATTGAGTTACTGAGTTTTACTGAGGTATTGCTGCATGTGAACGATAGAACGGAGGCATCACGCTGGGCTTCATGATGCAGAATTACTCCATAGAGTGGAAAACGCAGGCTGGTCTCTCTGACCAAGATGAAGTGAGCTCCTGGAGGGGACCCTGGCATCACCCCCCTCCTGGGGGAGCAGCCCACTCTAAAGGGCAGTGGCCAGGAAGCCTTCACAGGTGTGTCTTCACTGGCCAAGGGCCTGGGACAGACCAGTGGTCCCTCAGGACTTAACAGGGGTCTCAGCCAGCTCAAGCAGGAAGACCCTTTGCTCTCATCCTCCATTGTCCCCATGGCCGATGACAACCCCCCCCACACACACCCAAGACTCCTGAGCCTTCTGCGCTGTATCCAGTTGCCCGCCAGCACCACCAGGAGAGGAATGGGGTGTTTATAAAGCGTAGGCATCCCCACTACCCCCCTTCTCCCCGTAGGTGTTGCCGCCATCGCAGGAGCCTTCACGGAGCAGATCCTGAGGGACATGGCCTCCTTCCACGAGCACCCTATCATCTTTGCCCTGAGCAACCCCACCAGCAAGGCCGAGTGCACGGCTGAGAAATGCTACCGGGTCACCGAGGTCAGCGGGGAGTGCTTCCTGCCCCAGGCTGAGAGGACTCAGTGACTATGAGTCACCCTATGAGTAGGGTGGGGAGAAAAATGGAGCTGGCCCCCAAACCCAGGTCTGGCTCCAAAGCCCTGGCTCTTACCATTATGCCTTGGTGCTCAGGGTCCCCTCACAGAGAGCTTTGACCAGAACTCGGGCGCTGGTAGACTCTGCACCCCTGGCTTGGCTCTCTGGGGAGGTGACAAGTTAGAAAGGCATGCCTTCCCCTTCCGGTGGTTTTATGGCCACCGGGGAGCCCGGTGGGAGCTCAGCTTTCCAGTCAGATGAACAGGCCTGCTTTCAGCACCTGCAGCATCCTCAGCAGAGCGCCGAGCACTCGGGAGAAGACGGAGAAGGGGCCAACGTTCGGGAGACCAGACTAGGCCACCATCACTCCCGCAACCCGTCTCCAAGCTCCGTCTCTGGTTCTCTTCCTGCCCCCAGGGCCGAGGGATCTTTGCCAGTGGAAGTCCTTTTCCAAGCGTGACTCTGGAGGATGGCAGGACCTTCTTTCCCGGGCAGGGCAACAACGCCTACGTGTTCCCCGGCGTGGCCCTGGGAGTCATCGCCGGCGGGATCCGGCACATCCCGGATGAAATCTTCCTCCTGACGGCAGAGGTATCCCTGTTCCCTGCTCCTGCGCTCTCCCGGGAAGGCCTACGCCGGTCCCTGAAGACTCCTTGTCTTGTTTCTGCTACTTCCTGCCCCCCAAGTCCTTCAGTGGTTCCACAAAGGGCTCCAATGTCAAGCTTCTCTCAAGATCACCTTGAGGCTTGAACGTCTCTGAAAACACACATAGGGTTTCTAAGGGGCGCGAAGTGGGGTAAGGAAGAGTCAGTGGGAGGGGGTGTTGGCAGGAGGCCCTGGCACTGAGGGGACATACCTGGCAGGGCTCCCTGCCTCCCAGCAGTACCCGTGTGCTTGCCAAGAACAGAAATGCCACGAGGCACCTCAAACGGTGGGCTCGTGAACCATGACAAGCAATCGATTCTTCCGACCGTGGTTGCTGCCCACGTTACTGGTAACTGGGAGCAAAATAAGCCCCACTAGGGCAGCTTTCTATAAGGAAGGTTGCAGGCTGGGTTGGCCTGCTCTGAGTACCCCTTTCTTGAGCACAGACATGGGAGTATACCTGCCCCAGGTACCTTACTAGAAAAGCTCCCAGAAGGGCTCTTTACTGGGCATGGTGAAAACAATGAAACAATTCACTGAGAATGACAGCCCACATTCAAAACAATGGTTTTTAATAACAGTTACGGTGGCCAACATTTATCAGTCACTTACTAAATACCAGGTGCTTCACATTTATCTTCACTCTGAGGAACCACGGCAATAGAAATGTTTCTGTTGGAAAGTTAGGCTAATCCGAACTATGTTGTTGGCATCATTCAGTCACTGAGTCGTGTCCAACTCTTTGTGACCCCGTGGCCTGCAGCACACCAGGCTCCTCTGTCCTCCACTATCTCACAGAGTTTGCTCAAACTCATGTCCATTGAGTTGGTGATGCCATCCAACCATCTCATCCTCTGCCACCCTTTTCTCCTTTTGCCTTCAACCTTTCCCAGCATCAGGGTCCTTTCCAATGAGTCAGCTCTACACATCAGGTGGCCAAAGTATTAGAGCTTTAGCTTCAGCATCAGCCCTTACAGTGAATATTCAGGGCTGATTTCCTTCAGGATTGACTGGTTTGATCTCCTTACAGTTCAAAGGACTCTGAAAACTATAAACAAATATCAAATACATTCATCCCCAGTGAGCTCCAAAGGCTCACCTGTGATCTCTGGCCTGTGTCTGCGTTCCCCTCTCACCAGGGCACTGGGGAGAGCCCTAAACCAGCATGACACAGAACAGCTTCCACACAGCCAAACCCAGCCCTGCTCCTATGAGCCCCCAAGAAACTAACTGCTTCACACACCAAGTTCCTTCTTCCTATGTCTCCTAGAGGCCCGTCAGCCTCGCGCAAGCCTCGTGCACACTAGCTCTGGTTTTGTGCTGTGGTTCTCTGTCCCTCTTGTCTAAGTATTTTGTGTTTATATTTCTTCTGGTTGCTCTGATTGGTGGTGGTGGTGTTTGGTGATCATGGACAGAACTGTATGAAACTCCCACTGAATAGGAAGAGTCACTTTCTGCTTGGAGTTGGCCTGCAAGCAGGTTCCCTGTTGTGTAGAAACACGGTTGCCAGAGCCTTCCTCTGCAACCCCCAAAGACATCTGCCCAACCCCCACCTCGTGCTGTGGGACAGTTCTGCTCCATAGTTTCCGGAATAGTGTCCATGAATTAAGCAGGAACCCCTCCTCAATCTACTTCTCAGTCACTTGCTATGAGCACAAGGCCCCTGCCTCCCTGGAGCTGACAGTCTTGTCTTCAAAGTCCTGGCAGGTTCAGTTCAGTTCAGTCACTCAGTCATGTCCGACTCTTTGCAACCCCATGAATCACAGCACACCAGCCCTCCCTGTTCATTACCATCTCTCAGAGTTCACTCAGACTCACATCCATCGAGTCTGTGATACCATCCAGCCATCTCATCCTCGGTCATCCCCTTCTCCTCCTGCCTCCAATCCCTCCCAGCATTAGAGTCTTTTCCAATGAGTTAACTCTTCGCATGAGGTGGCCAAAGTACTGGAGTTTCAGCTTTAGCATCATTCCTTCCAAAGAAATCCCAGGGTTGATCTACTTCAGAATGGACTGGCTGGATCTGCTTGCAGTCCAAGGGATTCTCAAGAGTCTTCTCCAACACCACAGTTCAAAAGCATCAATTCTTCAGTGCTCAGCCTTCTTCACAGTCCAACTCTCACATCCATACATGACCACTCTGAAAACCATAGCCTTGACTAGACGGACCTTAGTTGGCAAAGTAATGTCTCTGCTTTTGAATATACTATCTAGGGTGGTCATAACTTTTCTTCCAAGGAGTAACTGTCTTCTAATTTCATGGCTGCAGTCACCATCTGCAGTGATTTTGGAGCCCCCAAAAATAAAGTCTGACACTGTTTCCACTGTTTCCCCATCTATTTCCCATGGAGTGATGGGACCAGATGCCATGATCTTCGTTTTCTGAATGTTGAGCTTTAAGCCAACTTTTTCACTCTCCTCTTTCACTTTCATCAAGAGGCTTTTTAGCTCCTCTTCACTTTCTGCGATAAGGGTGGTGTCATCTGCATATCTGAGGTTCTTGATATTTCACCCGGCAATCTTAATTCCAGCTTGTGTTTCTTCCAGTCAAGCGTTTCTCATGATGTACTCTGCATATAAGTTAAATAAGCAGGGTGAAAATATACAGCCTTGACATACTCCTTTTCCTATTTGGAACCAGTCTGTTGTTCCATGTCCGGTTCTGTCGCTTCCTGACCTGCATACAGATTTCTCAAGAGGCAGGTCAGGTGGTCTGGTATCCTCATCTCTTTCAGAATTTTCCACAGTTGATTGTGATCCACACAGTCAAAGGCTTTGGCATAGTCAATAAAGCAGAAGTAGATGTTTTTCTGGAACTCTCTTGTGTTTTTGATGATCCAGCAGATGTTGGCAATTTGATCTCTGGCTCCTCTGCCTTTTCTAAAACCAGCTTGAACATCAGAGAGTTCATAGTTCACGTATTGCTGAAGCCTGGCTTGGAGAATTTTGAGCATTACTTTACTAGCATGTGAGATGAGTGCAATTGTACAGTAGTTTGAGCATTCTTTGGCATTGCCTTTCTTTGGAATTGGAATGAAAACTGCTCTTTTCCAGTCCTGTGGCCACTGCTGAGTTTTCCAAATTTGCTGGCATATTGAGTGCAGCACTTTCACAGCATCATCTTTCAGGATCTGAAATAGCTCCACTGGAATTCCATCACCTCCACTAGCTTTGTTTGTAGTGATGCCTTCTAAGCCCACTTGACTTCACATTCCACGATGTCTTGCTCTAGATTAGTGATCACATCATCATGATTATCTGGGTCATGAAGCTCTTTTTGTATAGTTCTTTTGTGTATTCTTGCCACCTCTTCTTATCTTCTGCTTCTGTTAGGTCCAGACCATTTCTGTCCTTTATCGAGCCCATCTCTGCATGAAATGTTCCCTTGGTACCTCTAATTTTCTTGAAGAGATCTCTAGTCTTTCCCATTCTGTTCTTTTCCTCTATTTCTTTGCATTGATCCCTGAAGAAGGCTTTCTTATCTCTTCTTGCTATTCTTTGGAACTCTGCATTCAGATGCTTATATCTTTCCTTTTCTCCTTGGCTTTTTGCCTCTCTTCTTTTCACAGCTATTTGTAAGGCCTCCCCAGACAGCCATTTTGCTTTTTTGCATTTCTTTTCCATGGGGATGGTCTTGACCCCTGTCTCCTGTACAATGTCACGAACCTCATTCCATAGTTCATCAGGCACTCTATCTATCAGATCTAGGCCCTTAAATCTATTTATCACTTCCACTGTATAATCATAAGGGATTTGATTTAGGTCATACCTGAATAGTCTAGCGGTTTTCCCTACTTTCTTCAATTTGAGTCTGAATTTGGTAATAAGGAGTTCATGATCTGAGCCACAGTCAGCTCCTGGTCTTGTTTTTGTTGACTGTATAGAGCTTTTCCATCTTTGGCTGCACAGAATATAATCAATCTGATTTCGGTGTTGACCATCTGGTGATGTCCATGTGTAGAGTCTTCTCTTGTGTTGTTGGAAGAGGGTGTTTGCTATGACCAGTGCATTTTCTTGGCCAAATTCTATTAGTCTTTGCCTTGCTTCATTCCGCATTCCAAGGCCAAATTTGCCTGTTACTCCAGGTGTTTCTTGACTTCCTACTTTAGCATTCCAGTCCCCTATAATGAAAAGGGCATCTTTTTTGGGTGTTAGTTCTAAAAGGTCTTGTAGGTCTTCATAAAACCATTCAACTTCAGCTTCTTCAGCGTTACTGGTTGGGGCATATACTTGGATAACTGTGATATTGAATGATTTGCCTTGGAAACGAACAGAGATATTCTTTCGTTTTTGAGATTGTATCCAAGTACTGCATTTCGGACTCTTTTGTTGACCATGATGGCTACTCCATTTCTTCTGAGGGATTCCTGCCTGCAGTAGTAGATATAATGGTCATCTGAGTTAAATTCACCCATTCCAGTCCATTTTAGTTCGCTGATTCCTAGAATGTCGACGTTCACCCTTGCCATCTCTTGTTTGACCACTTCCAATTTGCCTTGATTCATGGACCTGACATTCCAGGTTCCTATGCAATATTGCTCTTTACAGCATTGGATCTTGCTTCTATCACCAGTCACATGCACATCTGGGTATTGTTTTTGCTTTGGCTCCATCTCTTCATTCTTTCTGGAGTTATTTCTGCACTGATCTCCAGTAGCATACTGGGCACCTAATGACCTGGGGAGTCCCTCTTTTGGTATCCTGTCATTTTGCCTTTTCATACTGTTCATGGGGTTCTCAAGGCAAGAATACTGAAGTGGCTTGCCATTCCCTTCTCCAGTGGACCTTGTTCTGTCAGCCCTCTCCACCATGACCCGCCCGTCTTGGGTTGCCCCACTGGCATGGCTTAGTTTCATCTTTTTAGACAAGGCTGTGGTCCTAGTGTGATTAGATTGACTAGTTTTCTGTGAGTATGGTTTTAGTCTGTCTGCCCTCTGATGCCCTCTTGCAATACCTACCATCTTACTTGGGTTTCTCTTACCTTGGGCGTGGGGTATCTCTTCACAGCTGCTCCAGCAAAGCACAGCCATTGCTCCTTACCTTGGTCCAGAGTTATCTCCTTACCGCCGCCCGTTCTGACCTTCAATGTGGGATCGCTCCTATAGGCCCTCCTGCGCCTGTGCAGCCACCGCTCCTTGGGTTGCTCCTTCTGGTTGCCGACCCTGGCCTGGCCCTGAGTGGCTCCTCCCAGCTGCCGCCCTTGGCCTCGGGCTTGGGGTGGCTCCTCAGGTCACCGCTCTGGGCCTCGGCGCGAGGTGGCTCTTCTTCCGGCCTTCCCCTGACCTCGGACGCGGGGTGTTTGCCCCTGGCCGGCTCTCGTAGCCGCCCGCGCTTAGAAGGGCACTTTTAAATTGATAGCTTCAGTTGCATCTGATTTCTCTATATAAAAAATAATATGTATTTTAGGAGATTTACATGCACTATCTCATGTCATCGTGACAGCCTGGTAAAATACAGCAATCATCCCTGTGTTATAGACAAGGAAACAGGCACAGAGAGTTTAAGTTACTTGCCCCGGGTCACCTGGCTTGTGAGCAATTCGCCAGGAGGGCCCCAGGCAATTTGCCTTGAAGCCACATCAGAGCATGGGCATGCCCAGCATCTTAGAAGCAACCACACCTACTGCGATCTAACTCGTCACTGCAGGAGCTTTCTAGCTGCATATCTATCCCTGGGAATCCTGCTTCCCTCTGATCAATCCATCCTCGACAGCTCCACAAAGAGGATCCTTCGAAGCCAGGAACAGGCCCTCTTGTCTCCTAAACTTCAGACTTTTATATGGCTCATTAGTGCTCCCAGGAAAGTCCAAACCCCTTCATGCGGTTCATTGCAGGCCCTCCTTCCCTCCCCCTGCCATCAGCCTATCCACCCTTTTCATAGTCATGCTGTCTCTCCCCCTCCAAGAATTTTCATATGCTATTCCTTCTCCTCTCTTCAAGGAATTCATACTTGGCCCTTCAGGTCTTAGCTTCTCTTTTCTTCTGGACACCTTTTTTTAATTTTTATAAAGAGTGAGTTTGCGCCTGGGTCTTCTCTCTAACAGAGTCTTACCCTTCTCTCTTTGCTGCCTGCCTCTACCTCAGCTGCTCCATCTTCCTCTCCCATGTCACCAGCCTTGCCTTGTTTTCTTTTTTTCTGCCTCACCACGAGGTATGTAGGATCTTAGTTCCTCGACCAGGGCCTGAACTTGCATCCCCTTGTGTCTCCCACATTGGAGGGCTTTCCTGGTGGCTCAGTGGTAAAGAATCCACCTGCCAATACAGGAGACTCAGGTTCAGTCCCTGGGTTGGGAAGATCCCCTGGAGGAGGAAATGGCAAACTGCTGCAGTATTCTTGCCTGGAGAAGTCCATGAACAAGGAACCTGGTAGACTATAGTCCATGGAGTCCCAAACGAGTCAGACATGACTTAGCGACTAAACAGCGAAACCCCCTGCACTGGAAGCGTGGGGTCTCAACCACTGGACCACCAGGGGCCCCCGTGGAGGGCTGGGCCCTGCCTTCCTTTGTGCCTGTCTGTCCCCTCTCCTTGCCGTCACTCTAATCATTCATTTTCCACTGATACCAGCCTCCAAGAAGGAAAAAACTGGCTTCTCTGCCATGCCCTTCTGCACCTAGTGCAGAGCCTGGCAAGTCACAAGGCTCTGTGAAGGCTGGGCTGAATGAACGGAAAGGAGAAAGCCAAGCATTAGAACGCGGCCCATATCCCTCCTGTCTACCAGACTCTGAGGCAAGACCAGCTCCTTTCCCGGTCTGTTCCGGGATACCAGACTTCTCATGTGCTTTTCCCAGATTGAAACTTGACACAAGAAGGTGGGGTGGGGGTGCATTCAGAGCCACATCAAAGAAGCTGTTCTGCAAGGCTGGCTGAGCACCAGGCCCCCAGCAGGAGGAAGAGACTTGTGGGGGAGGGCTGCCCCTCAGAGAGCAGCCCTGGAGCAGGGAAGGCGTCCCAGGATGAAGGTTCGGAGAATTTATGCAGGGAGCAGGTACTGCCCATTGTGGGGTCACTCGCTGGAGAAGCAGCCAGTCCTCACTGGGGCCAGGGCTGGGACGGTGAATCAAGGAGCCCTGAATACAGAGACACAGGACAGTCATGATGGACGCCTGGGATGCTCCTAAGCATGTGGAAGGGGGTGGAGCTCAGGAAGTGAGGGACTCAGGCGTCCCAAGGCAACAGGCTAGGCCAGCCAGGGGGGTCCCAGAGTCTGCTCTGTGCACACATGCTTAGTTGGTCCAGTCATGTCTGACTCTGCGACCACAGGGGCTGTAACCCGCCAGGCTCCTCTGTCCTTGGGATTCTGCAGGCAAGAATACCAGAGTGGGTCAGAATTTCCTTCTGCAGGGGATCTTCCCGACCCAGGGATCAAATGCACCTCTCTGCATCTCTGCACTGGCAGGCAGGTTCTTTACCAGCTGCTCTGCAAGTCACTAGTTTACTCATCTTGGCCCTCGTGATTTTCCTTCAGAACTCAGAGCGCCTCATGTTGTTTTAAGCCTCAGCTAGTCTCAAAGGACATAAAGGATGTGTCCTTGTTGTAAGCCTAAGCTTTAAGCACCCCAGGGCCATGAGGTGGCGAGACAACAGTGGAAACTGCAGTGACTGGCCAGCTATGAGGGGCAAGGTGAGTCTCCAGTGTACTAGGACAGGCTTGTTCTGGAAAGGCAGAAAATCAGCTTACTCCTCTCCCTTGTCTCTCCCCAGCAAATTGCCCAAGAGGTCTCTGAGCACCATCTGTCACAGGGGAGACTGTACCCGCCCCTCAGCACCATCCGAGACGTGTCTCTGAGAATCGCCATCAAAGTAAGGGGCTCCTCACCCCCTTAACATGGGTAGCGGCGTTTGTCAACTCTCTCTGACTTTAGGGGGACTGAGGGGAGGGCAGCGCTGGACACGTCCTGGCTCCCTGGCCTATACTGCATGCTCCCCAAAGGCTGCTGACAAACTCTGGCCTGTAGCTCGAGCCCCATCCCGACACCCACTCAGGGCAGTTCTGGGAAGCTCCTGCACTTCCCCTCAGACACCAGGCAGAAAGGTCATCAAAGTCCATAGTTTTGTGGAACAGAACGGGGGTGGGATTTTTTTTAATGAATCATAAGTGCCCATTTATACAGAAAGGTCAACTTGCATAGCATCATGGAAAGAGCTTGGGCTGTGGAGTCCCACCCCTGCCACTCAGCAGCAGAGGCTCCTCAGGATAATCACTGCACCGCCCTGAGCCTGTTTCCTTCTTTTCCAAAGAATTCCTCTCTCCCAGAGTTTTGGGTCTTCCCTGGTGGCTCAGTGGTAAAGAACCCACCTGCCAAGCAGAAGATGTGGGTTAGATCCCTGGGTTGGGAAAATTCTCTGGAGAAGGAGATGGCAAACCACTCCAGTATTCTTGTCTGGAGACTCCCATGGACAGAGGAGCCTGTCAGGCTACAGTCCACGGAGTTGCAAAGAATTGGATATGACCAAGCAACTAAACAACTCCCAGAATTTTGGAGGACATTAAAAGAGAACAGCTTGAAAAAGCTCCACACTTGGCACCTTTCCGGCCAGAGTAGATGCTCATGCTTTCTCTTTCTCTCAGGATGGCTGGGCCTCAGGGTGATCAAGATCATGGACTAGTCTAAGTATAAATGTCACCCAACAGACAATGCAGAGATGATGGGTATTCATAGAACCAGAACATAGCGCCCCAAAACTGACCTAACACTGATAATTGTTGCATCTGGATGACAAACACGTGAGGGTTTATTATACCATTATTTCTATTAATATATATTTTATAGTTTCTATAAGTTTTAAGAGTAATTTCAGAAAACGCATTGCATGACAGACAGCAGGCACTCCCCAAGAGTTGTCCCATGTGGGTTCCAGAATCAGACTGTGGGGCTTGTTGTCCTCAAGCCCAACTGTCCAGCTGATAGTCCAGCTCCACCCTGTCCAGTTCTTTCCTTTCAGGGATATTTAGCTTCATCCTCTTGTGAAGCCAAAGCTAATACCCAAAGAACATTGTCCAAGCTGTTCTCCCAATTCAAGCCATGTTTAAGAGAGACAAAGTATCAGGCACTGAACACTTTTGCCTGCTACCCAGCTTTATCCTCACTCCATGCCAGAGGAAGCTGTCATTACCCCCCACTTCACAGATGCGAGGACTGAGGCTCAGCCAGGATGGCATCACTAGCAAGGACCCACAGGCAGTCGGAAGCAGAAGCAGACTTTAGCCTGAAGCCTCTGGACCCAGAGCATGTTTATCCCACTGTGTCAGGGCTCCCTTACGAGGCAGAAAGCTCTAGCTCCTTCCCCTCCAGTGGCTTCAGGGGCCCATGCCTGCTGCAGGTGTATCCCCTGCCACAAGCTCCAAGCAAGGGTCTTCAGGCAGGCTCCTCCTTAGAGCCAGTTCCTCAGTCACACATATTTTTCCGTAGGTCCTCGACTTCGCGTACAAACACAACCTGGCCTCCTACTACCCAGAACCCGAGGACAAGGAGGCTTTTGTAAGGTCCCTGGTCTATACTCCAGAATATGACTCCTTTACGCTGGACAGCTACACTTGGCCTGGAGGAAGCCATGAATATTCAGACCGTCTGATGCAACCTCAAAGGCTGGGATAGGGCTGGATGAAGCCCGGAGTAACACTGACAATATAAATGGGTTCAAAAATGGCCATCTTTGTCATTGTGTTTTTCCTTTGAACTTTCTGGTGTGAGGGGAGAGGCCCAGGATTAAGATGAGTAAGAACTTTGTCCCTGAAGGAGGCCTTGGGTTCACTTTTCTGTAACCCTCCTCAGGCTTCCTTCCCAAGAATTTATTCATCCACCAATTGCCAACTTTCGGCTAGACCTTGTGGGAATCTAGAATCTGCCTTGACAAGGTCTGGGGACTAGTAGAGGAGATGAGATATGGGCACAAGGCATTTTGCCATCAGGGAGAAAGTGGTTAAGCCCCTGAAAGAGCTGCAGATAAAGGTCGTGTGCTCAGAGAAGGGAGAGGATCCTTCCTATGAGGGCATAAGAGAAGGCTTCATGGCGACCCACCCACCAGGGAGTTCAGTCTGTGCTGGACAAATACACACCCTTCAAGACTCAGAGGGCGTGAGGGCTGAGTGGCTCGAAGCAAGTCACAAGTCAGAAATGGTCACTGCCTTGTGGGCTGCTGAGTGTGGGCATGCCTTTCTGAATATTACCAAAAGGAAAACCAGAGAAATGTGGATGGAGATGGGCAGCAAACCGAGGAGGAAGAGAGGCTGTGGGGGAAAGGGCACCGTGGGGGCATGAGGGAAGACTGGATTTCATGTTCCTGACTCAGGGATGAACTCTCCGGGCCTTCACACTCTCAAGTAGTTCAGCAAACTGGAACAGCTTTCCTATAGAAGGCTGTCAGTCTGTGTGTCTCTTATACCAGGTTTGGTCATAGCCTTCACCTCCCTTGTGTCCAGCAGAGCCCTGGGGAGGGTTGGGGGTGGGGGAACGAGCTTGTGGCCCCCACAATGGAAGACCCTGCTAAATTGCTAACATCTACCAGCATGGCAGCATCCAGCCTCCACTTTCATTGAGTGACACTGGAAAGAACAATCCATGCCCAGAGACCTACCACTGTCTGCCCTCCTGCTGCCGGCTCAGCCTGAGGGTCTCCACTGCCCACCATGAGCCGGCCCTATGTGCCACCCCTCAGTGATAGGCCAGGGGGGCCGCCTGGGATCCTGGAAGAGCGACTAGCAGAGACATCCCATCACCCCCTGCCTAGGTCTTATTCTTCCAACACCTCCTTCCTGGGTGCTGGTGCTCAGCCAAGAATACCCTGAGGAAACATCACTGCTCTGTAATCTGTGGCCTCATACTGAGAAGCTCTCATGATCAGAAGAGGAGCTGAAGAGTGAAGCTGGAATCTGAACACCAGGGAGCCTTTCACATGATCTTTTCTATGTCCTGTCCCACAACTTCCTCTGTATCCCAACTGCACCTTCTTTATACCCAATATGACAGAAAAGAAAAACAGTAGAGAAAATCAGTGAAACCAAAACAGGTTGACAGGACCAACTAAAATGACCAACTTTAGCTATACTGATGGAAACAAAAAGAAGATAATTACATTTCCTGTATTCCAAGCACAGGGATCATCTTGCTGGCACTGAGCACATGTGCTTTCAGGCCTGTGCCGTTACACATGCTTGGTCTCTACCTGCAAAGTCCTTCCCTCTGCTTCTCTGCCCTTTATCAGTTACATTTCAGTTCAACCAGCTTTCTGGAGACATCATTCATCACTGGAGTGCAAATACATTTGACTCCAGGAAGTCTTCTTACTAAGTAGCTTCAGTCGTGTCCAACTTTGTGCGACCCCATAGATAGCAGCCCACCAGGCTCCCCCATCCCTGGGATTCTCCAGGCAAGAACACTGGAGTGGGTTACCATTTCCTTCTCCAATGCATGAAAGCGAAAGGTGAAAGTGAGGTCGCTCAGTCATGTCCGATTTAGCGACCCCATGGCCTGCAGCCTACCAGGCTGCTCCATCCATGGGATTTTCCAGACAAGCGTACTGGAGTGGGGTGCCACTGTCTTCTTGGATAGAGTTAATAACTAAATTAGAAATAAACAACAGTAAAAAGAAAATGGGAAGTTTCCAACTCTTTGGAAATTAAACAGTATATTTCTAAGTAAGTCATGGTAAGAAGAAATCACAAGATAAATTATGTATGTTGAATTAAATAAAGAAAAATAAAAATTAATGAGTTATAGCTAAAAATCAGAGAAGGCGATGGCACCCCACTCCAGTATGCTTGCCTGGAAAATCCCATGGATGGAGGCACCTGGTGGGCTGCAGTCCATGGGGCTGCAAAGAGTCGGACACGACTGAGCGACTTCCCTTTCACTTTTCACTTTCATGCACTGGAGAAGGAAATGGCAACCCACTCCAGAGTTCTTGCCTGGAGAATCCCAGGGATAGGTGCACCTGGTGGGCTGCTGTCTATGGGGTCACACAGAGTCGGACATGACTGAAGTGACTTAGCAGCAGAGGGAAATTTTAGAGCTTTAAATGCCAATATCAGCTGGGGGTGGTGGTGGCGAGAAAGTCCTAAAATAATAACAGTTTCTCCTTAAGAAACTACAACAGGAAAAGCAAACAGAATTCAAAGCAAGCAAAGATTAGAGTAGAAATCAATAGACCTATAAACAATCAAAGAATTGAATTAGTAATTCAAAATCTTACCACCAAGAAAAGCCCGGGCCAAGAATTCTTCGTGGGTGAATTTTATCAAATATTTAAAGTATATATAATACCAATCCTTCACAAACGTTTTCAGAAAATGGAGGATGGAATACTTCCAAAATCATTCCTTAATATTGGCACTACCCTGATATCAAAACCAGATAAAAAGCAACACACAAAAACTTCAGACCAATATCCCTCATGAATATAGATGCAAAATTCTAGACAAAATATTAGCAAGCCAAATGTATCAATATAAAAGAATTAAATACAAAAAACAAGTGGAATTTATCTCAGGAATACAAAGTTGTTTTAACATTTAAAAACTGATCAATATAGTACATGATCTTACTAGAATGAAGGACACAATCCACAAGATCATGTCAATGGATGTGGAAAAAAGCATTTAAAAATACCCAACACCTGTTTTATGATGAAACTTTCAACAAACTAAGAATAGAAGAGAACATCCTCAACCTAATGAAGAACCAACAGCTAACATCATACTTAAAGGTGAAAGAATGAATAGTTTCTCCCTAAGATCTGGAAGTTTGTTTTCACAACTTCTGGTCAACATGGAGGGTCTAGCCAATTAAATTTTAAAAAGTAAAGGCATTCAGATTGGGGGAAAAAAGAGTAAAACTGTCTTTATTTACAGATGACATATTCTTGTGAGCAGAAAATGCCAAAGAACAGAACAGCACTTGCTTTGCTTTCTCCCTCCCTTCCTCATTCCCTCTCTCTCTCTCCTAACAAATGAGTTCAGGAAGCTCACAGAAAGCAAGGTCAATGTACAAAAATCAACTGTATTTCCACAGACTAGCAGTGAACACTAGCAATAAAATTAAGAAAACATTGCATTCACAATACCATCAAAAAAAAAAAAATACATAATTTAAGAGGTGCAAATCTTGCACAATGAAAGCTATAAAACAGTGATAATAGAAACTAAATTTAAGGGAAATGTTCCATGTACATGTTTGATTCAATATTATCAAGGCTGCAGTTCTCTCCAAATTATTTACAAATTCAACACTATACCTATCAAAATCCCTACAGGCTATTTTTTGTATAAATTGACACATTGATCCTAAAATTTATATGCAAATGCAAATGACTTAGAATAGTAAAAACTTCTGAAAAAGGATGATGTACATGATCCAATTTCAGAACTTTCCATAAAGCTACAGTAATCAAGACTGTGTAATCATATAGATCAATGAAACAGAGTTGAGAATTCAGAAATGAGTCCTTCATTTATGGTAAATTGATTTTTCAGTTACCAAAGTAACTGAGTGGAGGAAAGGATGGTCTTTTGAAGAGATGATGCTGGGGACAACTAGATTATCCACATGTAAAAATATATATATATACACACACATAGAGAAAGAGGTATTTCACACCATATACAAAAATTAACTCAAAATGGACCACAGATCTAAATGTAAAAGCTAAAATCTGTACAATTTCTAGAAGGAAATATAGCCAAAAGTCTTTGTGACTGATTGAAGAGATTAAGATACAATTTAAAAGCATAATCCATAAAAGAGAAAATAAATTGTACCTCATTAAATTTTTTAACTTCTGTACTTTGAAACAACCCATCAAGGAAAAGAAAATGAAAGGTAACAGATTGGGAGATAGTATTTGCAAATTATATATCTGATAAAGGCATTGGAGTCAGCATATATAAGGAACTTCTACAACTCAGTAAAATGGCAAGACCCAACTGAAAACAATGGGTAAAATATTTGAGTTGATACATTACAAATGGCTAACATGTACATGAAAAGATGTTTAACATTAGTTTTATTAAAATTAAAACTACAATGAGATACCACTTCCCACTCACCAGAATGGCTATAATAAAAAAAAAAAAGAGAGAGAGAGAAACAGTCTAACTGTTGGGGAAAATTAGAACCTCTTCTAGCAGGGCTTTGTCTCTTAAGCACTACGAAGTTGAGGGAAATTTCCCTCCATCTTTTAAAAACCTTCATTCTAACTCTCCAGCCTCTCATACTTGGTCCCAGAACTCAGCAAGTGTCCTTCAGTACAGTGGCTGTACCTATGGATGCTGTGGCGGTACCACCCAGATCCCTCGCACAGTCTAAAACACGCATTCATGGCCAGCCGCCAACAGTATTATCAGCTGCAGGCTCACAGCACTGCCTGGGAGCTGCAGTTGACTGAAAGATGATGCTTCATTCAAGGTTACACCCTCATCCCCAGGGAAAGCCTGCATCTAATGACTGGAGTCCAAAGGCCCAAGCCCCTTGCCACAATTGCGGACATCCCTAAATGGCCATCCCAGCTTCACAGCTCCCTGGGAGATTGGCTAATGCTACTGTTGCATCTGTATGTATCACCATTCGGCTTCTGCAGCATGCTGGTTCTCTTGCTCCGTCACAGTGTTGTTGAAATGATGCTTTAGTAAGCCTCCAAGTGCAAACCTCTACCAGTCTCCTGAGAAACTTGACCTGCAACGTGAAACTGCCCAAACCTCTCAATTTTCCAATCTGTTGCACCAGCCCCAAAGTGACAAGAGAAGCCGCACTGGGTTTCTTTTTCCCTCAGTAGAGACCCTGCTGCAAGAACCAAGCCTGATCCTTAGTCCATGTCCCAGCAAACACGTCCTAGTAAATGCCCCGGGCAAACAAAACGGCCACTCACCTCAGGAGAACTCCTTCCTGTTCGGAATTCCTGTTCACCTAGTCCATGTTGCTCTCACAGCTCTCATACATCTTTAAACATATGATTCTTGAAACCTACCCATATTTTTATGGATGTTGTAGAGAGGGTGTTGGCCTGCCATGACCTACTACATCCTATCTAGAAGTGGAAGTTTCTAGGCACAGATTTTCAAAATTCCAAATGTTACTTTTTTCTCTAATTTAATTGTAGTCAGAAAACTTGTTATTCAAATGTTTTAGAATTTTGCTGAAACTATATATGATCTTATATACAGTCAAATTTAATAAAATATTTCATGTACTCTTAGAAAAATATGGATGCTCACTGTTGGATGCAATGTCCTTATGTTCATGGGATCAAACTTACTGTTTTGTTCAAATCTATATCTTTACTAATTTTTGTCTATTTGATCTGTTTCTGAAAGAAAAATAATAAAATTTCCTATCATTCTGGTAAACTTGTCCATTTTCCTTGTGGTTCTTTCAATGTTTGCTTTGTAGATTTTTGAACCATGTTATTTGATACATAGAATTTAGAATTGTTGTAACTTTCTGGTGAAGTGAACTTTTGAAATCTTAAGTAATGATTTTATCTCTAGTCATGCCTTTGCTTCTACTTTTACTAAAAATGACACAGCTATACCATCTTGCTTATTTCATCTTTCTCTCCTATAATTCATTATTTAGACGTTTAAGCTTTTGTACTAGCTGATGAAAGGGGTAAATACTAACAAATTATTTCTCCCACAGAACTACATTTCCACACACTATGAATCTATAGTTGAACTAACCTTGATACATACCAGTTTTATCAATTCCATAATAAAACAAAGTATCAAGTATCTAACTATTAAGTTACACAGTTCAAAATCATAAAATGTTAGATGTCTGATCAGTTCAGTAGTAGAAACTCTATTTTGGTTGAAACAACAAGGAAAAAATACTACACTTAAAAATAATTGTTAATAACTTCCAATAGGTGTGTTGAAGAACTATAAGACAATTCAAAAATTTTATAATTAAGAAATGTTTTAGCTACAAAGTATCTTTCCCTTTTTAAAGTTTACTAAATAAAAGGAACTATTCTATACATCCTGCACAAGATTAAGGCAACATGGAATTTCTAGTAGAAATTTTCCATAGCCTCTTCCCATTCTGTCTTCAGGCCCTCCCCTTCAAAACTGCATCCCAAGTGTAAACAGATTGACTCTAAAGCTTTTTTGTCTAAAAATATTACAAACACACACATGTCTGTATGATGTATATTTTACATGAACTTTCAGAGATGTGACTTTTTTTCAAACTGGAGCCTTTCACAACAGCACAAAATGAGATTTATAGAAAGACAATAATCACCATAAGTCGTAGTAAGAATTCAACAGAATCAATTGTCACACAAACCTGATGTACACAGGTACACATTTTGGGTGGTAAACATAGGAGCAGATAACCATAAAGGTCTTACTTGCGATATTTGAGATGACTAGCGGAATAAACCTCATATGGTTTACAGTGCTGTTCCTAATTCCTTGGGTTTTTAGTCTACATGATACTAAAAATATCCCAGTATTGTGCTGAGGAGTATTTTGGTACCTAATCTCTGTTTCTTATATATTATTTCTGGCATGGGAATAGTAGTAAGCTAAAGAGGCTACAATTTTGTCTCGCTTGTGTCACTTCAGTATTCCTATGGGAGGCTTCATTAGACTTGCCCTTCATTAAGCTTATGCTAATATATATGATAAATTAAGTCCTGTCTCAAGTTCCGTGTCCAAGGCAACAGCATGAGGCAGGCAGGTTTTATTGAATGCAACAGTTGTTTCTATGGCCACTGGAGTCTTTGAAGCGCAGCCGCATTTTAGAATGATATTTCTCCAAATATAAAAGTTGCTTGCTGTTAAAAGCTCCACGCTGCTTTTGTCTTATAAACTGGACCGCCTCTTCATTTTTCATTCCCCCTTCCATTAATGCCAGGGCGACAAGCACTGGCGTTCTCCCAAGACCTGCAACACAGTGAACAGCAATGCAACAACCAGGTTCTTCCCGAAATTTAATGTTTAAAAGACTTAACCAGTCATCTACGATCTGGTTAGAGGGTGATGAACCATCATCAAAGGGCCAATCCAAAACCTGGATGCCTTCTTTCTCCACCAGAGCAGTGTCATAAGTTGCTTCACACACTCTTACTATTGTCGTAACTCCGTACTTCTTAAGGTCCTCTATGAATTTGCTTAAGGTTGCACTGGTTGGATTATGTGTAATAAGAAATCTCATGTTCCTGTATGTGACTTCCACAGGAGCTGGGCGGTTCAGTGGAGCCATGTTAATTTAGTTTGTTTTTTTCTAATCGATACGGTTACGGGGAAAGAAAAAATTAAATTTCTGAATGCAGAAATGATGTAAAGAAACTGAAGTCTACTCCAATATGCCCCACTCGAAATTCTCAATGCTTTAGATACGAAATTGGGAGTAACGAGGAAATGAAACGAACCTCCTAACACGAAGCCATCCTTCAGTTCAGTAAGACTGAGTCAATGGAACGGAAGAGCGCCAAGGTTTACCCCATCCGGGTCGGAATTCTTGTAAAAGGCTCCGATGGTTTCAACAACACATGTCTGTGTCCAGGGTGACGCTCCTATGGGGGCTTCTTGGTGGAGCAGTGATGAATTTCTACAGTTCACTTCTCCTCATGAAGGTCGTGCTGCGCCTGGCAGTAGTCTCCGGGGACCATCAGAAACGCCATAAATGCGTGACCAACACCACCACAGGAAGGACCTCGTTTACTCATTAAAGACTGTGGCCTAACCATACAGCCGGTCCCGCAGCACAGGCGGCGGTGGTCGGCTGGAGGGAGGGAGCAATAGAAGTCGTCGGGGAGAGAACGGCGGCACGACTCCGATATCCACCCAGCGTTCGCGTCAGGAGAGCCAATCGGCGCTCCCGCGGCGCGCCTGCGTCACAAACCCTTCCTTTTATAGGCAGCGTGACGTACGCTCTTCCTCACCAATCGCGGAAAGGCGGGCCGAGAAATAGAGCGCGACAGGGTGGGGCCCGCTTCCGGCAACTAGAGAGCGAGCCGGTTGGTGTAGGGAGACGGGCTGGATGTTAGCCTCTTCGCTTCCCCCGCCTCCCGCCGGCGCGGAAAGGGGCTGAGGGAGGGACTTGGGGGCGGGAATGGACCGGGTCAAAGCCTGGGAGAGGCTGAAGAAAGTCGGAGGCCAACCGAGATAGGTGGGAAAGGAAAGGTAGTGGAAGAACCCGTCCATTGACTCTGCTGTAGCTTCCTCCGACTGGCTTCATGTTTTAGCAATGACATATTGCTAGGCTTTTTTGATTCAGTCTGACAAACTTTGTCTTTAAAGAACTTAAGTCTATTGACATTACTTTTAGACATTATTTTGTTTTACGTTACATGTTGTTATTGCTGTCTCTGCATCAGTTTTTCTCATTTTGTGCTATTTGACATACTTGTGTGTTTCTTTTGATTTCTTTTGGAGTAAGATTTTTCTTCCGCTAAGTTCATATTTTCTTTCCACTGTTTTGAAAATGTGTAATTGTGGTTTAAAGTTCTTAGCAGTTACTACTTTAAGTCATACAAACATACTCTTTCAGTCTTGACCGAATCTTTGTCACCCCATGGACTGTAGCCCATCAGGCTCCTCTGTCTGATATTTCCCAGGCAAGAATACTGGAGTGGGCTGCCATTTCCTACTCCAGTGAATCTTCCAGGGTTGAAAGGGATGGAACCAGCCTCTCTGTGTCTCCTGCATTGGCAGGCAGATTCTTTCCCACTGTGCCACCTGGGAAGCCCAGCAGTTATTATTGAGCCCAGCTCCACACATTTTAATTAATCCTGTCAAGCATTTTTAAACCCCACCAATGACATTATAAATCAGGGTTTGTTTAAATTTGCCCAATATGTCAGCAGTTTATTTGCTCACTATTCTTGCATCTCAGCTCTTCTAAGAGTATTCTTACTTATCTAACAGCATTTGGGGGCAGTTCCTTTAGTTCCTATTGTATGACCAACTTTGGTAAATATTTTATATAATCTTAAAAATATGCATTTTCTCATTGTTGAAAAATATTTTTATTGGTAGACATCTTTTTTTTAATAAACTTTTTTTCTATAATTCTTTTACTTTGCTTTCATTTCTGATAGTTTCACTGAGTATGCAATTCTACATTGACATTTTCTCAGACCTTTGAAGATATTCCTTGTTTTCAGTTTAACTTTCTAATAGTTTTAGAATTTTCTAAAATGTATAGGTACTGGGCCCATTTCTTCTTTCCTCTTCCTTCATTCTTTGCTCTTTCTTCCATCCTTCACTTCTTTAATAACTGAGTCCACTACATGGAGGGGAGCAAGGTAGTTGTCTGTGAGGTAGATGACAGATGGGGAACGCAGAAGATATTGGAGTCTGGGGAAAAGGATGAGGACGACATTCAAGGAAAGGTGGGATGGCAGTTGGAACCTAGTGTGGGTTGTCAGAGCTCAAGCAGGGTACAGAAGACATGTACAAAGGAGGAAAGCAGTGGTGATCAGAGATTGCATAAAGGTTTATCCAGTAAGTTACATAGTTTATTTAGTAATACATTGAGAATAATGGGAATTAGGCTTCTCCCTGCTCTGACAGGAGTTACAAATATGGAAAGGGAAAAAGTATAACTAGTAGTAGGATTTGGGGTTGGCATTGTTTGTATCACTGTAAACTCATAATTTCAGTATATATAGTGAGGGGTGTGTGTGTGTGTGTGTGTGTGTGAATTCCTCAGCTTCATCTTCAGAGAGCAGAGAGGGCCTAAGTCAATGACAACCCAATAGCAATGAGAACAACTAGCACTCAGATCTTGGCTTCCTAACACCATTCTCCATTAAAAAGTCCCCTAGGGGAAATGGCTAATTCCAAAGGTAGGGCAGCAAAAATATGACTAGCCTAGAACATTTATTATGACAAAATTATGGAAGTGTTCAAAAAACGATAGGCATATGACCAAAAGACATAGACCAAAAGAACACAGACCAAAGGAGACTAAAAATAACCTGACAACCAAGTGATATATGCTATACTAGATGGAATCTTGGAACAGCAAAAGGACATTTTATGCCTATCAGGGTAAAACAAGGGATATCTGAATAGAGTGTGAACTTTAATTAATGGTAAAGTACCAATGTTGATTCCTTAGTTATAACAAATATGTCATAGAAACAGAAGATGTTAACAGTGGGGGAAGCTGAGTGAGGAGTGTACAAGGAATGCTCTAAAACCATTCTAATTTTTAAAGTTATTTAAAACTACAAAAAACACAGAAGCTAGCTTAAAGATCTCTGACCATGATTTTTATATCAATAATAGTACTGAATGACTAGTCATTGAATAAAATAATAAAACCTTAAGTCTATGTGGATATAAATAGGGAAAAGAAAACACTTTGCCTTAGAGTAAAATGCCAGCTAATAAATGTAGAGGCAATAGTGGAATTAGAAAAAATCTGTATTTAGCAACCATCATCACAGTTATGCATTTAGCAAAGAAACATCAATACATGCTAAACCTAGTGAGTGAAATTTGATGAGGAATGGATATTTATTTACTTTCAAAAGTGCCTACCATAAAGTATCAATTAATTACGAAAGAAAACAAATTGATAGTGGTAAACCCAGCAGGTCACAATCAAATGATCAGAGTTAACATGACCAGTAATGAGAAAGATTGAGTAAGTACCACCTGATAGAATGGCATGCAAGGAACATAGCAGCACTTCTGTGAAATTCCTGAGAAACAAAATACATTACTTGAATTTTATCATTAGGAAAAGTCATACATCCAGGTAGAAGGACTGAAGTCTTCAAAAGTGTCAGCCGTGAAAGTTAAGTGAAGGCTGAGGACTGTTCAGGTAGAAGGAGATTAGGAAAATAATGTCAACTACATATGTCAACATGATCACAGATTGCACTCTTGCTTAAAAGGACATTACTGCCTGCCAACGCAGGGGACATGGGTTCAATCCCTGGTTCAGGAAGATCCCACATGCCTCAGGGAAACAAAGCCTGTGAGCCACAGTTACTGAGCCTGCATGTAACAACTCCTGAAGCCCATATGCCTAGATCCCATGCTCCACAACAAGTGACGCCACCTGCCACCACAATGAGAAGCCTGTATACAGCAATGAGGAGTATGCTTACACAGCAATGAAGACCCAGCGCAGCCAAAAGTCAAATATTTTTTTTTAATTTTAAAGGATATTATTGGAACAACTGGCAAAGTTTTCATTGAGTTGTTGGATTATATAGTAATAATAGATGTTGATTTTCTGATTTTGGTGGCTATATTGTGGTTTTATGGGAGACTATGCTTCCCTGGTGGCTCAGAGGTTAAAACGTCTGCCTCCAATGCGGGAGACCCAGGTTTGATCCCTGGGTCGGGAAGATCCCCTGGAGAAGGAAATGGCAATCCACTCCAGTATTCTTGCCTGGAGAATCCCATGGACAGAGAAACCTAGTAGGTTACAGTCCACAGGGTCGCAAAGAGTTGGACACGACTGAGTGACTTCACCTCACCTCATGCTTATTTGTAAGGCATTATGCTCTAAAGTATTTAGAAATGATAAGGGATATGTCATCAACTTACCTTGTTTAGTTCTGGGGGTGGAGGGGGGATATTCTTGAATCCTTGTAAGCTTGAAATTATTTGAAAATTTTTAAATTATCTCTAGCATTAATTTAAAGGCCCAAGTCATAGGTAACCCACCAGCTGATGCTTGCTTCTCTGAATTCTTGCTCCCACCTTGTGTCTGCCTCTAGAGATGTTTTTTGCAGCTTTATATTTTTTTAAGATTTTTAAAATATTGGGGGAGGGTGGAATGAATTGGGAGATTATTACTGACATACACACTACCATATGTAAAGTAGATAGCTAGTGGAAATCTGTGGTATAGCACAGGACCTCAACTCTGTGATGACCTAGAAGGGTGGGGTGGGGAAGGGAGGGGTATATGTATAAATATAACTGATTCACTTTGCTGTACAACAGAAAGTAACACATTGTACAGCAATTATATTCCAAAAATAAAAATATAGCTGGCATTGTTAGTTATTTCGTAGCTTCTTCCGGCCATAATTTTAGAATATGGCAGACTGGCAGTTGTCCAATAGGATCTATTTCCCCCATATTTAGTACTAGCATTTTCTGAGTATTTCACTACACACATGGCCACCAAGCTAGAGACTTCAGTCTCCAAGATCCCTGCAGCATGGTGCAGCCATGTGATTAAATTTTGGCCAATGGGGCATGGACAGAAATAATGGTACCACTTCCAGGTTATACTCCTTAAAAAAAAAAAAATGCACACTGGCTACCCTGCCTTTTCTTCCAATTTGCTAGTTAGGAGATGATACTAGGAACAGTTGCCTTGACCCAATGGTGGAAACCACGGGAGAATCTGGTAGAACCACCCTACCGTCTTGGACTATGTACTACTAGACTGTTTCTTGAAAAAATAGTTAAGCTACTTATTGTGGTGGTTAAACTACCAATATTTAATATTTGTTAAGGTGCTATCCTAACTAATAAAATTTAAATGAAAGGATGACATACCACCTGATTTGAGGGAAAGGTGAAAGGAAGAATAGAGACTCAAAACCAAAAAGAATACTTCTGCTGCTGGCCAAGATACAGTAAGCACACCACAGCGTCTCTCTTCAACTGATTGTAACGGAACAGAATATAGAAAGCAAGTAGGACTCTAAAAGCAAACAATAGCAGTGGGGTTATGTAGGCAAGTCAAAACCTGAAGAATGATTAGCATAGTGATGAATTTACTGGTGAATTTATTCCTCTTCTGGTTTGCCCTGAGGACAATCTAAGATCCAGAATGACACACAGAGCATAAACTCAAGAGAAATCCCCTCTTCTGGCCAGAGAAACAGGAAAAGGGTTCTCTGTGAACTGGAGTATAAAGGGAACGCCCTTTTTGTGCTTCTCCCGCTCCCTGGCATGCGCCGAGACCAGCTGCAGTCATGAACTGCAGAGTGACCGCAGTGATGGCGGCGGCGTGCCAAGCACCCGAGACGCTGAGGGAGCCTGTCCTCCTGGCGAGGGGAAGCAGGAAAAGGCACCCCACGGTCAGAAGTGTGGGATGAATCTCTGTTGTTTGTTTCTGTCTTGTCCCTTACTGCTGCTCTTCTGGTTTGCCCTGGCTTGCTAAAGCTCCAAGAAAAACTCTGGCTTTATAGACAGAGGACTAGAAATAAGACACTGGAGAACGTTAAAGAAATTCCAGAGAGGAGAAAGCTGGAGAAAAAAATCCCTTAATTCTGTGTGTGAATCGACACAAGTCTCAGGTTTACTTCCAAGCCGCACATGTGAAAAACAGACCCAAAGAAACACAGGCTTTGAGAATTACGGAAGACCCAGGCAGAGCCCTTGCAGTCAAGTCTGACAGACAAGGAAAGCTTTCGGAAGAGATGAGGCTGACTCCTCTACCCACAGATGAGATAGAACTTGCACTCTGAATGTCAAGATTTTGCTTGCTCAAAAAAAGTCAATATCCTACAATGGATCTTAACAAGGTAGCCACTTTCTTAAAGTTCCTCAAAAGGCAGTCTCGTTACCAGACAGGACCTAAACATTTCTCAGTCTCCTGGTCAAATACCATTATAATACAATCTCAACCACTAATGAATTCCAGCCAACTACAAAGTACTATGAGAGGGAAGAATTCAATTAAAACTATGTTTATCAAACTGAAAATTATCTATTTACACTAGCAGACTGTTAAATCAGCTCTGTTCAATCTAATCAGAAATGTTTAATGAAATAAAATAGAAATCATCAGAATCCATTGCAGATAGGTAGGGTAAGTAGAGCCCTGTAAAACTTCTGTCTCATTACATGTGTGTACAAGTTCTGTGTTTCAATGTGAGGTGTATTTCTTTTACTGAATCTTACTCAAAACCTTTTGAAAACTACTGGAGTGTTTTCTAACAGCCATTCCAATTTCATTGCACTATTTTTATGTAGAGTCAAAGAGGAAGGCAAAAATGGGCATAGTTCCCTAGAACTGAGAGGGCATTTTCAAAAGCAAAGTCCTTCACTTTGCTCACTTTTGATAGTTTGAGCTTATAATAACATTGAAGGAAAGCTGTTTAATAGAGTAAGAGTTCTTAACCTGTGGTCCAGGTGTTCTAAAGTGAAAGTGAAGTCGCTCAGTTGTGTCCAACTCTTTGCGACCCCATGGACTGTAGCCCACCAGGCTCCTCCGTCCATGGTATTCTCCAGGCAAGAGTACTGGAGTGGGGTGCCATTGCCTTCTCCAGGTGTTCTAGGATACCCCTAAATCACATACAACATGTTGTATATGAAGATGTGCATATTTTTAGGAAAGAGTCCATATTTTCCACCAGATTCTCAAAAGATTCCCGACTGTCCAAAACATTAAAAACCACTGAAACTGGAACTCCTTTGATACATTAAGCTGGTCTGGCAGTACCATAGCTCCAGAAATGACAGAACTTGAAGACACTAATTCAAATTGATTTAGAAAAGACATTCTCATTGAGTCTGGCCTAATAGCAGGATTGAACTAAAACAATATTAGCAGTTAAGATCAGTGAACACGGTACCAAATTAGGAAAACTTGCTCAAAAAAAAAAAAAAGACTGTGCCTTCTTTTTTTGTATGAAATCAGCTGTTTTAATTCAGGACTATAATAAAATTTGATCCTTAGAGACACAGATACAGAGAATGGACCTGTGGACACAGTAAGGGAAGGAGAGGGTAGGAAGAGTTGAAAGAGTAATATTGAAATAGATACACTACCATGTGTAAAACAGCTAGTGGGAAGCTGCTGTATGACACAGGGAGCCCAGCCTAGTGCTCTGTGATGACCTAGAGGTGACCTGGGGGAGGGAGGCCCGACAGGGAGGGGATATAGTATACTTATGGCTGATTCATGTTGTTGTATGGCACAAACCAATACAACATTGTAAAGCAATTATTCTCCAAATAAAAAATTTTTAAAGTTCATGGACATCAAAAAATTTGATTCTTAAAATAACTGAATGATTTTTTTTTTTTTAATTAGCTTTTATAACCTAGCTCACATAACCACTTCTCCATCTTAGTCTCAACAGACAGGAGCACAGGGCCTTGACATCTGTTGCCATGACTCCTTGTCAGTCTTTACCTAGCTATTTCCTATTTCTCCTTAAAAACTCAGCTCAGCCCTCATCCTTCTCAAAAGCTTTCCCTGTCAAGCTAACCTGACTCAAGGGCTTGACCTTGCTTTTCCAAAACAAGCAATGCACAGCACTATTAGGAATCTGCTTTGTTACAGGGAGATTTTCCAAGTCACATCTCTGCACTGCACTGTGAGTGCTCCCCAGGCAGGCAAGGTCTGAAGAGGTCCTAATCTCCAGGTCACCAGCTTGGTGCTTGACACAGACTGAGAGGCAGTACTGCCACCCAGGGTAACACATTATAAGATCAGGGATTTCCCTGCTGGTCCAGTGGTTAAGACACACATTCCCAATGCAGGGGGTTCAGGTTCGGTCCCTGGTCAGGGAACTAGATCCCATGGTTCACAACTAGAAGATCCTGTATACTGCAACTAAGACCTGATATAGTCACAATAAGTAAATACTTAAAAAAATAAATTATAAGTTCAGCTCCTACAGTAAAAATATGTATGAATTTAAATTTTTTCACCCAAACATATCAACATTGCCTAAAGTCTTTTTTTTCTTTAACAAGGCAGTCTCTCTCTATATATATATTTATACAACACTATGATAGGAATTTATTATTTATTAGAGACAGAGAAGTACTCCAAGGGTGTGGCAGGGATGGGTTTTTCAAGCAAGTCAAGCAGTCCTGGGGACAGGCTATTGTTTCAAATATTGGGGATGAAGGAACCCCCATGGAGGGGGTCTTCTGGGGAAATGGAAGGAAGAGGTTAATACAGGATGTGGGAGGGGAGAGCTTCAGACAGTTCCAGTCACCAGAGAGCATACTTGTTTCCACAGAAAAAGATAACATCAGCAACAAAATTTGCCCAATATCAATTTAAGTAAATACTTTCCCAATTATTCAAGGCTCAAAACGTTCCTATTTTGTATTTGGAGTAGGGCAAACAATGTTCTAGATTGTTGTTTAGTCAGTTATGTCTGACTCTTTGTGACCCCATGGACTGTATCTCGCCAGGCTCTTCTGTCCATGGGAGTTCTCAGGCAAGAACACTGGAGTGGGTTGCCATTTCCTCCTCCAGGGGATCTTCCTGACCCAGGGATCAAACCTTGTCTCCTGCGTTGGCAGGCGGGTTCTTTACCACTGAGCCACCAGGGAAGCACAATGTTCTCGGTGTCTCCCCACAGGTTTCTTTCTAAGAAAAGCGTTGCAGGCAGAGAGCAGAGTGTCTAAGGGACTTTCTGCCTAGCTTTTACATATCAGAAATCCAGACATCAATCTGCTTTGCTAATTGTTTCACCTGAAGTGGTAGGACAGGGCAGGGAGAGGAAAGCCAAAGGGTAAAGATAAGTGAAAAAAGTTTTGGTTAAGAACACATAAACCATAGGAGGTGAAAGGGAGGTTCAAGAAGGAGAACACATACATATACCTATGGCTGATTCTTGTTGATATTTGCAGAAACCAACGCAATATTGTAAAGCAATTACCCTTCAATTAAAAGCAAGCAAATTTTAATTTAAAAATATATATATATTTTTTAAAAGAGCACATATACTTCAACTGAAAATCAGTCCCTCAGCATGAAGCTCTTCCTCACCCATAGCATGTACAGCTTAAGAATGGGTGCCAGGTATACACGGAATCTAGAAAAATGGTACTGATGAACCTATTTGCAGGGCAGGAGTAGACATGCAGATATAGAGAAAAGATACAGGGAGGGTAAGAGAGGATGGGATGAACTGAGAGAGTAGCACTGACAAATATATACTGCTATGTATAAAACAGCTAGCGGGAAGCTGCTCAATAGCACAGGGAGCTCAGCTTGGGGCTCTGTGATGACCTGGAGGGGTGGGATGGGGCTGTGGGAAGGAGGGAGGCTCAAGAGCGAGGGGACATATACATACATATGTGTGTGTCTGATAACACTTGGTGTTAGTAGAAACTAACACAATTGTAAAGCAATTATACTCCAATAAAAAAGACTGGATGCAATGAGAGAAGAACGTGGACCCTGGCAAGCCAGCCAGGCTTCCTCGCAGTATTCATTTATCCAAACAATAAACCTACAATCAGTAGTGGTACAGAAAGCGGCAGAATGGTGGAATGGTTGGCCAGAAGCTCACCAAGGGAAAAATATCCCTGAGATCCCAACAAGTCCCAGGTGTGTCATCAACTAGAAAACTCCAGAAGCATTGTTATGACCGCCTGAGGCAAATAGCCTGACCTACCTTTGGATGGTTCACGTATTTCCAGCCTTGGGAAAATCTAGGGCTGGAGGAGGCATGGTATGATTTGCCACCACGAATTGTTCTGCACAGTCAAAACTCATAGAAAGTATTTATTATGACACTCTTCATTATAGGTGAAGAAAAATAAAGGTTCCTAAACAAAGTCACAGAGGGGGTGGTGGGTTGGGTCAGCAACCCCCTCTCAACCACAGTGAAGCAGGGTTCCACTTCCCAGTCCAGGCTCCTTGGTGGCCTGGAGAGGGTTGGGAGGGAGACGGGCAGGGAGAAGCCACCTATAGGAATCCGAGCTACTCCAAAAAGCACCAGAATGGCAAGTTTTGGGGTTTTTTCCTCTAAAGTAAAAACATGAAGTTTCACCACCACCCGTAAAAAAAAAAAAAAGACTTTCCCCAGGAGACACAGGCCCAGGCTCTGGGTTTTATAGGAACAGCCGGGAGCCGTGCATGTACTTGTTGAGGGGCCACAGGTTGCTCTCGCCCCTGTTGGAGGTGCGCCTCTGGCACTGCTTGCAGCGCTGGTACTTCTCACATTGGTCCAGCAGGAAGAGCTTGTCGGAGGCCCTGCAGAGACGGAGAGAGAGCGGTCATCGGCCTGCGCCCCTGAGTCCTTGCTGTGCACCTCACCTGGCAGCCGGAGCCAGGAAGGCGTTCAGGAGCAGCGCTGGGTCCCTGCCCTCCAGGAGCTTCTGGTCCATCCATGATCCCCCGCGCTGCCACCTGCTGGTCACCCCAGGAAGGCCACCTCCCGCGTCTCCTTCCGGGTCAATATAGGCTCTGCGTGGTACCTTCCTGTCTGACCCTCACCCAACCTAAACCCTCAGAGAACACAAGACCCGCCCAGAGTCACACAGTCAGCGCCAGTGGGAAAACTCCAGAGCTTTGGTGTTTGCTGCTTGGCCCTGCGTGAGGCCTTCACCTGTCGGACTTCCCAGGAGACAGCCTTTGAGAGATCAGCCATTGAGCTGCTGGTTATCAGCAAACAGTGAAGACAGGGGAGACTAGATTTTAGTGAAAAGACCCAGAGGGCCAGAAGAGCCTCTGGAGAGTGGAGGGCAGGAGAGGAAGTGAAGACAGAGAAAGAGGACAAAAGCAGTTGAAAGCAGAGATAAAGGGATGGCAGTGCCTGCTTTTCCACTTCAGCCATTTTCCTCCGTGATGCAGAACAGTCTCCACGGTGTTCTCTCCTGCTGCTGCTGGTGCTGCTGAGTCGCTTCAGTCGTGTCCGACTCTGTGCGACCCCACAGACGGCAGCCCACCAGGCTCCCCCGTCCCTGGGATTCTCCAGGCAAGAACACTGGAGTGGGTTGCCATTTCCTTCTCCAATGCATGAAAGTGAAAAGTGAAAGTGAAGTCACTCAGTCGTGTCCGACTCTTAAGTGACCCCATGGACTGCGGCCCACCAGGCTCCTCTGTCCATGGGATTTTCCAGGCAAGAGTGCTGGAGTGGGATGCCACTGCCTTCTCCTACCCTATCAAAATTCCTGTATAGGTGGGATTCTGTAAAAAAACAATCAGTGATAATACTCAAAGAAAAAAAAAGATGGCCTTGTCAATGGGCAGGGGAGATCTACCTGGCTTCCTTTGGGGATAGGAAGGAGTATCACAAGCTAACTGCATACAAAGTGAAAGTGAAAGTTGCTCAGTAGTGTCCAACTCTTTGCGACCCCATGGATTATACAGTCCATGGAATTCTCCAAGCCAGAATACTGCAGTGGGTAGCCATTCCCTTCTCCAGGGTATCTTCCCAACCCAGGAATCGAACCAGGGTCTTTTGCATTGCAAGTGGATTTTTTTAACAACTGAGCTATCAGGGAAGCCAACTGCATACACGTGAACCTTAATTTTGCTTTTACTTTATTTTCTTTTAACACCAACCAATTCCTCCTCCCTGTCTGCCATCCACTTGATTCCCTGTCCACAGCTTGGCCTACGTCTTCTGGTGAGAGGTCCATTTTGCTGTGTCCGTGGAGCAGTCAGGCCATCCTGCCACTCAAGTGTATGTTATGTCACTATCCTTTATCACAACATTAGCCAAAACTTCTTCCAAAATCCAGCTAAATCTCCCTGACACTAATCTTATTACCTTTTACCTGCTTTTGCACAACATTAAGAAAATGGTTTAAAATATCCAATTTCCCTTTCTCTTCCTCTTCTCTAGGCCAAACAACCTTACTTCTTTGAAATCTGTTTTCCACATCATCCCTCATACTTTCATTGTCACAAAATATGGGTTCTGCCCATTAGAAAGATAGGTGAGGAATGCCTTAAAATCTAAAAGGAAAAGGTTAGTTACAGATCAAGATCCACAGTAACAATTTTTTATGATAAAACTTTGTTGATAATTAGCAATTGAATGTTCAGTTCAGTTCAGTTGCTCAGTCATGTTCGATTCTTTGCAACCCCATGAATCGCAGCATGCCAGGCCTCCCTGTTCATCACCATCTCCCGGAGTTCACTCAGACTCATGTTCATCAAGTCCGTGATGCCATCCAGCCATCTCATCCTCGGTCGTCCCCTTCTCCTCCTGCCCCCAATCCCTCCCAGCATCAGACTCTTTTCCAATGAGTCAACTCTTCACATCAGGTGGCCGAAGTACTGGAGTTTCAGCTTTAGCACCATTCCTTCCAAAGAAATCCCAGGGTTGATCTCCTTCAGAATGGACTGGCTGGATCTCCTTGCAGTCCAAGGGACTCTCAAGAATCTTCTCCAACACCACAGTTCAAAAGCATTAATTCTTCAGCGCTCAGCCTTCTTCACAGTCCAACTCTCACATCCATACATGACCACTGGAAAAACCATAGCCTTGACTAGACGGACCTTAGTCGGCAAAGTAATGTCTGTGCTTTTGAATATACTATCTAGGTTGGTCATAACTTTTCTTCAAGGAGTAAGCATCTGTTAATTTCATGTATGTTTATAATGTTTGTAATGTTTGATTGTATAGACTTTGTTTCTTCAAGTTTTTAACATTCTATGAAATCGTACCTTACATGTGTAAAGCATTTTCAATTTTTAAAGTATAATGATTTTCTATCTCTTTTTTGATCCCCCAAATTCCTGTGTTAGCCAAGCTAGGCAAATGTTTAATTTCCCCACCTTAAAAATGAGAAAAAACGAGGCAAAAAGTATTAGCTGCCTCTCCAAAGTTAGTGTTAATTCTTAAAAACATCTAGATTCCCTGACTCTAGATTGTAACTAGATAGCAGGGGAGAGTGAGCAGGAATATAATAGATTTCAGGAAGGTGTTCTTGGTTGGGCATCTCACTTTCCCAATTGCCAATCTTATCCACAGTCCCTTGACTCTATTCTTATGAGACCATTCCGTAAGCCTAACATGCGTTCACGCAGAAAGACTCTATTCCTATTTCCAGCTAATTATTTCCAAAGAGAATTTCCACCCTCCTCCCCTCTCCCCAGGCCTCCCTAACCTCCACAAAAAAGAAAACAAACCTATTACACAGAGGCAAAGATCAGCACAGAGGTGGCAAACATACAGCACACAACACAGCAGTCGCCGTCCCAGGTCACAGCAGTATTTCCCACTGAACCCAGAATTCTTTCCGCCTCACTAAGCTCTCTAGGCAGTCAATGCTAATAAACTGAAGTTGACACTTAAAACCTATCTGTCATCCCAGGATTAACCAGAACTAAACAAGATGCAGAGGGGATTTGCTTTGCAAATAGAACTTCAGGTGCAATCAGGTATTACCGCTCAAAAGCCTTCTCCTCCAAGTCTCGATGCTTCTTCATGACAGCACTCCTTTCCCAATCATCCTGTAAGCTTTGGTTGATTCTGTTCACTCGCTCAAGCTCAGCATTTCTGTCTGCCAAGTGCCTAGAGAGAAGAGAACAATCTGATTCCATTTGTAATACTGGGAAAGGCACCAGCCTTAGAAGCCCCATTCCTTTTATTCGAAGTTAAACAGAAAACTTCCTGGTTTTGTTCCCCACCCTTTGAAACAGACTAAGAGGCAAAGAGTCGGACGCGACTGAGCGACTGAACTGAACGGAACTGAAGAGACATGAACACTGTAAAAACATGGTGAAACTTCTGCAAATAATTTATGCATCTAAGGCTTTTCATAATCAATCTGGGTTTAAAGGTAGTATTAAAACCTCCTTCCAGTTAAATTCAGCTTTTAAAGCCATCTATTTCCTTTGAGGCTAATTTACCTGATCTGAAGATTCATCTCACATGGTTTCCCATACTTTGTTTCTTTCCTTTTAGTCCAGACTCTCAGCTGTCAGTAGCCGGCCCACTAGTTCTTCCAGGAGTTTTACAAGACAGTGTAGACAGGCATATAAATGAATGGTTAGAAAGGGAGGGGGGAGCAAATGACTAGGCAAAAGAAAGTGAATGGAGAATGGATCCAACATTGTGAAGAAGGTTTAAAAAAAAAAAACTGTTTGATGAGGGTCACATCATCAAAGAGATGACTGCAGTGTAATATCTCCCTTCAAGTAGAGTGTTCCAGCATACCCAGTGTTGTTTCTACCTCTGATCTCCAAACACATACTCATGGCTGTTGTGAATAACCCTAAACTGACCTCAGTATAAATGTGTCTCTTTCTTGCCAAGCTAAAACTCTTACAGTCAGTTCTCATTAAATTCTGGAAGGGATTTCACTGAATGTGACCCTTGATTTATGCTGCTGCTCTGAAGACTCTTGTGTTACAGGTACCAACTGCCACTAGGTGTCAGGACCTGCCAATAAAAACCTGTCACATGCTTTGTGCTGGTTCACTTATTCTAAAATAGCATGGCCACATTATCTTCTAACAAGCATCGATTCAATAGCTATTGTGTGGTCATTATGGAGATTAAGTAGGATAATGTACAGAAAGTGCCAATTCCTATCACACAATGGGAGTTCAATGACTGAATGGTACCTATTATATACATTTTTTCATAACCTTTTTTATCTTTTCGGTTTTTTAAATTATAGTAAAAAAAAAAACCCACCTAAAATTGACTTTCTTAACCATTTCTAAACATACAGATATATGGTGTGAAGTATATTCCCACTGTCGTGCAATCAGTGCGAATACATCTGACATATATAAAATACCTTTTTTCACCTTGCAAAATTGAAATTTTAAACCCATTAAACAACTCCCTACTTTTCCCTCCCACAGCCTCTGTCAACTACTCTTCTACTTTGTTTCCATGAATTAGACTACTCTACTACTCTAATTCCCTTATGTAAATGAAGTCATACAGTGTCTTTTTTGTGTGGCTGGTTTATTTCACTTATGTAATGTCCTCAAGGTTCATCCACATTGTTGCATGAGTCAGAACTTTCTTTTTAAGGCTGTATAATATTCCGTGTATGTGTATGCCATACTTTTATTTATCCATTCATCTGTGATTGGATATTTGGGTTGCTATTTCTTGGCTATCATAAATAATGTTGCTATGAACATAAGTGTGCAAATATCTCTGAAAGAGTATGCTTTCAAATATTTTGGTTATATACACAGAAGTAGAATTATGGAATCATACAGTTCCAGGAAAACATCTATCTATTTCTGCTTTAATGACTATATCAAAGCCTTTGACCGTGTGGATCACAATAAACTGTGGAAAATTCTGAAAGAGATGGGAATACCAGACCACCTAACCTGCCTCTTGAGAAATCTGTATGCAGGTCAGGAAGCAACAGTTAGAATAGGACATGGGATAACAGACGCTCCAAACAGGAAAAGGAGTACATAAAGGCTGTATATTGTCAGTCTGCTTATTTAACTTATATGCAGAGTACATCATGAGAAACGCTGGGCTGGAAGAAGCACAAGCTAGAATCAAGATTGCCAGGAGAAATATCAATCACCTCAGATATGCAGATGACACCACCCTTATGGCAGAACGTGAAGAGGAACTAAAAAGCCTCTTGATGAAAGTGAAAGAGGAGAATGAAAATGTTGGCCTAAAGCTCAGCATTCAGAAAACGAAGATCATGGCATCCGGTCCCATCACTTCATGGCAATTATATGGGGAAACAGTGGAAACAGTGTCAGACTTTATTTTGGGGGCTCCAAAATCACTGGAGATGGTGACTGCAGCTATGAAATTAAAACACGCTTACTCCTTGGAAGGAAAGTTATGACCAACCTAGACAGCATATTCAAAAGCAGGGACATTACTTTGCTAACAAAGGTCCATCTAGTCAAGGCTATGGTTTTTCCATTGGTCATGTATGTATGTGAGAGTTGGACTGTGAAGAAAGCTAAGCCGAAGAATTGATGCTTTTGAACTGTGGCGTTGGAGAAGACTCTTGAGAGGCCCTTGGACTGCAAGGAGATCCAACCAGTCCATTCTGAAGGAGATCAACCCTGGGTGTTCACTGGAAGGAATGATGCTAAAGCTGAAACTCCAATGCTTTGCCACCTGATGTGAAGTGTTGACTCACTGGAAAAGACTCTGATGCTGGGAGGGATTGGGGGCAGGAGGAGAAGGGGATGACCGAGGATGAGATGGCTGGATGGCATCACTGACTCGATGGACGTGAGTCTGAGTGAACTCCGGGAGTTGGTATGGACAGGGAGGCCTGGCGTGCTGCGATTCATGGGGTCGCAGAGTCGGACACGACTGAGCAACTGAACTGAACTGAACTGAGAAAGGATCTGAATTTCATATCTTTGTGTCCACTTAAGCAGGACAACACATTTGTGACTCACATATGGACAATGCTGGGGTGGACAACTCTTTTCAGACATTGTGCTGTACAGGGAAAGAAAACTATGGAAAGTGAACTTGAGGGAGAAGTAGGATCAAGAAAGTTTTTTGAGACTTTGTTGTTATTGTTTAGTCTCTGAGTCACGCCCAATTCTTTGCGACTCCATGGGACTGCAGCCCACCAAGCTTCTCTGTCCATGGGACTGCAGCCCACCAAGCTTCTCTGTCCATGGGACTGCAGCCCACCAAGCTTCTCTGTCCATGGGATTTCCCAGGCAAAAATCCTGGAGTGGGTAGCCCATTGCCTTCTCCAGGGTATCTTTCTGACCCAGGGATCGAACCTGTCTCCTGCATTGGCAGGTGGATTCCATACCACTGAGCCACCTGGGAAACCTCAACCAAGTAATACAAAGTTCCAAAGGGACATCCTTCTTAACCAAACCTGGAGAACCTAGATGTCACCTGTGAACTTAGCTGCCCAATGGAATCACCAGAAAGCTTTAAAAACTATGAAATGCTAAGTACTTCAATTTTTTTTTAATGGAGATTAAAGAGTATTTTTAAAACTCTACAGTAAGAAAGCAAACAACACAAAATAGTAAATATAGCAAATAAATAATGTGATAAGAATGAGTATGAGACTCGAACAGATACTTCTCCAAACTTATGGTTATCAAAAGGGAAAGGGAGTGGGGGAGGGATAAATTAGGAGTTTGGGATTAACAGATGCAAACTACTATATATAAAATAGAAAAGCAGTCAGAGAACTATAGTCAGCATCTTATAATAAACCATAATGAAAAAGATTATGCTTTTGAAATTCACTATTGGTTATCTTACATCATTATATAATATGTATGCTTATAGAAACATGTATACATAATATTCCTTTTAAATGGGTCTGTTATTAATTTCAAAGCTTTTGTCCATAGGTTGAGTTGTAGGGATGAAACAAGATAAAGCATATAATAAGCGTAGAATAATTATTTTGCACATGGTAACTCTTCACTGTGTCCCTGTTATAATTGCTTCTCTGGAGGGCAGAGAGGAGGAGGAGGAAAGAGCCAGGGGTCTCACTCTTTGTGTGTCCTCTGAAGCATCAGCAAATCCCGCTTTTGGTCCACCAGCTGGTGCAGGATGGCTCTCCTCTTGTTGTTAGCAGCGGCCTCCATCTGATGCTTCATATAATTCTGGTCTCTCTTTCGCTTTTCCACCATCATCTCACCCTCATTCTTACCAAAGATGGGCTTAGAAGAGTCTGGCTCAAACACGGGCAGCTGAGGGCATCTGCTCTTTATCTGAGGCAGAGAGACACAGAATGCAGATTATAGTTATACCAGGGACTAGACGTCAGGCACAAGGCCGTGGCATAGCAAAAACCAGCATCTGGGCGGGAGGAACAAGGGCCTCAAAAAACACCAAATGGATAACACAGAAGGGCATTGATGATATTACAGGATTCACATATATTTTTAGAATGCTATTGAAACACTGCACGCCTTTTTAGGGAGGGTGGGGATTCTAGCTTTTCTATTTTTTTCCCTAAACAAAGTAGGAAAAATAATAAAGGAATAAAACTGCAAAAGTAGTTATTTGGTAGAATACACACAAAAAAATCTGGAGAGGAGGAGAAGCTTATTTACAACAAGGAAACACGTGTAAATTACAGTCCTTTGCAGTGTTTATGGGAAACATTAAAAAAGTTAAACACGTGCTACATGGACATCACTGTTTATAGCAATAAAGGAGAGAGAACACTTATTTGGGGATAGATATACCCACAAGGTCCAGGTTTTACAGCATCAGAGCAATCTATATTACAGCTAGTTAATCAGTTTAAGAATTGTTCCCAAATATGTGACGTCTCCAGCCCTTGGCAGTTCATTCCTACAGATTTCAACAACTCCATCCATGGGGACCAAAAGCAGCCAGAAACCCTGCACAGTTTTAACATAATAATTGTCCCCTTACCTGGGCATCCAGAGCTCTCTTGTAGCACTGTGTTTCTTCCATCTTATCTTTTATATATTTGGCTCTTTGTGCAGCAAGTCTGGCAGTTACAAATAAGAAAAGGTGAGGGCATAGTTCCTTACAGAGTCTTTCGTAACACAGATTAACATCAACAACATGTGTTTAATAAATATTAATAGGAATAAGAACCTGGTAAACAAAAAGTGATATTTTTTCCTCCCAGGAACTTTTACTTAAAGAAAGAAAAGAGAAATCCAAATCCGTAGGCTAGTAGACAAGGACAGCTGATGCTCTTGCTAGTTGTGTCCAACTCTTTGCAACTCCATGGACTGTAGCCCACCAGGCTCCTCTGTCCATGGGATTCTCCAGGCAAGAACACCGGAGTGAGTTGCCATTTCCTCCTCCAGGGGATCTTTCCGACCCAGGGCTCAAACCCAGGTCTCCTGCATTGCAGGTAGATTCCCTATCTCTAAGCCGTTGGGAAAGCCCTCAGACAGGACAGACAAGTAGAGAATAAGCAACTGACCAACCATATTTTCCAAATGCACTGCCAATAAGTCAGGCACTCCTTCCCCCCCGCCCCCCATGCTAAGAAGAATCTAGATAGGAAAGCAGAAAATGCCTATAACACAATAAAATGATTCATCACAAGATTCCTTTATAAGAATGATCTTCCTATTGTAACACACATCTGTTTTATGCCACCTCCACATGATCTGTAAAGTGAATATAACAAAAAATATGCATTTTATAGAAAACAGCTTTTGGGCCACAGAATCTAGCTGCTTATTTGTTTTGGAGGTCTCGCTCTCACCCCAGCAGCCTCCTTAATTTCTCTCCAGTAGCAGAAGTGTATTCCCTCTAGCATGTTTGAACTCTGTGGCCCTGGCCCTAACCTAGGTCTCCAATAGCCCATACAGGACAAATCAGATTCTTTCCTAAAAATTTGGAATTGAGATTCAAATTCATCCAAGTGTCAGCTGGAATACAGACAATGTCAACTAAGGAGCTGTGGATATTAGCAGATGGAAAGCATTTTTACAAGGATTTTAGACCCTGGTTTCAGCCCTCCTGGGTCTCCCATACATTTCTGGCCTTGGGTTCCATGGGACCCCCCTTCTTAGTTATAATAAAACTCAGCTTTGCCTTGAGATCATCTGGGAATAACAGAACGAAGCCTGCTCAAGACAAGTCCTTGCCACCGTCTACAAGGATTAGTGACCACAAAACAGTTCAAAATGGGAACTTCCCTGGTGGTCTAGTGGTTAAGAACCCCTGGTCAGGGAACTAAGATCCCAAATGCCACGGGGCAGCCAAGGCTGCAGCCCAGGAGCCTGCACGCCACAGCTAGAGAGAAGTCCACAAACCACAACGAAGACCCGATGCAGCCAAATTAATAAAGTTTAAAAATAATAATATCTTGCTTAAAAATACAAAATGATACTCTGGAATCAAATGATTATAAGCAGCCATTGTCACTATGATGATAGTTATAATAATGCTGGCTTTTTCTCGTTTCTAATGAAGTGTTATGCTCAGGTACTGGCTGCTAGCTGGGTTAATGTGCACAGTTGTACTAACGGGACTACCAGCAATGTTTCAATCCTACAGGGGAAGAAGTGTCCCATGAACATTCCAAACCCGTCTTTTCAGAGACTCACTCCTCCGTGAGCTGCACTTGTTCCAGGCGGTCCATCAGCTCTCTGTTTTGCCTTTGCTTTATGTCCTTTTTCCGTCTGTGATCCATTTGTCTCAGGAGACTTTGGGAATACTCCTCTTGCTTAAAAGCATTAATCTCAGGACTGAGTGGCCGTTTATCAAACAGGAAGGATTTCTAGAATGAAAGAGAAGCAACTCATTTATTCTAGAATCATAAAAGGCATCAAAGAATGTGAAAGTGAAGTCACATGGACTGTAGCTTACCCGGCTCCTCCGTCTATGGGAATTTGCAGGCAAGAGTACTGGAGTGGGCTGCCATTTCCTTCTCCAAAAGCATCAAAGAACAAAGGTAATCATTCAGAAAATGTCAGCCAGAAAACATTATCATATTTGTCCAGTCTTCAACATGGCAAATAGCTAGTGACCCACAGATTAATACGAGCACACTTAAGGATGAATCTGAATAGTACTGACCACAGCCCCATAACTGAGAAGGAGATGAAAAGGGACTTCAAGGAATAGGTCCTCCATTAGTACTTACACATTCGTACTGAAAGGAGGAAGTATTGAGTGAGTGCCGAAGCATCAGCAGGAATGCAAGGGGGTGGAAGAAGGAGAATATAGCACCTACTTGGGCCTGGCCGCTCCCAACACTGGGAACCCAGCCGTGACCAAGAACAGAGGCCAACAGAGAGCCCCACTCTCACTGATCCCACATGCTGGTGCCAGAGACAGCCAGTCACAAGCAACAACGCACAGACCATTTAAGAAATTAATGTGTGCCATGAGGCCTTCCTCGTGGCTCAATGGAAAAGAATCCACCTGCCAATGCGTAAGGTGTGGGTTCCATCCCTGGGTCAGGAAGATTCCCCTGGAGAAGGAAATGGCATTCCACTCCAGTCTTCTTGCCTGGGGAATCCCAGGGACAGAGGAGCCTGGTGGGCTTACAGTCCTTGGGGTTGTACAAGAGTTGGACATGAACAGCAACAAGGTGCTATGAGGTCTTCTTTATCATGCAAGTAACTGGATGGGAACGGGGTTAATCGGTTATTAGGGAAGGCTTTTATTAAGGTGGTGACTGGGTCACCTCCACTGCAAATATCAGGGATCAGCAAGTGCAAAGACACTAGAAAACAAGCAGAAAGAAGGTCTATGTGGCTAAGGCATAGTGAGCAGGGGGAAACATGGCAGGTGGGCTCAAAGAGAGAGGTGAGCCAAACCAGGGGGGATGTGAGAGGTCAAGGTCAGGTGTTTAGACTTATTTTAATTCAATGGAAGGCCATTAGAGGCTCTCTATGGAGAATGATCTGTTCTGGTGAACAGTTTTAAAAGATCACTTTGGCTTCTATGTGGAGACTAGATTGTAGGAAGGGAGGCAGTGAGCCTAACTAGGAAAGCATCACAAAAGTTGGACCTTCTAGAAATGTGGCTTGGGCTAGGGTCGGGTACCATTAAAAGTGAAGAGATGCTGGATACATTTTGGAGGTGAAGGCAAGTGGGTTTGAAGATGGCTCGATGAGGGGGGACGGAGGAGAAGGGATCTGGGATCACTTTAGGTAAGGGTTCGTGCAACTGTCTGGCTGGTGATGCCACTTGCTAAAATGGGAAGGCTGGGAGAAGAACAGGTTGAGAAGGGGAATCGAAATTTCTGTTTTGATCTTTTTCACTTCAAGCATCTACAGTTATAACAAAGAGGAGATTCCAACTGGGCAGTGATAAACACATAATCTGAACCTTAAATCTACCTAAGAGGAGAGAGAGATCGGGTCTACAGCTCAAAAGCATGGTGCTCTCTCTTCCTCATTCCCTGCTGCCCCTGACCGGAAGGTTTTGCCTCCATTCACTTCTTGACCTAACTCCTGTATGCCAGGAAGTCTTCCCAGATCTCTGGTCTGGGTTAAGTGACTCCCTTCTCTGCCCTGTTCAAAGATTTATCATAGCGTTTAGTTTATCACACTCTTATCTCTTTAAATCTGTTTCCCTCCTTATCGTGAAATGTCTTTAGAGGGTGACTTTGTCTTATTCTTCATCTTCGTATTCTTAGCTACTAGTACAGTGGCCAGCTCAAGATAATTCAATGAAATGTCTGATGTTAAATAAAGAAAATCTATTTTATTAGGTGTACCTCCAGAGTGTCACATTACCTAGATAGTGAGGTAAAAAGAAGCAAGAACAAGCAGAAATAAAGGTAGGCACATCATGGTTGAAAACAATTAATGGCAAGGCAGGTGGCTCACCTCCATCTGAAGCTGGACTTCTCAGACTTATTGCTTAGTCTTTCAGTTGTGTCCAACTCTTTTGCGAACCCATGGACTGTAGCCCATCAGGCTCCTCTGTCCATAGAATTCTCCAAGCAAGAATACTAGAGTGGGTTGCCATGCTCTCCTCCAGGGGATCTTTCAAACCCACAGAGTGAACCTGCATCTCTTACATTGGCAGGCAGATTCTTTACCACGGAGCCACCTGGAAAGCCCCTCTCAAACTTAAGGAAGCTACAAATCACCTAAATATCTTATTGAAACGTAGATTCTCATTCTGTGAGGTGGCACCCTAGATTCTGTATTTCCAACAAGTTCCCAGGAGATATTTGTTCTCTATTTAGATCATCTAATCCTGGGGCAGGAATTTAATACACTGTTCTCCTAACCCCACCTGTCCCAGGTCCCACCTGAGAATTGCCATCCGTGACAAGCACTATAGTGACCAACAACAGGAACTGTATTGTGAACATGAACATGTGGAGGCAGACAGTGGACCACTCCTGCCTTAGAAGGAAACTTCAACCTTGCACAGCCTTACCACTTTTTAAAAATGGCACATCGTGCAATATGAGTTGACCCAAATGCTCACAACTAGGGCAGGTATCAGCAACAAAAATTTTGAAAAGATTCTTACATAAAATTCAGGTTTCTCATTCTTGTGGATTCTTATAGCTTCAGCAACTCCAAGATTATAGGCAGCATTCTTTTGATTCTGTTCTCTACTAGCCAGACTTCTCATCTTTGAAAAAAAATCATTACATGTTGAAATAGTCTTTAAAAATTTAATTCTACTACATTAAAATAAATAAATAAATATATATATATTTATATATATATTAAAATAACCCAACTAAGGTAGAAACCTGCCTTTGGGAGGTAATGGTACTTTCTGATGTGTTTATATATATATATATTTTAAAGTGGGCTTTTGTTTCCCATTCCTGGACTCTAGGCACCACTTCTACAGGGATCATAAGAAGGAAGGAAGATTTCAGGAATGGTTCCCTATGATATCACAAGAAGGCAGTAGAGCCAGTTATTGAAAAGTTCAGAAATCAGGATAGAGCAAAGGTGAAGGCGCCATTCCATCTTTACTCAAGATAGGCCACGATTCTGAAGGGAAAAGACTTGCCTGGGGTTATATTTTATGATAAATCAAAAATAAAGCCATATACATCCAGGAATTCCACCTTTAAAACTCAGTCCTTAGGGAGGGAAAAAATCAGTAGCAGGTGCAAACACCAACTACGTGGGTATTCATCCCCGGGCTGCTTATTATTAGTGAAAACTTGGACATAACCTAAGTTCGAATTCAGCAGTAGATTAATGATTAAATACACTACCATCAAGCTACACACTGGAGCTTTTTAAATGGCGTTTGATAACTATATTCTCCTGCCCCATGTTAAACATTCCTTAACCGAAGTGCGGAAGTACCTGCTCTTTGAAGATAGTCTCTTGGTCTTTCAACATGAGATACTCCTGGATGAGTCGCTCATCCTCTATCTCTCTCCTCCTCCTCTCCTCAGTGTAGTACAGTGGGGAATTTCGCTGTGCTCGTTGCAAGCATATGTAACACATTTCCTATAACATCGAGTTTTAGGGCAAATTTATTTTTACCTTTTACTTTTTTGCTCTGCATTTCCTTCCTAAGCTCTCCAAAGGTTAGGGGTGTCAAGAAGTAGACTTCATAAAAGGATGTATTCGTGATATTATCCAAATGGGATTTTTCAGAGGCTTGCAAATATTCCAGAGGATTGATTCAACTCTTACTTGAACAGATGTGTTTAAAGCAACTGAAAATTAGAGATTTCCCAGACCTATTTCTGTTAGCTAATAGATTTTGACTAGTAGATAGATTTATCACAGTCCCATTATAGGTCCTGTGTACTTGAGCCATATCCATGTATTAAAGAAAGAGCAATTCCTTGAATTCTCTTTGAGAAGCGGAAGTCAGAAGGAGATTCTAGCTGGGCTCTGTTTCTTTGAAGACACTGTACCTGTCCTGCCCTATGATGGTCCTTGCAAGAAGTGCCTGGAGAAATTTTAGGCTTCATTGCATGATCATTTTTCAGTCCACCTGGAAATGATACACTATAAAAAAATAAAAATAAAAATAAAAAAATAAAAACAATGCAATATTAATTAATATTAATGTAGCCTGACATCAATTATAATCAATGATGAATGATAATTTTAGAAACAAGTATAAATACAAGAAGGCTTCCGAGGTGGCACGAGTAGTAAAGAACTAGCCTACCAATACAGGAGACATAAAAGATGCAGCTTCGATCTCTGGGATGGGAAGATCCCCTGGAGGAGGGCATGGCAACCCACCCCAGTGACCCTGCCTGGAGAATCCCATGGACAGAGGAGCCTGGTAGTCTGCAGTCCATAGCGTTGCAAAGAGTCAGATGTGACTGAAGTGACTAAGCATCCATGCACACATAAATATAAGAAAATAAAAATATCTCAGCAGTTTTCTTTACAGTATCTACATGCATAGAGATTAAAAACCTAACCTTTATATCAGATAAATTCGTGTTCAAACTCCGACTTTCTTTATTAGAAGTTGACTGGCATTAGACAAACTGGATAATTGTACAAAGTCTCAGTTACCAATTCAGTGAAATTGGGATAAAACTTACTCATTCTACAAAAATTTACTGAGTGTTTACTAGGTGTACTGCTCTCAGCATGGGAGAGGCAGTGAAGAACAAAACACACATACAAAAAAAAAAAGCTCTGTCCTCATGGAATTAACATGCTGATGGGAGCAGACAGTCAATAAACAAGATGAATGAATTATATAGTCTGTTTGATGGTGATAAATACCATGCAGTGCTGGAGGAATGGAGTATTAAATCATGAATACAATGGCCAGGGAAATTCTCACCAGAAAGGTGACATTTGAGCAACTTGAAGGCAATAAAAGAATAATAATAATCAGATATCTGATGGAAAAGAATCTAGTGGAGCAAATGAGTACTAAGGACTTGAAGTGGGAGCATGTCTGTGTTCAGTGTGGCTGGAGGAAGTAAGAGAGGGATCAGAGATCAGGCAAGACTTTGAAGGCCATGGTGATGACTTTAGCTTTCACCCTGGGTGAGAATGGGAGCCACTGAAGAATGGAGAGGGTGCTGTTGAGAATGCAGCCATTGAATGGGAGCCATATCCAGTATTAGCAAAGCTACCAAGAACACAGCAGTTCTTCATATTTTGGTTACTGGGAAGATCAGTTTTGGTATTACCTACTTGAGGGTAACTGGTGCATGGTGCACACACGCTAAGTCACTTCAGCTGTGTCCAACTCTTTGCGGCCCCATGAACTGCACTCCACCAGGCTCCTCTGTCCATGGGATGCTTGAGGCAAGAATACTGGAGCAGGTTGCCATGCCCTCCTCCGAGGATCTTCCTGACCCAGGGACCAAACCCACATCTCTTACGTCTCCTGCTTCGGCTGGTGGGTCCTTTAAAACTAGCACCACTTTGGAAGCCCTGAAGATGACTGGTAATGCATATTAAAAACATGAAAAACGGACTCATCACTTATGACTGAAATTTCACTTAAAGCTTCTTTCCTATAGAATATGCAGATGTGTTCAAAGAATTATGTGATTATATTTGTTTCAACATTTATAAAAACTAAAAATCACCTATGTATACAGGAGATTTGTTAAACGAAAGGTTTAATAAACGAGATGAGCAATCATTTGTTCATCTTTTAGACTATTTAAAGCCATAGGGAATTTTTCACCACTTAAATTGTTGAGTATAGCAAAGGTTCGTATGATATAATCTCAGTTTTCTTTAAAATGTATGTACATGTTTCAAGTATAAATATATGCCCATGTTATAATACATATGCATTGAAATGAAGGATATACACCCATAACATTACAGAAAACTTCTGTTCGGTGGAGTTACAGGTGACTGTTTTTGTATCTCTTGCTTTTCTCATTTCTTCTAAAATTTCTTTGACAAATGCATACTACTTTAGTAATGAGCACACACAACAAAAACAAAGAAGACAAAAAATTGGTTGTTTGGTCAACTTCTATAGGAAAACTTTACTAGGAATCACTAATAATTCGTAATTAGAATCCCAAAGGAAATCAACCCTGAATATTCATTGGAAGGACTGATGCTGAAGCTGAAGCTCCAAAAGTTTGGCCATCTGATGCGAAGAACTGACTCATTAGAAAAGACCCTGATGTTGGGGAAAATTGAAGGTAGCAGAAGGGAACGATAGAGGATGAGATGTTTAGATGGCATCACTGACTCAACAGACATGAGTTTGAGCGAGCTCTGGGAGTTGGTGAAGGACAGGGAAGCCTGGTGTGCTGCAGCCCATGGGGTTGCAAAGAGTCACACAAACTTAGTGACTAAACAACAACAAAGCCATGTTTGGCAAAAATGCTTTCCAATTTGATCTAAGCATGAACCTGTGTCATATTATAATATCCACACACAGAAATCAAGAAAAGTTTTCCCTAATTCATGAGGGAAGTTAGATGTTTTCTCCTCTGTGCTGCTTTGTTTCCACCTCCGTGAAAGCATTTATCCTCAGTTCAGTTCAGTTGCTCAGTCGTGTCCGACTCTTTGTGACCCCATGAATCGAAGCACGCCAGACCTCCCTGTTCATCACCATCTCTCGGAGTTCACTCAGACTCACGTCCATCGAGTCCGTGATGCCATCCAGCCATCTCATCCTCAGTCGTCCCCTTCTCCTCCTGCCCCCAATCCCTCCCAGCATCAGAGTCTTTCCCAGTGAGTCAACTCTTCCCATGAGGTGGCCAAAGTACTGGAGTTTCAGCTTTGGCATCATTCCTTCCAAAGAAATCCCAGGGCTGATCTCCTTCAGAATGGACTGGCTGGATCTCCTTGCAGTCCAATGGACTCTCAAGAGTCTTCTCCAACACCACAGTTCAAAATCATCAATTCTTCGGCACTCAGCCTTCTTCACAGTCCAACTCTCACATCCATACATGACCACTGGAAAAACCATAGCCTTGACTAGACGGACCTTAGTCGGCAAAGTAATGTCTCTGCTTTTGAATATGCTATCTAGGTTGGTCATAACTTTTCTTCCAAGGAGTAAGCGTCTTTTAATTTCATGGCTGCAGTCACCATCTGCAGTGATTTTGGAGCCCCAAAAATAAAGTCTGACACTGTTTCCACTGTTTCCTCTTTCCTCTATTTCCCATGAAGTGATGGGACCAGATGCCATGACCTTCATTGTCTGAATGTTGAGCTTTAAGCCAACTTTTTCACTCTCCTCTTTCACTTTCATCAAGAGGCCCTTTAGCTCCTCTTCACTTTCTGCCATAAGTGTGGTGTCATCTGCATATCTGAGGTGATTGATATTTCCCCCGGCAATCTTGATTCCAGCTTGTGTTTCTTCCAGCTCAGCGTTTCTCATGATGTACTCTACATATAAGTCAAATAAGCAGGGTGACAATATACAGCCCTGATGCACTCCTTTTCCTATTTGGAACCAGTCTGTTGTTCCATGTCCAGTTCTAACTGCTGCTTCCTGACCTGCATACAGATTTCTCAAGAGGCAGGTCAGGTGGTCTGGTATTCCCATCTCTTTCAGAATTTCCACAGTTGATTGTGATCCACACAGTCAAAGGCTTTGGCATAGTCAATAAAGCAGAAATAGATGTTTAGATGTTTTTCTGGAACTCTCTTGCTTTTTCCATGATCCAGTGGATGTTGGCAATTTGATCTCTGGTTCCTCTGCCTTTTCTAAAACCAGCTTGAACATCAGGAAGTTCATAGTTCACGTATTGCTGAAGCCTGGCTTGGAGAATTTTGAGCATTACTTTACTAGCATGTGAGATGAGTGCAATTGTACAGTAGTTTGAGCATTCTTTGGCATTGCCTTTCTTTGGAATTGGAATAAAACTGACCTTTTCCAGTCCTGTGGCCACTGCTGAGTTTTCCCAATTTGCTGGCATATTGAGTGCAGCATTTTCACAGCATCATCTTTCAGGATTTGAAACAGCTCCACTGGAATTCCATCACCTCCACTAGCTTTGTTCGTAGTGATGCTTTCTAAGGCCCACTTGACTTCACATTCCAAGATGTCTGGCTCTAGGTGAGTGACCACACCATCGTGATTATCTGGGTCATGAAGCTCTTTTTTTGTACAGTTCTTCTGTGTATTCTTGCCACCTCTTCTTAATATCATCTGCTTCTGTTAGGTCCAGACCATTTCTGTCCTTTATCGAGCCCATCTTTGCATGAAATGTTCCTAGCATTTATCCTACTGAATCATAATTTATTACTCTGGTTTTCCCACAGGTTGTGAGTGCTGGTCATCATTACCACCTTCATCACCTGGCATGCAGGTGTATTTTAGATGCTAGAATGTAGCATCAGGAATAGTGGGTGAAGGAATGAATGAAAAAAATGAATGCTTTTAAATAAAATTCCCTACATCAAGAAAGGGCGTGAGAATATATTTAGTAAAACACAACAGAAAAAAATACCCAGTGCTTTACCTTTCAAGGTTCATATTCTTCCCACCACTCCCATTCTGCTCCAGTTTATTTGGCAAACTGACATTTGTCCCTTTGGCAGGTCTATCTTGAGCTGTCTTAGGTGATAAAATCTCTGTAGAACGAATGAAAGTGAGTTTCCTTTCAACTCTCAATCAGTGGTTTGTACATAACACAGATTTTTAAAACTCATAATTTTACTTGGGAAAATTTTCACATAAAATGCACTTTCTCATTTTAAACCATTTTCCCTTGACCTAGTGTGGTTAAAATATCTATTTTGCTGTTTACTTATTACATGTAAAGGCTCTGGTTGGGCACTTTAAAAATACAAGAGGCAAGTCTCTGCCCTTGAAGACCTTTCAACAAATATAGTTGGAGAGGAAAAATAAGATACAAACAGAAAACATGAGAGCTCTCATTTGTGGAGGTCTTTCCACCTGCCAAAAATACTGTTTTACACACATTATATAAGTAGCAATTCAGGACAAGGATGCGGAATATCTGAATCTCAGGTAAACAGTGCCATTTTTAACAGTATGACAGAGGAGATGAAGGGAGCCAGTTCAGAATCCATTGATGAGAGAAGTTTCCATGGAGGAAGTGAGATGTGAAAGGGCTACTAAGAGAAACAGAGACACAGACATAGAGATCAAACATACAGACACCAAGGGGGAAAGGTGAGGGGTGGAAGGAACTGGAAGACTGGGGTTGACATATCCCAGTACTACTATACTATGGTACTATACTATGTACTCCAGTACTACTGATGCCAAGTATAAAATAGATAACGAATGAGGACACAGTGAATAGAGAGGGAGCTCTGCTTAATGCAATCACTGCGGTGGCCTGAATGGGAAAGAAGTCCAAGCAAGAGGGGATATATGTACAGATACAGCTCAGTCACTGCTCTTGAGCAGAAACTAAAACAACACTGTAAGGCAATTGTACTCCAATGAAAATTAATTTAAAAAAAAAAAAAGGCTGATGAGAGGAGAGTAGGATTGGGATAGACTGTAAGAAAAGGAAGGGAATTCTAAGCAGGAGAAGAGTGAACAACAGCCTGAAGTCAAGGAAGAGCAGGCACGTTAGGAGAATATGAATAGACAAACTCTAGAAAGAGTCCATAGGAAACTGACAAGTGAAGCTAAAGAATGAAAGCATCTATCAGGCAAAAAGCTGATGTGCAAGCCTATAGGCCACACGTCACAAAACCAACATTCATAAGCCAACATTTACCCATTGATAAATGTTTTGTTTGGCCTAGTTAGCTTTTTTCTTTCTTGAATGTCAATACAGTAGTGAACACTGGACTCAGTGGGAGAAGGCGAGGGTGGGATGATTTGAGATAATAGCATTGAAACATATATCTTACCACATGTAAAACAGATGACCAGTGCAAGTTCCATGCATGAAACAGGGCACCCAAAACTGGTGTTCTGTGACAACCCAGAGGGGTGACGTGAGGAGGGAGGTGGGAGGGAGGGTCAGGATGGGAGGGGACACATGTATACTTGTGACCGATTCATGCTGATGTATGGCAAAACCATCACAATACTGTAAAATAATTATCCTTCAATTAAAATAAATTAAAATAATTAATACATTTCACAAGTCAGGATCTGTGCTTCTCTTGAAAAATTAGACAATTTGCTACTACTTGGCTTACACTTGCACTCATCTCACATGCTAGTAAAGTAATGCTCAAAATTCTCCACGCCAGGCTTCAGCAAAACATGAGCAGTGAACTTCCAGATGTTCAAGCTGGTTTTCGAAAAGGCAGATGAACCAGAGATCAAATTGCCAACATCCACTGGACCATCGAAAAAGCAAGAGAGTTCCAGAAAAAACATCTATTTCTGCTTTATTGACTATGCCAAAGCCTTTGACTGTGTGGATCACAATCAACTGTGAAAAATTCTGAAAGAGATGGGAATACCAGACCACTTGACCTGCCTCTTGAGAAACCTATATGCAGGTCAGGAAGCAACAGTTAGAACTGGACATGGAACAACAGACTGGTTCCAAATAGGAAAAGGAGTACGTCAAGGTTGTATACTGTCACCCTGCTTTTCAACTTATATGCAGAGTACATCATGAGAAATGCTGGACTGGAAGAAGCACAAGCTGGAATCAAGATTGCAGAGAGAAATATCAGTCACCTCAGATATGCAGATGACACCACCCTTATGGCAGAAAGTGAAGAGGAATTAAAAAGCCTCTTGATGAAAGTGAAAGAGGAGAGTGAAAAAGTTGGCTTAAAGCTCACCATTCAGAAAATGAAGATCATGGCATTGGTCCCATCACTTCATGGGAAATAGGGGAAAGAGGAAACAGTGGAAACAGTGTCAGACTTTATTTGTGGGGAGCTCCAAAATCACTGCAGATGGTGACTGCAGCCATGAAATTAAGACGCTTACTCCTTGGAAGAAAAGTTATGACTAACCTAGATGGCATATTAAAAGAAGAGACATTACTTTGCCAACAAAGTTCCATCTAGTCAAGGCTATGGTTTTCCAGTGGTCATGTATGGATGTGAAAGTTGGACTGTGAAGAAGGCTGAGTGCTGAAGAATTGATGCTTTTGAACTGTGGTGTTGGAGAAGACTCTTGAGAGTCCCTTGGACTGCAAGGAGGTACAACCAGTCCATTCTAAAGGAGATCAGTCCTGGGTGTTCTTTGGCAGGAATGGTGCTAAAGCTGAAACTCCAGTACTTTGGCCACCTCATGCGAAGAGTTGACTCATTGGAAAAAAACTCTGATGCTGGGGATTGGGGGCAGGAGGAGAAGAGGACGACAGAGGATGAGATGGCTGGATGGCATCACCAACTCAATGGACGTGAGTTTGAGTGAACTCTGGGAGTTGGTATGGACAGGGAGGCCTGATGTGCTGCAATTCATGGGGTCACAAAGAGTCAGACATGACTGAGTGACTGAACTGAATTGAACTGGCTCACATTTCCACAAATCAATAGTCTGCTGGAGGAATAAGTCTCCAAGTATATAGTCTGGCAACCCCTGGCAATCTCTAAGAGTCTTTCAAAAAGTCTTTGAAGACCTAGGATTTTCCTCACATGCCCCAACCAAAACAATATATTACAACAGATTATATGATGACACAGATATGAGAATCTGCTATCTTCTATAAATCCAGGTGCCAAAGATGTAAAGATACCATTCTTCATTTTTCATAAAAATTATTGATGCTAACATGTCTCCCTGCCATGTGACATCCAGCTCAGTTCATGCATTTATGTTACCTGCCTGGATCTTGCAGGCAGCTGAGATTTGAGTAGTGAGGAGTAAGCAAAGAGATCACAGTCTAAAAGTCTGAGTGTCATAAAGTGGTTAGCATGAGATACAGGATTCCAGGAATAGGCGATGTTTGTTAGATAGAAGAATACAGTGATTATTCATGAAATGAACTTTATTTTGGCCATCAGAGTTGCTAAGCAATATGGCATGGCTCACAAGGAATAAAGAGTCACAGATTATACCCAGAAATCAGTGACCTACCTGGGACACCTTCTTCTTTGTCTGACTGGTCTTTTAATTTGTCCTTTCTCTGTCTATTCTGTCCATCTTCTTCTGTAATGGTCTCCATAGGTGGTTTCTTCTCCATCTCCTTGAGCCCAATCCTGGAATGAGCCAAGATGTGTCCATAGGCGAATGTGTAAATCTCTTAATTCTGAGAAGCAGCCAAATGAGCTGATGGATTCTGAATGAAATAAGCTTATGTGTCTCAAGGGAGGGAAGTGCTTTTATTTGCTGAGTATGAATCATGGACTCATTCTCTTTGGGGTTAAGCCTGGGAACCAACCAAGACTCTCCCCCACTATACTGAGGACCCTAAAGAAGCTTTTATATAGATAAACTGCTCTGAAAACCTGGATTAAAGTTTTGGGGTTTTATTTCAGCTTGAATTCATTTGTCTTTTCTAGCTCTGTAAGCAGATGCCACAGTCCTGAAACAGTGGATGGTGGCCACTGGATAACTTGGAGGCATGGATTCAGGCAGGGCCTGGTAGGCAGGATATGCCCAGAAGTGAGCACTCCTCTCCTCCCTCTTCCTCCTCCTCACTGCTCCATCCTCTCCCCAGGCAAGAGTGAGGGGCTTACAGAGGCGAGGAGAAGGGGTTTGTTCAGTTGATGTCAGTAACTGCAGCTTTTCTCTGGTCCCAGGAATGGGGTGCTGGCTTAGAGGTGGGAAGGAAGGGTGGGGTGGGCACGGTGCTTGCAGTACATTCAGAGGCCAAGCTTCACATAAAGGAAATACCTACAGTTGCTTTGAGGATCCGAGTCCTCCTGTCCATTGCCAGGCTCTCTAATGGACAGGACCGTCCATCTGTCCCATTAACTAACTGCAATTATTTCCCTCCTGGAGTGCTTAAGCCAAACTATGTCCAAGGGGACAGCCAAATTTGCCTCCCAAAATACAATCAAAATAAAGTTATTTTGAATCCATGGATTTTCTTTTTAATGAGTAAGGCAACATGCTTCAGTGGAAACAGCACTGAGACAGTCAGGGGCCACGGTTTTATTTCTGACTTGGCCCCCTGCTGTGTAATCATTTCATCTGGAAGATGAAGAGGCTGGACTAATTAATCTTTAAAGGCTTATTCTCCCCTTCACACTGATTATGCTGAGGTCTGTATCATATAGCTTTTCCAGGAAGGACTGGTTCCAAACCAACAAACAGAAGAGGATGTCACAGACACCACCTCCCCCGCCCCCTCCCCCAAAATAGAAAATACTCTGAGACAAAAAAATGAGAAAACTATTTTGGAAAATAGTTTACTATTTCCCAAAATTCCTTTACCCAAAATGCATAGTAGTTAGTGGCACAGCAATTAAGATTAAAAATATGATTAAGAGCTCATAATGGGTAAGTAACGACCAAACTGGAAATAAAACCCAAGTCTGCTGACTCCTATTGCAGTGCTTTTAATACTGCATCCTGAAACTGCAGATGTGACTGCAGCCATGAAATTAAAAGATGCTTGCTCCTTGGAAGAAAAGTTATGACCAACCTAGACAGCATATTAAAAAGCAGAGACATTACTTTGCCAACAAAGGTCCATGTAGTCAAAGTTACGGTTTTCCAGTAGTCATGTATTGATGTAAGAGTTGGACTATAAAGAAAGCTGAGTGCTAAAGAATTGATACTTTTGAATTACAGTGTTGGAGAATACGTCTGAGAGTCCCTTGGACAGCAAGGAGATCGAACCAGTCCGTCCTAAAGGAAATAAGTCCTGAATATTCACTGGAAGGACTGATGCTGAAGCTGAAACTCCAATACTTTGGCCACCTGATGCAAAGAACTGACTCATTGGAAAATGCCCTGATGCTGGGAAAGATTCAAGGTGGGAGGAGAAGAGGACAACAGAGGATGAGATGGTTGGGTGGCATCACTGAGTCAGTGGACATGAGTTTGAGTAAACTCTGGGAGTTGGACAGGGAGGCCTGGCATGCTGCAGTCTATTGGGTCGCAAAGAGCTGGACACACTGAGCAACTGAACTAACTGAAGTGATACTTCACTTGTTAAAAAAAAAAAAGAATGAAAACTACATGCTGAATGCCTAAAACTAACACAACATTGCAAATGAACTATACTTCAATAAAATTTTTAATTAAAAATAGAATTAAAGTTATAATTAATTTTGCTCCTTTATAAAATTATAATACATATCTCAAGTGGTTGTCAGTTCAGTTCAGTTCAGTCACTCAGTCGTGTCCGACTCTTTGCGACCCCATGAATCGCAGCACGCCAGGCCTCCCCCCTTCATCACCATCTCCCGGAGTTCACTCAGACTCACATCCATCGAGTCCGTGATGCCATCCAGCCATCTCATCCTCGGTCGTCCCCTTCTCCTCCTGCCCCCAATCCCTCTCAGCATCAGAGTCTTTCCCAGTGAGTCTACTCTTCCCATGAGGTGGCCAAAGTACTGTAGTTTCAGCTTCAGCATCATTCCTTCCAAAGAAATCCCAGGGTTGATCTCCTTCAGAATGGACTGGTTGGATCTCCTTGCAGTCCAAGGGACTCTCAAGAGTCTTCTCCAACACCACAGTTCAAAAGCATCAATTCTTCGGCGCTCAGCCTTCTTCACAGTCCAACTCTCACATCCATACATGACCACAGGAAAAACCATAGCCTTGACTAGACGGACCTTAGTCGGCAAAGTAATGTCTCTGCTTTTGAATATGCTATCTAGGTTGGTCATAACTTTTCTTCCAAGGAGTAAGCGTCTTTTAATTTCACGGCTGCAGTCACCATCTGCAGTGATTTTGGAGCCCCCAAAAATAAAGTCTGACACTGTTTCCACTAGATTAAATGCAAGACTATTAAGAAAGTGCTTAACAATATCTCCAACTAGTAAGTGCTCCATAGACGATTGCTATTGTTATTGTCATTACAATATTATCATTTTTGTTATCATTATCATTATTATATTCAGCAGCATCAGCAGCCATTGAAAACACTCACTATGCTGTTGGGGTGAAGCTGTATCTTATCTTTCTAACCCCCTTCCATGTTAAAAATCAAATCTTAGACAGCTGTTAGTCTAGAGTGCATGATGAGGAAGGGACTAGGCCAGAGGAAGGGGTGAAAGGTAGAAAAAAGCCTAGTGGATGAGAAAAATTTTACTGATACTTGCAAGGACTAAGGTTGGTGAGAGGCAGTAAGAGAATTACCAGGGAACCAAGAGTTTTTATTGTTGTTTTTTAAAGTATTCTAAGTGTCCGTTGTTTTTTAACTTAACTACAGAAAGTGCATGCAATAAACTCATTTGCTAGAACACAAAGAGAGAGCAAGAGAGAGCTGCACTAGATGGAGCATGGGCTAGAAAACTCAGGTGCAAAACACTGTCCAATTCCATCAAAGGTTGGCGAGGACGGCCATGCCCAGAGGAACCTGTGGAGGAAAGCACTGACCTTGGAAATGCAAGCACACTGTTGGGTCGCTTCTCCAAGTTCTCTCTGCTAGACAACACTGAGTCCACCGTGTCAGGCCTCTGGGGACAGGGAAGAAGACAGGTTACATTTGGGCTGTGGTCCAGGACACAGACAATCAGAGCCACAGGCTGCTCGAAGGCCTCAGACTACCATGATACCCTCCACTGTTATTTCTGTTTAGGGCTTAAAGTCTAGAACTTAACATCCAAAGAAGAATGATCTCATTTATCAAAGCAGTCACCTTGCTTGATATCATCCCAATTTCATTGTGTTGCCTTTTCTCAAACCATTTCCTCCTTGGAAATTGCCCTCAGGATTGACAGTTCCTCATCTTTAAGAGGACAGCCAACTTCTTGAAAATCTTAGGAATATGAGCAAGCTGGCTAGTTCCACTCTTGACCCAAATAACTCTAAAACTGGGTAGTTGAGAGAAGGACTTTGGAGTCAGCTATCCTGTTTAAATCCCCACACTGCTAACAGCAAGAAGATCAAACCAGTCAATCCTAAAGGAAATCAACCCTGAATATTCTTTGGAAAGACTGACGTTGAATCTCCAATACTTTGGCCAGCTGATGCAAAGAGCTGACTCATTGGAAAAGCCCTGACACTGGGAAAGACTGAGGGCAAAAGGAGAAAAAGAGTGACAGAGGATGAGATGGTTGGATGGCATCATCAACTCAAAGGACATGAATTTGAGCAAGCTGTGGAAGATAGTGAAGGACAGGGAAGACTGGCATGCTGCAGTCCTTGGGTCACAAAGAGTCAGACATGACTGAGAGACTGAACAACAGCAACAACAGCTATAAAGCTTTAGACCCTAGATATGTGGGATCAAATTCACAGGACTTTTAGGAGGTACTATATATAAGTGGCTAGCACATAAAAGCACTCCACAAATAGTGACAATTACAATTATTATATATAATATATATTTATTATAATCTACAAAATATATTTATAATTCATAAAATATTTAATAATTATATATTATATCTAATAATCACATTATTAAATTATACTCATATAGAATAATGTGTAAAATTATTCTTTTGGATTAATGATCTGGTTTACAAAAGGCTTTGAAGGAGATTCTAAAGATTGAAGTTTTAAAAATATTTTGAGCTAAAGCAGCATCACTGAAATTGGCACACAACTTCCTAAGAGAACTCTTCCACAAGACAGCACTCGGGTTTACGTTATGGAACATTTAGAGGAAAAACAGTCACTGTCACAACTTTACAGCGGTTTAATGAAATCTGTTTTACAGGCATTAATGAATATTTGACTCAACCTAAAGTTCCATGATTAAGTACTTTCAGGCAGTTAAAGCTGCTTCTTTCCAGCCAGACTTCTCACGTCCTTTAACATACCTATCTGCTTTGGCCTATAGAGCTTTTTTTAATAGGATATCCACTGAGAGCAGTTCTTTTGGAAAACTCTCCTTAAAAGGTACATCTTAGAGAACAGCAGGCCAAATGAAGCAATATCCTGTATCAAAGCTTACAAAGTTCTGCAGAATCCCTGAGGGTGAGAGATGGAGCAGCACTTTGGCCTTGTTTCTGATTTTACACATTCTGCCTGTATTTTCATGAAAACGAGAGGATCATACTCATGTGTGTGTGTCTCCACTCTGCACACACAGGGTTGGCATCCCTCTGAGCCATCCTGTATGAACCCAGGATGTGGAGAAAACACCAAGGGCCTAAGTATGCATAACTCCATCTCCTAAACCCCCATCCCAGAGGACTGCAAAAGGAGAAATCAGAAGGGAGAACTAAACCATATGTATAACATTTTCTTTCATAGCTCTTTCATTTAAAAAAAAAAAAAAAAGAAAGTCAGGCTTTTGCTCTATGGGTCACAAGATTATATAACATTCATGATAATCCAATTCATCCATCCCAAATTAGTACATTCAGATTCAATTACTTCTTAACAAGGACTTGTATATATAGCACCTAGAACTCTGCTCAATGCTATGTGACAGCCTGGATGGGAGGGGAGTTTGGGGGAGAATGGGTACATGAATATGTATGGCCAAATCTCTTCACTGTTTACCTGGAACTATTACAACACTGTTAATCAGCTATTCCCCAAAACAAAATAAAAGGTTTAAAAAAAAGAGTTTCACAATTTCATTCACCATTGCAATGAAAAGAATGAAATACTTAAGAATATATCAACCTAAAGAAACAAAAGACCTATATATAGAAAATTATGAAACACTGATGAAAGAAATCAAAGAGGACACAAATAGATGGAGAAATATACCATGTTCATGGATTGGAAAAATGAATATAGTGAAAATGAGTATACTACCCAAAGCAATCTATAGATTCAATGTAATCCCTATCAAGCTACCAACGGGATTTTTCACAGAACTAGAACAAGTAATTTCACAATTTGTATGGAAATACAAAAAACCTCGAATAGCCAAAGCAATCCTAAGAAAGAAGGATGGAACTGGAGGAATCAACCTGCCTGACTTCAGGCACTTCTACAAAGCTACAGTCATCAGGACAGTATGGTACTGGCACAAAGACAGATATATAGGTCAATGGAACAAAACAGAAAGCCCAGAGATAAATCCATGCACCTATGGACACCTTATCTTTGACAAAGGAGGCAAGAATATACAATGGATTAAAGACAATCTATTTAACAAGTGGTGCTGGGGAAACTGGTCAACCACTTGTAAAAGAATGAAACTAGAACACTTTCTAACACCATACACAAAAATAAACTCAAACGGATCAAAGATCTAAACATAAGACCAGAAACTACAAAACTCCTAGAGGAGAATATAGGCAAAACACTCTCTGACATAAATCACAGCAGGATCCTCTATGGCCCACCTCCCAGAATACTGGAAATAAAAGCAAAAATAAACAAGTTGGACCTAATTAAAATTAAAACCTTCTGCACAACAAAGGAAATTATAAGCAAGGTGAAAAGACAGCCTTCAGAATGGGAGAAAATAATAGCAAATGAAGCAACTGACAAACAACTAATCTCAAAAATATACAAACAACTCCTGAAGCTCAATTCCAGAAAAATAAACAGCCCAATCAAAAAATAGGCCAAAGAACTAAACAGACAGTTCTCCAAAGAAGACATACAGATGGCTAACAAACACATGAAAAGATGCTCAACATCACTCATTATCAGAGAAATGCAAATCAAAACCACAATGAGGTACCATTTCACACCAGTCAGAATGGCTGCGATCCAAAAATCCACAAACAATAAATGCTGGAGAGGATGTGGAGAAAAGGGAATCCTCTTACACTGTTGGTAGGCATGTAAACTAGTACAGCCACTATGGAGAATAGTGTGGAGATTCCTTAAAAACTGGAAATAGAACTGCCATATGACCCAGTAATCCCACTGCTGGACATACGTACCAAGGAAACCAGAATTGAAAGAGACACATGTACCCCAATGTTTATCGCAGCACTGTTTATAATAGCCAGGACATGGAAACAATCTAGATGTCCATCAGCAGACGAATGCATAAGAAAGCTGTGGTACATATACAGGATGGATATATGTGTGTGTGTGTGTGTGTATATATATATACATGATATATATGATGATGATATACACAAAAATATGTGATATTATGTGATAAAATGTGTGGTATTGTGTGATAATATGTGATGACATATTACTCAGCCATTAAAAAGAATACATTTGAATCAGTTCTAATGAGGTGGATGAAACTGAAGCCTATTATACAGAGTGAAGTAAGCCAGAAAGAAAAACTCCAATACTATATACTAACACATATATGTGGAATTTAGAAAGATGGTAATGATAACCCTGTATGCAAGACAGCAAACAAGACACAGATGTATAGAACAGTCTTTTGGACTCTGTGGGAGAGGGAGAGGGTGGGATGATATGGGAGAATGGCACTGAAACATGTATATTATCATATGTGAAACAGATCGCCAGTCCAGGTTTGATGCATGAGATAGGGCATTCAGGGCTGGTGCACTGGGATGACCCTGAGGGATGGGATGGGGAGGGAGGTGGGAGGGTGGGTCAGGATGGGGAACACATGTACACCCATGGCTGATTCATATCAATGTATGGCAAAAAAAAAAAAAAAAAAAACCCACAATATTGTAAAGTAACTAGCCTCCAACTAAAATAAGTTGAAAAGAAAAAAAGTTTCAGTTAGCCCTGTTGAATGATTGTTTCACTGCCTCCTTAAAGTCTGCAATGTCCAACTTAGCATGAAGGTCACACTAGCTATAATAGTTAACGGTGAATGGTCAACTATGAAATTTCTTCTAAATAATGCAAATTAAAAGCTGAATATACATTTCTATGACTTGAATTAGAATCTTCTGTAGACTTTCATTAAATAAAATAGTGTAATTGGCACAAAAAAAAGTAATTAGGAAGTCTTGGCTTAAATTTCAGTTCCACTGCTCAACTCCCAGATTTCAGGTTCCCACACAACCTCTCTGAACCCCATTTTTCTCACTGGTAAAATCAGGACAATAATTCTGGTTTTATAAAGTTTTGAGAGTCAAATAAAATAATATATGTAGAAAAAACTTTTCAAACTATAAGGTACTAGCCTATAAAATGTTCATAATTATGAGTTTCTACTATTGTTTATAATTTTCCAGTTGGCATTGACACAAAACTTAGTTCCTTAACCCTTCTAACTTTTTGTCAAAGAGTTAATAATCTATAAACAAGCACTTCTTTGACTTGGGTTAACTGCCATTTAAAATATCTCAACCTTGTTGTTGTTTTAGTCGCTAAGTCCTGTCTGACTCTTTACGACCCCCTGGACTGTAGCGCACCAGGTCCTTCTGTCCGTGGAATTTTCCACGTAAGAATATTGGAGTGAGAGAAAGCGCCAGATATACCATTACTACTTTTATGATCAAATTTTTTTGGGGGGGGATGATGAGGAAGCATGATTTTTTTTTTTAAGAATTTTTTTTCTTTCTTTAAAATTTTTTTTTTTTTAAATTTGTTTTTTCTTCTTTTCTTTTTCATCTTTTTTTCCTAAACTTGCTTAAATTTTTAAGTCTTCTATATTTCTATTTATTATTTTTATAACCTAATATTACTTTTCAAAAAAAAAAACCCTATCATTAAAGCAAACGCCGTATATAATCCTATTGGTGGAGGAAGCTGTCTTTTAATAATTCTGGAGTCTTTTATTATATTTTACTTTTTTTTCTCTTTTTTTTTTTTAATTTCTCTCTCCTTCTTCTTCTCTTCAATATTCTATCTTTAAAAATCCAATCTTTACTCCAGATTTTTAATCTTGGCATTTTGGCATTTGTTGCCAATTTTGTACTTTAAAAACCTAATCTTCAGTACCCAGTTTTACATGAGTGTGAGACTACTGGCTTGACCACTCTCTCCACCTTTGGAATCTCTCTTTTCTCCACCAGGTGGCTTTTGTCTCCCTCCCTCCCTCCCCCTCCTCTTCTCTACCCAACTCTATGAATCTCTGTGCGTTCCAGAAGGTGGAGAATTCTAAGGGAACTGGTCACTGGCCGGATCTGTATTCCTCCTTTCCATCTCCCTCTTTTATCCTCCTGTCCACCTCTATCTACTTCCTCCCTCTCCTCTTCCATGTATAACTCTGTGACCACCTCTGAGCGGTCCAGACTTTGGAGCGCACACAAGAAAGTGGTTACGGGCTAGCTTGCTTTTTCTTCTTTTGATTCCACCTCATCCCATTCCACTCACCTCTAACTACTCCCTCCCTCTTCTCTCCTCCAAGTAACTCAGCGATCCTCTAGGGACGACCCTCAAGGTGGAGAAACCTATCATCATTAACCTAGATGTTATAACATTAGTGCTGAATAGATGGAGAAATCATGAGGCTATTGTAAAAATAAATCTGAAAACCAGAATCAGGAGGCGTAAGTCCAAATCCTGAGATCATCAAAGAATTCCTGAATACAGGGAACATTATCCAATAAGAGCTCATCAAACGCCTTCATACCTATACTGAAATTGAGCACCGCCCAAGGGCCAACAAGCTCCAGAGCAAGACATACCACGCAAATTCTCCAGCAACACAAGAACAAGCCCCTGAGCTTCAATACACAGGCAACTCAAAGTACTCCAAAACCATTGACGTCTCATAACCCATTACTTCACACGTCACAGCATTCCAGAGAGAGGAAGTCCACCTCCACCCACCAGAACTCCAACACAAGCCTCCCTAATCAAGAAACTTTGACAAACCACTGATATAACCCCAAACACAGAGAGGAAGCTCTATAAGAAAGAGAATTCCACAAATTCCCAGAATATAGAAAAGCCACCCCAAACGCAGCAATATAATCAAGATGAAGAGACAGAGGAATACCCAGCAGGTAAAGGAACAGGAGACATGCCCACCAAACCAAACAAAAGAGGAAGAGATAGGGAATCTACCTGAGAAAGAATTCCGAATACTGATAGTGAAAATGATCCAAAATCTTGAAATCAAAATGGAATCACAGATAAATAGCCTGGGATCAAGGATTGAGAAGATGCAAGAAAGGTTTAACAAGGACCTAGAAGAAATAAAAAAGAGTCAACATATAATGAATAATGCAATAAATGAAATCAGAAACACTCTGGAGGCTACAAATAGTAGAATGTCGGAGGCAGAAGATAGGATTAGTGAAATAGAAGATAGAATGGTAGAAATAATTGAATCAGCGAGGGAAAAAGAAAGACGAATTAAAAGAAATGAGGACAACCTCAGAGACCTCCAAGACAATATGAAACAATCCAACATTCGAATTATAGGAGTCCCAGAAGAAGAAGACAAAAAGAAAGACCATGAGAAAATACTTGAGGAGATAATAGTTGAAAACTTCCCTAAAATGGGGAAGGAAATAATCACCCAAGTCCAAGAATCCCAGAGAGTGCCAAACAGGATAAACCCAAGGCGAAACACCCCAAGACATATTTTAATCAAACTAACAAAGACCAAACACAAAGAACAAATATTAAAAGCAGCAAGGGAAAAACAACACATAACACACAAGGGGATCCCATAAGAATAACTGCAGATCTTTCAATAGAAACTCTTCAGGCCAGGAGGGAATGGCAAGACATACTTAAAGTGATGAAAGATAATAACCTTCAGCCAAGACTACTGTACCCAGCAAGGATCTCATTCAAATATGATGGAGAAATCAAAAGCTTTACAGACAAGCAAAAGCTGAGAGAATTCAGCACCACCAAACCAGCTCTCCAACAAATACTAAAGGATAGACTTTAGAAAGGAAACACAAAAAGAACGTATAAACCTGAACCCAAAACAATAAAGTAAATGGCAACAGGAGCATACTTATCAATAATTACCTTAAATGTAAATGGGTTGAATGCCCCAACCAAAAGGCAAATACTGGCTGAATAGATACAAAAACAAGATCCCTATATATGCTGCCTACAAGAGACCCACCTCAAAACAACGGACACATACAGACTAAAAGTGAAGGGCTGGAAAAAGATATTCCATGCAAATAAAGACCAAAAGAAAGCAGGAGTAGCAATACTCATATCCAATAAAATAGACTTTAAAACAAAGGCTGTGAAAAGGGACAAAGAAGGCCACTACATAATGATTAAAGGATCAATCCAAGAAGAAGATATAACAATTATAAATATATATGCACCCAACATAGGAGCACCGCAATATGTAACACAAATGCTAACAAGCATGAAAGGGGAAATTAATAATAACACAATAATAGTGGGAGACTTTAATACCCCACTCACACCTATGGACAGATCAACTAAACAGAAAATTAACAAAGAAATGCAAACGTTAAATGATACAATAGACCAGTTAGACCTAATTGATATCTATAGGACATTTCACCCCAAAACAATGAATTTCACCTTTTACTCAAGTGCACATGGAACCTTTTCCAGGATAGATCACATTCTGGGTCATAAATCTAACCTTGATAAATTCAAAGAAATCGAAATTATTCCAAGCATCTTCTCTGACCATAATGCACTAAGGTTAGATCTCAATTATAGGAGAAAAACTATTAAAAATTCCAACATTTGGAGGCTGAACAACACCCTTCTGAATAATCAACAAATCACAGAAGAAATCAAAAAGAAATCAAAATATGCATCGAAACGAATGAAAATGAAAACACAACTACACAGAACCTTTGGGACACTATAAAAGCAGTCCTAAGAGGAAAGTTCATAGCAATACAGGCATACCTCAAGAAACAAGAAAAAAGTCAAATAAATAACCTAACTCTACACCTAAAGCAACTAGAAAAGGAAGAAATCGAGAACCCCAGAGTTAGTAGAAGGAAAGAAATCCTAAAAATTAGGGCAGAAATAAATGCAAAAGAAACAAAAGAGACCATAGCAAAAATCAACAAAGCAAAAAGCTGGTTCTTTGAAAGGATAAATAAAATTGACAAACCATTAGCCAGACTCATCAAGAAACAAAGAGAAAAAAAATCAAATCAACAAAATTAGAAATGAAAATGGAGAGATCACGACAGACAACTCAGAAATACAAAGTATCATAAGAGACCACTATCAGCAATTATATGCCAATAAAATGGACAACTTGGAAGAAATGGACAAATTCTTAGAAAAGTACAACTTTCCAAAACTGAACCAGGAAGAAATAGAAAATCTTAACAGACCCATCACAAGCATGGAAATTGAAACTGTAATCAGAAATCTTCCAGCAAACAAAAGCCCAGGTCCAGACGGCTTCACAGCTATTCTCCAAAATTTAGACAAGAGCTAACACCTATCTTACTGAAACTATTCCAGAAAATTGCAGACGAAGGTCAACTTCCAAACTCATTCTATGAGGCCACCATCACCCTAATACCAAAACCTGACAAAGACACCACAAAAAAAAAGAAAACTACAGGCCAATATCACTGATGAACATAGATGCAAAAATCCTCAACAAAATCCTAGCAATCAGAATCCAGCAACACATTAAAAAGATCATACACCATGACCAAATGGGCTTTATCCCAGGGATGCAAGGATTCTTCAATATCCGCAAGTCAATCAATGTAATTCATCACATTAACAAACTGAGAAATAAAAATCATATGATTATCTCAATAGATGCAGAAAAAGCCTTTGACAAAATTCAACATCCATTTATGATAAAAACTCTCCAGAAAGCAGGAATAGAAGGAACGTACTTCAACATAATAAAAGCTATATATGACAAACCCACAGCTAACATTATCCTCAATGGTGAAAAATTGAAACCATTTCCCTAAAGTCAGGAACAAGACAAGGGTGTCCACTTTCACCACTACTCTTCAACATCGTACTGGAAGTTTTGGCCACAGCAATCAAAGCAGAAAAAGAAATACAAGGAATCCAAACTGGAAAAGAAGAAGTAAAACTCTCACTGTTTGCAGATGACATGATCCTCTACATAGAAAATCCTAAAGACTCGACCAGAAAACTACTAGAGCTAATCAATGAATATAGTAAAGTTGCAGGATATAAAATCAACACTCAGAAATCCCTTGCATTCCTATACACTATTAATGAGAAAGTAGAAAAAGAAGTTAAGGAAACAATTCCATTCACCATTGCAACGAAAAGAATAAAATACTTAGGAATATTCCTACCTAAAGAAACTAAAGATCTATATATCGAAAACTATAAAACACTGATGAAAGAAATCAAAGAGGACACTAATAGATGGAGAAATATACTATGCTCATGGGTGGGAAGAGTCAATATAGTGAAAATGAGTATACTACCTAAAGCAATCTACAGATTCAATGCAATTCCCATCAAGCTACCAGCAGTATTTTTCACAGAACTAGATCAAATAATCTCAAGATTTGTATGGAAATACAAAAAACCTCAAATAGCCAAAGCAATCTTGAGAAAGAAGAATGGAACTGGAGGAATCAACTTGCCTGACTTCAGGCTCTACTACAAAGCCACAGTCATTAAGACAGTATGGTACTGGCACAAAGACAGAAATATAGATCAATGGAACAAAATAGAAAGCCCTGAGATCAACCCACACACCTATGGACACCTTATCTTCGACAAAGGAGGCAAGAATATACAATGGAATAAAGACAGTCTCTTTAACAGGTGGTGCTGGGAAAACTGGTCAACCACTTGTAAAAGAATGAAACTAGACCTCTTTCTAACACCATACACAAAAATAAACTCAAAATGGATTAAAGATCTAAATGTAAGACCAGAAACTATAAAACTCCTAGAGGAAAACATAGGCAAAACACTCTCTGACATAAATCACAGCAGGATCCTCTATGATCCAACTCCCTGTATACTGGAAATAAAAGCAAAATAAACAAATGGTATCTAATTAAAATTAAAAGCTTCTGCACAACAAAGGAAACTATAAGCAAGGTGAAAAGACAGCCTTCTGAATGGGAGAAAACAATAGCAAATGAAACAACTGACAAACAACTAGTTTCAAAGATATATAAGCAACTTATGCAGCTCAACTCCAGAAAAATAAATGAGCCAATAAAAAAATGGGCCAAAGAACTAAATAGGCATTTCTCCAAAGAAGACATACGGATGGCTAACAAACACATGAAAAGATGCTCAACATCACTCATTATCAGAGAAATGCAAATCAAGACCACAATGAGGTACCATTTCACACCAGTCAGAATGGCTGCGATCCAAAAGTATACAAGCAATAAATGCTGGAGAGGATGTGGAGAAAAGGGAACCCTCTTACACTGCTGGTGGGAATGCAAACTAGTACAGCCACTATGGAAAACAGTGTGGAGATTCCTTAAAAAATTGCAAATAGAACTGCCTTATGACCCAGCAATCCCACTGCTGGGCGTACACACCGAGGAAACCAGAATTGAAAGAGACACATGTACCCCAATGTTCATTGCAGCACTGTTTATAATAGCCAGGACATGGAAACGACCTAGATGTCCATCAGCAGATGAATGGATAAGAAAGCTGTGGTACATATACACAGTGGAGTACTACTCAGCCCTTAAAAAGAATAAATTTGACTCAGTTCTAATGAGATGGATGAAATTGGAACCGACTATGCAGAGTGAAGTAAGCCAGAAAGAAAAACACCAATACAGTATACTGACACATATATATGGAATTTAGAAGATAGTAATGATGACCCTATATGTGAGACAACAAAAGAGACACAGAGGTATAGAACGGACTTTTGGACTCTGGGGGAGAGGGAAAGGGTGGGATGGTTTGAGAGAATGGCATTGAAACATGTATACTATCTTGTAAGAAACAGAAGCACCAGTCTATGTTCAATGCAGGATGCAGGATGCATGGGGCTGGTGCACAGGATGGTTCAGGTAGATGGTGTGGGGTGGGAGGTGGGAGGAGGCTTTGGCATTTTGAGATTGTGTTCACCTGTGGCTGATTCATGTCAATGTATGGCAAAACAAATACAGTATTGTAATTAAAAAAATAAATAAATAAATAAAAATTTAAAAAATTTTCAAAAAAAAAAAAACCAAACCAAAACAAACCCATGAATTTAATTCAAGAGCTCTCTCTAGTGCTGAATTAAAAAAAAAAAAAAGAATATTGGAGTGGGTTGCCTTTTTCCTCCTCCAGTGGATCTTCCCGACCCAGGGATTGAACCTGAGTCTCCTGCATTGGCAGGCAAATTCTTACCATTAAGCCACTAGGGAAGCCCTTGTCAGTCTTAAAGATAACACATTTACAAATTCAGAAAGGGGTTAGGAAGAAAGAAGAATGGAACTGGAGGAATCAACCTGCCTGACTTCAGGCTCTACTACAAAGCCACAGTCATCAAGACAGTATGGTACTGGCACAAAGACAGAAATATAGATTAATGGAACAAAATAGAAAGCCCAGAGATAAATCTACACATGTATGGACACCTTATCTTTGACAAAGGAGGCAAGAATATACAATGGATTAAAGACAATCTCTTTAATAAGTGGTGCTGGGAAAACTGATCAACCACTTGTAAAAGAATGAAACTAGATCACTTTCTAACACCATACACAAAAATAAACTCAAATGGATTAAAGATCTAAACATAAGACCAGAAACTATAAAACTCCTAGAGGAGAACATAGGCAAAACACTCTCCGACATAAATCAAAGCAGGATCCTCTATGGCCCACCTCCCAGAATACTGGAAATAAAAAAAAAAAAAAAATAAGTGGGACCTAATTAAAATTAAAAGCTTCTGCACAACAAAGGAAACTATAAGCAAGGTGAAAAGACAGCCTTCAGAATGGGAGAAAATAATAGCAAATGAAGCAACTGACAAACAACTAATCTCAAAGATATACAAGCAACTCCTGGAGCTCAATTCCAGAAAAATAAACGACCCAATCAAAAAATGGGCCAAAGAACTAAATAGACAGTTCCCCAAAGAAGACATACAGATGGCTAACAAACACATGAAAAGATGCTCAACATCACTCATTATCAGAGAAATGCAAATCAAAACCACAATGAGGTACCATTTCATGCCAGTCAGAATGGCTGTGATCCAAAAGTCTATAAACAATAAAAGCAGGAGAGGGTGTGGAGAAAAGGGAACCCTCTTACACTGTTGGTGGGAATGCAAACTAGTACAGCCACTATGGAAAACAGTGTGGAGATTCCTTAAAAAAAAACTGGTAATAGAACTGCCTTATGACTCAGCAATCCCACTGCTGGGCGTACACACCGAGGAAACCAGGATTGAAAGAGACACGTGTACCCCAGTGTTCATTGCAGCACTGTTTATAATAGCCAGGACATGGAAGAAACCTAGATGTCCATCAGCAGATCAATGGATAAGAAAGCTGTGGTACATATACAAAACAGAGTATTACTCAGCCATTAAAAATAATACATTTGAATCAGTTCTAAAGAGGTGGATGAAACTGGAGCCTATTATACAGATTGAAGTAAGCCAGAAAGAAAAATACCAATACAGTATGCTAATGCACATATATGGAATTTAGAAAGATGGTAACTATAACCCTATATGTGAGACAGCAAAAGAGACACAGATGTATAGAACAGTCTTTTGGACTCTGTGGGAGAGGGAGAGGGTAGGATGATTTGGGTAATGGCATTGAAACATGTATAATATCATATAATAAATGAATCACCAGTCCAGGTTCGATGCAGGATACAGGATGCTCCAGGCTAGTGCACTGGGATGACCCAGAGGGATGGTACGGGGAGGGAAGTGGGAGGAACGTTCAGGATGGGGAACACATGTACACCCATGGCGGATTCATGTTGATGTATGGCAAAACCAATACAATATTGTAAAGCAATTAGCCTCCAATTAAAATAAATAAATTTAAATTTTTAAAAAAGGAGTTAGAAGGAAAACAGTAATTTACATTTGCTAGGGCTTTCGCCAAAGCCCCGCTTCCATCCATTGTACAAAGGAAGTCCTTATAGAATCTCATCTTGACTTTGCTGTCTTTGATCACGAGGACCCCGATTCCTTTGAATGTAAACTCCACATTTTGTTTGATGGAGATGGATCGGGACAAAAAAGCAGCGTCTCTCCTTCACACATCCTTCCACTATATTTCTGCTAAATGGACCATCCAAGGATATCATGAAAAAATTAAGTGGAACTATTGGGATATCACCTAGAGGAGAAAGGGGAGAGCAAAGAATTGGAGATTATAACAAAGACATATCATACACACTCACAAATAATCACTTGATTCTCACTTAATACTTAAAAAGAGAACTGTACCTGTGAAGCCTTTAGTTGTACTCCTTAATGCTCAATTAAATTTTCCCTAAAAGTAAAATGTTTTTGCTCAGAACAAGCACAATTAGCTTTCTAAACTGTGTTACAGACAAGCTTTTCATTCTCTCTTGTTGAAAGAGAAAGCCCACACAAAGCAATGAAGACCCAGTGTAGTCAAAAATAAATTTTTAAATGGTCGAAAAATCCATCAAATTTACCATACAGAATACAGGCATAACAAATTCTAAGTATAGCTTGTTGGTATTTGCTTTTCCAATATACCATTTTTGGTAGAAAGTTACTCTGCAAATTAACTTCCAGAGATGTTAATTGAAAGGCAAGTTCCAGCCCTTTCACCTTGTCAGCATTGGGGGTAGACGAACTCTCTTCATCCAGGTATAAGTCTGATGCAGGAGGGCATGATAAGGAAAGTCAAAGGGAACACAACCAGAAATTAGGAGGGAACCCTCCCACTGCAAGTAACCAGAGCAGGTATCACACAAAGCCACACCCTGAAACTGGAATGCGAGCATGCTGGGGAAGGTGTCATGTGTCCCCCATGTCTCTAGCACCTGGGACGAAGCCTGCCATGTCATTGGCCCTTAGTAAATATTCATGGAAGGGAAAAAGGAAGGAGGAAAAAGAAGGAGGGAGGAAGGGAATAAGGAAGCAAAGGAAAGAAGGAAGATTTTACAGTGTGAGAGGTGTATAAGGTATTAAGTCTTTACAGAATTATTAACCTTCTGCTACTAAGTCGCTCAAGCAAGAACACTGGAGTGGGTTGCCATTTCCTTCTCCAATGCATGAAAGTGAAAAGTGAAAGTGAAGTTGCTCAGTAAGTGTCCGACTCTTCGTGACCCCATGGACTGCAGCCCACCAGGCTCCTCCGACCATGGGATTTTCCAGGCAAGAGTACTGGAGTGGGGTGCCATTGCCTTCTCCATTAACCTTCTAACAACTTTTAAATTTCAATAATTTAGATGATATACACTAGAAACACAGTTGATCTTTTCCCAGTTGATATTAACTGTGATTCTTCCAACCAGTAACCCTAATTAACTTTCTCTTTTTATGACCACTTTTAATTTCTTAGATCTGAAATAAGAATAAAAATCTGTATGACTCAGTGATGTGCCTTGATGTTACATCCAGCCTTGAGCTTCTGAGGTTGAAAATGACCTGCAAGAAGACTGAATATTATTATTCCCTACCTCAGCCCCTCCCTCTGACAAAGGTACCACATGAAAAGAGAGCTTCTCAAAGCAGAAACCAGTAAAGCAACAACTGGCCAAGCACTGCCTTTTCATTTTCATCCCCAGGCAGGTCACATTCTGGGAACGTCTTTAAAATAAAATCTATTTACCAGGAGTATATACTCTGTTTTGTTTGAGTCCATGGATCTGTACTAACTTCTCTGCCATGATAAACACTGGCCTCTGAATTAGGAAAAACTTCTTGTTTCCCACCTCAAGCTTTTGTCTCGTGAAAGTGAAAGTGCCAAGTCCCGGAATCTGAACTCCCTAAAAAGACAAAGGGAAAAAAAAAAAAAAGGCAACAGAGAGAATTCACTGAAATGTAAAGAAAAATAATCCTTTGCACTGTTATACCAAAGCACATGAAGAAATTTAAGCATGTGCCTTAAAATTCAGTGCTCTTTATGACCCATTACAGCTTTAGCATTTCATGACTCCAAGTTTTCAAAGAAGTATAAAATGCTTTTCTGATCCATCATCTCCATATCATTCAAAGGCTGTGAGGACTTAGAAAACATGCATGGGGACTTCCCTGTGGTCCAGTGGCTAAGACCCTGTGCGTTCCCAGTGCAAGGAGCCTGGGTTTGATCCCTGGTGGAGGAACTGTATCCCACATGCCACTACTAAGACCCGGTATAGTCAAATAAATAAATATTTTTTAATGTATGGATGCCATAGCTCCTTTTAATCTTTATCTAAGGTTACTCTAAGCAGAGATATTATTTTGCCAACAAACGTCCATCTAGTCAAGGCTATGGTTTTTCCAGTGGTCATGTATGGATGTGAGAGTTGGACTGTGAAGAAAGCTAAGCCGAAGAATTGATGCTTTTGCACTGTGGTGTTGGAGAAGACTCTAGAGAGTCCCTTGGACTGCAAGGAGATCCAACCAGTCCATTCTAAAGGAGATCAGTCCTGGGTGTTCATTGGAAGGACTGATGCTGAAGCTGAAACTCCAATGCTTTGGCCACCTCATGCGAAGAGTTGACTCACTGGAAAAGACCCTGATGCTGGGAGGGATTGGGGGCAGGAGCAGAAGGGGATGACAGAGGATGAGATGGCTGGATGGCATCACCAACTCGATGGACATGAGTTTGACTGAACTCCGGGAGTTGGTGATGGACAAGGAGGACTTGCGTGCTGTGATTCATGGAGTCTCAAAGAGTCGGACATGACTGAGTGACTGAACTAAACTGAACTGAAGATTATTCTTGTCCTAAAAAGAGATAGAAATACCAGACCACCTTACCTGCCTCCTGAGAAATCTGAATGCAGGTCAAGAGGCAACAGTTAGAACCAGACTTGAAACAACAGACTGGTTCCAAATCAGGAAAGGAGTACATCAAGGCTGTATACTGTCACCCTGTTTATTTAACTTATATGCAGAGTACATCATGTGAAATGCCGGGCTAGATGACGCACAAGCTGGAATCAAGATTGCTGGGAGAAATATCAATAACCTCAGATACGCAGATGATACCTCCCTTATGGCAGAAAGTGAAGAAGAACTAAAAGCCTCTTGATGAAAGTGAAAGAAGAGAGTGAAAAAGTTGGCTTAAAACTCAACATTCAGAAAACTTAAGATCATGGCATCTGGTCCTACCACTTCATGGCAAATAGATGGGAAAACAATGGAAACAGTAACAGACTTTATTTTGGGAGTTTCAAAATCACTGCAGCCATGAAATTAAAAGATACTTGCTCCTTGAAAGAAAAGCTATGACCAACCTAGACGGCATATTAAAAAGCAGGGACATTAGTTTGCCAACAAAGGTCCATCTAGTCAAAGCTATGTTTTTTTCAGTAGTCATGTATGGATGTGAGAGTTGGACTATAAAGAAAGATGAGTGCCAAAGAATTGATGCTTTTGAACTGTGATGTCGGGAAAAAACCTTAAGAATCCCTTGGACTGCAAGGAGATCCAATTAGTCAATATTAAAGGAAATCAGTCCTGAGTGTTCATTGGAAGGACTGATGCTGAAGCTGAAACTCCAATACTTTGGCCACATCACCAGCTTGATGGGCATGAGTCTGAGCAAGCTCCAGGCATTGGTGATGGACGGGGAAGCGTGGCATGCTGCAGTCCATGATGTTGCAGAGAGTCAGACACAACTGAGCGACTGAACTGAACTGACTGAAATTGTGTGACATTTTAAATTTTAATCCCTTGCCATCAGGGAGAGAGAATTTCTGCTTCCTCATTCTCTTTCTCTTTTTAAAAAAACATTTATCTATTTATTTACTTGTCTGTGCCAGATCTTAGACCTGTGGAACACAGGGTCTTGATCTTCGCTGCAGCATATGGGATCTTTCAGTGATGGCATGTGGGATCTAGGACCCTAAACAAGGATCAAACCCAAGCCCCTGGCATTGAGAGCATGGAGGATTAACCACTGGTCCACCAAGGAAGTCCCTCTCATTCTTCATGGTAGGTTTAATGTCCCTCACTTAAAATCAGACAACCCAAAACATACAAGATACGTGCTGTAGTGTGGTGATCTTGGTTAATGTGCAGAAGCAAAAGACTGTGGCTCTCACTCTAGGTCTCTGTCTTCCTGGAAACATCATACATCAAAGGTTACAAAGTCAAATGCTACAGGAGCCAAAAAAGGATGCAAGGGAGTGAAGGTACTGAGCCAGAGAATGTGATGGCTTAGGAGTGCATGCCCCATCTAAAGGGGAGAGACCCTTGTCAGCTTCAGCCAAGTGTCGCATGTACTGAACAAAAACTGATTTTGTTAATCGGCTGATTTTTCAAGAAAAAAAATTTGTACAAACTCTCCCAATTTTAAGTTCTGATGACTAATTTAAATTATCAGAACAAAATAGATTGCACAGATGAATTCAGATCAAAGGTTCTCTAATTGGGACCTCTGAGTAGGATATAAACATTTCACAATATCCCAGCACCCTCCAAACTCCCAACATCTCTGTTCAGTTCTGTGGCATCCAAACTCAAGACTTGATGGGAAGAAATAGCCCATCCCTGGACAAAGGTTCTCATTTTTGGCAAGTAGAGTTAAGTCCCTGACTGCCTTCTTACATTTCATTTAAAATCCATTTCCTGCAAGGAGGCAAGACAAGAAGCATCATATTCTCCTATAGCCACTCCAGGAACTACCAGATCACAGATGAACAGAATTCATCTACTTCCTCTATACACACCTGGGCTGATCAGGGATACACTTCCTATCACTGCAACAGCAAACTTTCACATTCGTTACCTAAGGGTGAAACCCGTATCTGTTAAATTTACCAACCACAAGTCCTAAGTGTGAGCATCATAAAATCACAAGACTGCAGGTTACACTGGATGGCTCTAAAATCTGCATCTGCTATCTTGCTCCCAGCAAAACTATTGGAGACTAAGAAGGAAACATTCTTTGATGTCCTATATTAAAATTAAAGTATAAATCTTACCTTGTGTAAGGATAACTGCCGTTCCACAAATTCTGACACATTTCCCCAAATAAGAGAAACTTCTGAAATCCAAGGTAAATAAAATATAATGTATGAATAATTTATGAAAGCACACCTATGATAGTATGTTAGTGTTCATAAACAAAAATGTGAATACAAAATACAGAATAAATAGTTTACATTATTTACTTTAAGTGATAATAATTTCTAATTAATTAAAATTAACAGAAAATAAAGTCACTCTCCAAAGTTAATTTTCCTAATAAGCAAAGTTAACTTGTTTTAAATTCCAAAAATGTGAAAGAGGATGCGAAAGAGAAAGAGAAGGTGGAGAGGAAGGGTAGAAAATCTTTGTAGAATAAAAGGAAATGTCACACCTTGCCCTTTATTCTATAAACAGAGTTGTTGTTAGTTGTATCAGACTCTTGGCAATCCCACGGACTGTAGCCTGCTAGGCCTCTCTGTTTCTGGAATTCTCCAGACAAGAATACTGGAGTGGGTAGCCATTCCCTTCTCCAGGGGATCTTCCTGACCCAGGGATCAAACCCGGCTCTCCTGCACTGCAGGCAGATTCTTAACCGTCTGAGTTAACCTAGTGTAATCCAGCACACACACACACACATATATATATATACATATTTATATAAATATGTATATAAATACATATATATAAATAATATGTGTATTTATAAAATACACATATTTTATACATATATGTATAAAATACATATATGTATTATTTATAAAATCATATATGTATTTATAAAATATGTATATAAATACATATATATAAATACATACACACACACATATATCACACACACACACATATATATATATATGTGTGTGTGTATTTATATGCCTGAGCTGAGTCTCAGTTGCAGCACAAGGGATCTTGAATCTTCATCGAGGCATGTGGAACCTTTAGTTGTGGCACGCAGGATCTTTTTTTAGTTGTGGCTTTTGAACACTTAGTTGCAGCATGTGGGGTCTAGTTCCCCCGTCCAGGGATCGAACCAGGGCCCCTTGCATTGTGAACATGGAGTCTTAGCCACTGGACTGCCAGGGAAGTCCCTAATCTAGGCTTTTCTTAATGACCCAGTCAACAAGCTTCTAAGCGTCTACACTGTGCCATTTGATTAACATGAGCCTTCATTCTCATGCCATTCCACAAGATAGGAAGGAGGCCGGGGGCCACTAAAGCAGGAAAGATCATTGTCTGTGCATTAACTGTCTCTGTACTTTTATTTTTGCTTATTCTTGGCTGCTTTTCCCTCTCAGTAGTCGCCAGGGGCCTCTGGCTGCCACTCCTCTCTGCTACCAGTGCTCTGCAGGCTCACCGCCCAGTCTTAATTCACTGCTTCTGATCACCTGTGCTCTTGCTTTCAACAAATACACTAACATTATGTCTGAAATAATAATTTTTAAAAACAGACTTTGGGGGTAAGAGCCCAAAGGGCTTTACTCTGTATTTGGACATAGACTTCACACTCTCTACTTTGAATGATGGCCTTCTATGCTTATTTTTGTTGTTGTTCTGAGCTATGTTCCAAGAAAGCTGTGGTAGGAAAAATAAGTAGTTGTCAATTACTGAAGTGTTAATGTATGATATGAAGGAATACTCTGGGTATAACACTCATAAATATAGAAATCCACGTCTGTGCTGACATTTCCATTCCAAACTTGGTCATGAGTTTATTACAGATATTTTCCACTGGTGAACTCTTTCTTCAAATCAAAAGAGTACTGTGTTTTAATTCTCAAAAGAAAGGATCAAGAACAGTGGCAAATACCAGCTTACCACTTCATGGCATAGATACAGTTGGGCACAAAAACCCATTCTTTCCCCATTTTAGAAACTCCTTGATTTACTCTTGTAACTGTTTTTCCTAATGGTTTAAACCACTACCTAATGTGGAAAATTGCACTCATTTAATCCTGTATATCAGCATTATAAATATTTTTATTACTATGCCAGAGAATGAACAGGATGGGCAATGAGAAGTAGCAGTGACTCATGGATTTCCCTGATGGCTCAGTGGGTAAAGAATCCATCTGCAATGCAGGATACACAGGAGACGCCAGTTTGATCCTGAGAGGGTAACAGGCAGGAAGGCTAGGGGTCTCCAAACAGAGGAAACAGACTGCAAGTGTCAGACATTTTTTATCTCTTTCTTAAGCGGCAGGAGGAAACTACATGTGTTAGATTTTTTTCCCCTTCTCTACACAAATTTAAAAGGTTTCTCTTAAAATTTTGTGTTGCCATGATGACACCTGGTTCCACCTGAACTTAACTTTTCTCAAACCTTGAGCAAACCAATGCATTTTTCTTATGGAAATATTTTTTAAACTATGTTAATGAACTATGTATTTACCCTAGACTCTGACTTTCTCCACTTAAGACACAGAACTGATAAGGGCTCAACAAACCAGTATGTTTCACTCATACATTGTTCTCCTAATCTATGTTAATGAAACTTGGAAACCTACCTTTCTGGAAGATTCATGTCAATCATTTTATGGCCTGGAATGACTCACCTGGTACCAGTGTTATCTCAAATGTATGTTGTGGGTGAGGGGCCTGGTGACAGTCTTTGAGTTTTGAGACATTTCCTTTCTCTAATTAGCAATCTGCTGGTAGCTATATAACATTGAGCTAAAGATTAGCAGGGAGCACTCTTTCTGCCCCCTTCTGATGTCTGTCAGAAGCTTTTCTCTATCTCTTTTATACCTTAATAAAACTTTATTACACAAAAGCTCTGAGCGATCAAGCCTTGTCTCTGGTCCCAGATTGAATTCTTCTCCTCTGGAGGTCAAGAATCCCAGCATCTTTCACAACTCAGCAACAATCTTTCAATCTCTGGGTTGGGAAGATCCCCTGGAGGAGGAAATGGTAACCCACTCCAGTATTCTTGCTGAAAAAACCTATAGATAGAGGAGCCCAGCAGACTACAGTCCAGAGTCGGACACGACTAAGCATGCATGCACAGATGGAAGTGACTCTTATAAGCCCCGAGGAACAAGCTGGGTGATGGAAACTCACTCACCAAGAAAACAAGGACTGCATGCTACAGTGAGCTGGATGCCAACTCTGCCCTTCACTCTAAATCATGGATATACAGTTAATTAAATATACTTAAGTATTCTTTCTACTCTGTCCCATTCTACTGTATTTCCCACTCTTCCTCACCCTTACAGACAAAAGAATTCTGTCTGCTGCTGGCTGCTAAGAATTAACAGTCTCAACTGTTTCCTGAATTCAAATTTTCATCATGACTAAAAATATTTAATTCATTAATGTTACAGAATCTCAGTAGCCAGACTTACAAGAAGACTTTACAAAGTCAAAACTGTTAAGCCTTTCACCTAGAGTGATGATATGCAGCTCACATTTCAGGAAAACAATGTATACCAAAATGAAATGATTTAATTAGGGCCAGGAGAAATTGTATAGCTGGCAACCAGACCCTACTGAAAAGACCTAACTGAGCTTAATTAGAAATGTGAAGATCCTCTTTCCTCATTTGAAAGATACATTCAAGTCCAACTGTGTCATTTTACCTTATAAAATCTAATGGGGTGGGAGTGGGGGGCCTCTCTAATGGCACAGTGGATAAGAATCTGTTTGCAAATGCAGGAAACACAGTTTAGATCCCTGATCTGGGAAAATCCCACATGCTGCAGGGCCGCTAAGCCCATGGACTACAACTACTGAGCCAGTGCCCTAGAACAAGGGAGCTGCAACTACTTGGCCCATGCATTGCAACTACTGGGATCTGCAGGCTCTCCTTGTGGCTCAGCTGGTAAAGAATCCGCCTGCAATGCAGGAGACTGGAGTTCAGTCCCTGGTTGGGAAGATCTCCTGCAGAAGGGAAAGGCTATCCACTCCAGTATTCTGGCCTGGAGAATTCCATGGACTGTAAAGTCCATGGGGTCGCAAAGAGTCAGACACAACTGTGCGACTTTTCACTTCCTTCACTTCACTTCATTTCACTTCACTGGAGTCTGCACACCCTAGAGCCTGTGCTCAGAAACAAGAGAAACCACCAGAGCGAGAAGCTCTCATGCTGCCCGTAGAAGGCAACCCCATCTCGCTGCAACTAGAGAAAGGCCACAAGCAATGAAGACCTGGCACAGCCAGAAATAAATAAATAAAATAATAAAAATCTAATAGGCAAAGTCTTATAAGAGCAGAGTTTATTATTCTAAGCTGAAATTTTATATTTTTCACTGAAGGAAAAGGAAAAAGAAAACATGTACATAATTTTCTTCAGGAAATGAAGCCTTTAAGCCTCTGTAATTCAAATGGAACAGACCTGGAAATCTTGCAGACTGTCATTTCTAACTTTGATTTTTTTCCATACTCCAAAGTGTCAGGAAAAGCATCACTAGATTTCAAAATAAAAATAACTCTAATCCAGTCTAAAAAGCAATCTAAAGCGTATGCTACTGTTATATTTTTAGGAATGCTGAGGTTATTATTTATTTTGACCAAACACTGAAATACCAAGAACCACAAGAAATCATCCCTGGATGTACCTTCCATATTCAATTTAACCTTCATTTAACTTCAGATTCTAAACATTTTGTGCTTTCAAAACTGTATTTTTAAACACAATGCCAAATGTATTCAGGTAGGAACACTTTATCTTATATATAATCATTATAAAAAAAAAAAAGACCAAATGCCCATTATGTATATTACAGAATAATATATACTTGAAATAGATACTAATATCAAAAGGAAAAGTCCCCTAACTTTATAAAAGATCTTATAAAACTAAAATATTGATATATAAACAGAGCAAATTATTATAGAGTGATTTAGGCAAGGAAACATATCCCCAGAGCACCGTGCAGTGGAAAGGGCACTGTATCTGGAGACCTACAGCCTTCCTGCCCTCATGGATTGCTCCCTGTGCAGCCTTCGATAGTTTCAACCGATTGACATCTGTAAAATGGTGATGGTTCCCTCTACTGGTGTTGAGGGAACTGGTTCCCAACTATTGGTGTTGTTTAGTTGCTCAGTCATGTCCAACTCTTTTGTGACTCCATGGACTGTACCCCGCCAGGCTCCTCTGTCCTTGGGATTTCCCAGGCGAAAATACTGGCATGGGTTGTCACAACTACTGAGCCCTCGGGCTGCAACTACTGAAGCTGGTTCGCCTGGAGCCTGTGCTCTGCAACAGCAGAAGAGAGTGCAGGGAGAAGCCCGAGAACTGCAACAGAGAGTAACTAACCCCTGCTTGCCACAACTAGAGAAAGCCTGGGCAAAGCAATGAAGACCCAGTGTCGCCAAAAATAATTTTTTTTAAATCTCCATGTCACTTTGAAAAAGAAACTTTCTAACTAAGCCTAGCAAACTTCTATAGATGTCAAGTTTCTTCCAAACAGCCATTTCTATTTTTTTAATCTCAAGGTTTTTGTATGTTTTAACGTTTTGGCTGCCACAGGCAGCATGCAGTATCTCACTTCACCAGCCAGGGATGGAACCCATTCACCCACTCCCCTGTTTGTAGAAGCCTAGAGTCTTAACCACTGGACCACCAGGGCAGTCCCTTGATCTCACTTTCTTAACACAAGCCTGAGATACCACGGGCAACAAAAGTAGCCTTGTCTGCATTCTGAGAAGGAGCCATTTGGGGTGGGTGTTTGTAGCCAGCATTTATTGAGACTTACTCCCACGATAGCCCCTGGGTGTACACTATCTCATTTAATTAAAAAACCCTCAGCTGGCCTCTTTCTCTCATTAAAGAAGTCAGTAAACAAAAGCGTCTTAAGCCTTAATGCTCCCAAGTGCACGTGGTCTCGGTTCCATCCCGGGTCAAGGAAGTCCCTCCCACACCGAGCAAGTGAGTTAGCAAGGGGCAACTAAGATCCAGCGCAGCTAAAGAAAGGAAAAGAACCTTTGGACGTCCACCGTGACTGTGATTACCAGCTGCTTGACAAGGCAACACCAGCCCTTCAAGGCCCTCCAGAGCCAAGGGATGGGGAGAAGCCCTGAGCTTTGCCCCAAGCAGGTAAAGGTTCGTCCCCAGCCCCCAGCCCCTGTCGCTACCCTCCTGGCTCAGCGAGGGCAGCGTGGGCAGCAGGTGCCTGCCGACGTCCGGCAGCGAAGGGAGGATGGTGTCCAGCATCTCTGGTCCCCTGTCGGCTAGATGCTGCGTCTTTTCTTCTTCAGATGGAGTTTACACAAACGTGGTTGTCCCACTCTCCAGCCCCCCTCTCCTGGGAAATGTGGAGGTACCTTAAAAATGACCAAATCTCGATTTTTTTTTTTTTCTTTCTTAAACGTTTTTTTCTTGCCGTTCCCCCACCTCCCGCCTCCGACTCTGGCTCGCCCCTGAAAGGTGCCCACCACAGGAACTCAGAGAGCTGTTCGGCACTTGAATTAAAAAGCGCAAATCCAAGCTCTGGGGACCTCTAGGAGGCCCACTGAGAGGGTCAGCCGGAGCGCGGAGCGGGGTAAGGGGACCGCGGGAGGGCGGGCCGCCAAGAGTAAGGGAGAAGCGTGTTGCTAGGACGCGACAAAGGCTCGCTCCGTTGCTAGGGAGTCAGAATAAGGCCGCAGCCCAGGCCCCTAGGTGTGTCTGGTCCCAGGTGGCCCGGTTGAATCAGAGCTCCAGGCAGAGAGAAATTGGGAAGTAACAATGTTTTTTAATTTTTTTTTCTTTCCCTTTCCTTCTTACCCTGAGCAGCGAAGAGACGTGTCGCCTTGGTAATCACCCTGGACAAATCTGAAAATAAGCGTTTGTCCCGAGTAATGGACTTTCTGAGTCTCTGAGTCTGTTTGAGAGTTTGAGTGCAAGCTGGAATTTGTGTCCTGTTTGGTTTTCCTAGACTCCTCTCCTAGGAAATGGAGGGCAGGAGGACTGGGGTGGGAGTCAACTTTTTTTTCATTACAGTCAGCTTCTCCTTCCTTCTACACTTAATGAATCTCCTCCTTGCAGAACTGTTTTCATACTCTCTCTGCTGACAATTATCACAAAGCAAGCACACCCATGTAAACCTACTCAGGTCAAGAAATAGAACTCCACCATTACCACAGAAATGCACCTCACCCCACCTCCCGACATTATTCCAACAAATACCATCAATTAATTTTACCAGTATTTGAACTTTTAGAAGCATACAGTATGCTTCTAAATCCTCTGTGATTTCTTCAGTAGCGATTTGTTCATTTTCACCGTTGCATGTTATCCCTTTGTGTGACGATTGCACACTTTACTTACCCATTCCACTGTTGAGGGAGACATGAACTGTTTCCCTGTGGAGCTATTAGGAATAATGTTGCTGCAAACGTTCTTGAACAAACTTTTCGTTTTGGCTGTGCTGGGTTTCTGTTGCTAAGTGCTGCTTTCTCTAGTTGCCGAGATCAGGGGCTTCTCATTGGGTGACTTCTCCACGTTAACTCTCGTATTTGAGATATGAAGAGAATGTAACAGCAGTACAAGGAGGGGGAGGTTGCTTCTGAGATGACTGGTCTGAATGCTTAGCAAAGAGGTTTGGGAGTTACTTGGAAGGTGTAGATGGCTCCTGAAGGCTTTGGGATAAGATGACGTGATCACTCACACAGACTATTACATTCTTCAGTATTAAAATGGAGTTGGTATTTCATTATGTGGCATAAAGAATCTATATGTCAAATGGAAACTATTCAGCTGATCCTCAAACAGTACAAATCTGAACTGCCCGGGTCCCCTTGCATGCAGAATTTTTTCACTAAATATATATGCTATAGTAACACAGATCCTGGAATAGCTGAATCCATGGATGTGGACAAGCAGATATCAGGGTGGGGGTAGAGGGGCATGAAGGATACTTGACTGTAAAGTTGCGGGGCAGGGGGCTTTCCACTGTGGGGAGAGTTGGCACTCCAAACCTCACCCCCTCCCATTGTTCAAGGGTCGATTGCAATCAGAGAAATTTCTGAGAGAGATGAGGAAAGTCACCCAATAACTAAAAGCATAAGGGCATGTCTTGGGAAGACTGACCCCAGAGTGATTTATGTCATTGGGAGTGACACCTGTTTATGAACGTTTGACAGATGAAATGGCAAAGATGTGACACAACTGAAGAAAGGTAAATTAGATAATATTATAAATGAGAATATTTTGAGACTAAGCTATGGAATAATCTCCCAAGGAAGAAATGTAGGAAAACTCAAGTCAGACTATGAAAAAAAAGAACACGTCAAGTAATAGATAGCACACTATCACCATTCTACATGGTACACCTGCAGGATAAAAGTCATACAATAGGACTTTCCCATGTTTAATAGATATGACCTCAATGAATAATAAATATGATAACAATATCTATGTATATAACATTATTTTTTTAACTTTTATTTTTTTATTTTTTCCCCTTCATTTTTTATTATTAAATTTGTTTGTTTTTTTAATTACAATACTGTATTTGTTTTGCCATACATTGACACGAATCAGCCATAGGTGAACACAATCTCCCAATGCCGAAGCCCCCTCCCACCTCCCACCCCACATCCTCTACCTGAATCATCCTGTGCACCAGCCCCATGCATCCTGCATCCTACATTGAACATAGATTGGCACTTCGTTTCTTACAGGAAAATATACATGTTTCATTGCCATTCTCCCAAACCATCCCACCCTTTCCCTCTCCCCCAGAGTCCAAAAGTCCACTCTATACCTCTGTGTCTCTTTGTTGTCTCACATATAGGGTCATCATTACTGTCTTCTAAATTCCATATATATGTGTCAGTATACTGTATTGGTATTTTTCTTTCTGGCTTACTTCACTCTGTATAATCGGGTCCAATTTCATCCATCTCATTAGAACTGAGTCAAAATTATTCTCTTTAAGGGCTGAGTAGTATTCCATTGTGTATATGTACAACCCACACACCTATGGACACCTTATCTTCGACAAAGGAGGCAAGAATATACAATGGAGTAAAGACAGTCTCTTTAACAGGTGGTGTTGGGAAAACTGGTCAACCACTTGTAAAAGAATGAAACTAGACCCCTTTCTAACACCATACACAAAAATAAACTCAAAATGGATTAAAGATCTAAATGTAAGACCAGAAACTATAAAACTCCTAGAGGAGAACATAGGCAAAACACTCTCTGACATAAACCACAGCAGGATCCTCTATGATCCAACTCCCAGTATACTGGAAATATGTATATAACATTATTTATTAATGGATGCTAAGTTAATATTTATGCCGTACTCATCTGACCTGTCATTCTTATAAACATTTTGCATGTTTTTCCCCATTTCAAGTAAGAAAAAATAAAAATTTTGGCAATTGAAGGCCTGAGTTCACAGCTGATGTTAGCATAAATAATTTGTATGACTGAGACAATGTTAATACTTCAGAGCTTCAGTTTTTCACTCATAAGACAGGAATAATGATAATAGAGGAAATTGCAGTATGCTTAAGGAAACAAGAGGCGGGACTTCCCTGGTCATCCAGTGGCTAAGAATCCACGTTCCACGCAGGGGACACAGGCTCCATCCTGGGGCACGGAACTAAGGCTCCACTTGCTTCAGGGCTATCAAGGCTGCGTGCTGAAACCGGAGGGAAGTCCACACGATGCAATGAAAGTCCAGCAGGAAGCCAACTAAGATCCAGGGCAGCCAAAAGGTAAAAGAGTAAATAAGAAACAATGGGAAAAAAATTTTTGGCTTCCAAACATACTAAACTTGGAGCTAGTACTATAGGTTAGTCAGATACAGAAAGACAAGCATCATACAATATCACTTATACATGGTATCTTTAAAAAAGAGAATACAAATTAACTTATTTATAAAACAGAAGTAGAATCATGGCTGTAGAAAATAAACTATGGCTACCAGGAGATAAGTGGGTGGAAGGATAAATTGGGAGATTGGGACTGACATATACACACTACTATATATAGAATGGATAACTAATAAGAACCTGGTGGATAGTACAGGAAACTCTACTCAATACTCTGTAATGGCCTGAATGGAAAAGAATTTAAAAACAAAAATAAGAGAATGTGTATCACTGATTCACTCCGCTGTACACCTGAAACCAACACAACACTGTAAATCAACTATACTCCAACAAAAGGTCTTTTAAAAAATGAGGAGTGGAAATTCCCTTGTGACGCTAGTGGACTCACCTGCCAATGAAAGAGACTTAAGAGACGTGGGTTCGACCCCTGAGTTAAGATCCCCTGAAGGAAGGCATGGCAACCCACTCCAGTATTCTTGCCTGGAGAATCCCATGGACAGAGGAGCCTTGCAGGCTACAGTCCACGGGGTCGGACACAACTGAAGCGACTTAGCACACACAGCACAGCACCAGTGGTTAGGCGTTTTCACTGCCTCGAGTCTGAGTTCAGTCCCTGGTTGGGGAACTAAGTTCCCACAAGCCATATGATGTGACCAAAAAAAAAAAAAATCAAGATATTCCCAGATGAAAACTGAGGATGTTTAGTACCTTTAGACATGCCCTGCAAGAAATGCTAAAGTAAATCTTGCAAATTGAAATGAAAGGACATTTGACGTAACTCAAAGCCATGTGAAAAAATAAAGATCTCAGTAAAGGAGAGTGCATGGGCAGTTACATGACCTAGTACTAATGCTGGGCTTCCCAGGTGGCGCTAGGGGCGAAGAACCTGCCTGTCAATGCAGGAGACATAAGAGACCTGGGTCAGGCAGAGCCCCTGGAGGAGGGCATGGCAACCCACTCCAGTATTCCTGCCTGGAGAACCCCATTGACAGAGGAGCCTGGCGGGCTACAGTCCATAGACTCTCAAGGAGTTGGGCGTGACTGAACAACCTGGCATGCAGGCACTCATGCATTACTATTGTAACAATGGTTTGTGATTTCAGTTTTTAGTTTTCTATATGATTTAAGAGACATACTTTTTTTAGAAAGGAAACTGACTACAGCAAAGAGAATATATTTTAGGGTTTATAAAATATATGAAAGTAAAATGTATGTAAACAATAGCACAGAGGCTGGAAGAGAGGAAACGGAAGTATACACTTGTCGGGTTCTTATATGTAAAGTGTTATCACTTGAAGATAGATTGGGACAGGTTAAACATGTATACTATAAACACAATAGAACTGTAACAAGTAAGGCCCCTCAACATGGAATTTAAAAATCAGGCCAAAAGAAGGCAGAAAAAGAGAACAAAGAGAACAAAAGCCAGACAAGACAAATAGAAAACAAATAGCAAGATGGTAGATTCGGATTCAGGGCTTCCCAGGTGGCACTAGCAGTAAGCACCCCCTGCCAGTGCAGGCAGGTGTAAGAGACACAGGTTCAGTCCCTGGGCCGGGAAGATCCCTGGAGGAGAATATGGCAACCCACTCCAGTGGTCTTGCCTGGAGAATCCCATGAACAGAGGAGCTCGGAGGGCTACAGTCTGTAGGGTCACACAGAGTCAGTGACTTAGCAAGACCCCACTATAGGTTGCCTATCAGAAACACATTCAGAATATAAACAAATAGGCAAAAACTAAATGGGTGGCAAAAAGTATATCACACTAACACTAATCAGTAAATACTAGAGTGGTTATATTACCACCAGACAAGTTAGATTTCAGAGCAAAGGATGTTACCAGAGATAGAGTACCATTTCATAATGATAAAGGGATCAATTTATGAATAAGACACAAAAATCTTAATTTTTACATCCTAATTATCCTATTACATTTATGCTCTTAATAACAGAGCTTTAAAATATATGAAGCAAACTCCAATAATTTGAAGATTACTAGTTTTTTTTTTAAATTTTCTTAGTACAAAGACATGAGTTTTGTGTTTGTTAGTCTCTCAGTCATGTCCAACTTTTTATGACCCCATGGACTGTAGCCTGCCAGGCTCCTCTGTCCATGGAGTTCTCCAGGCAAGAATACTGTAATAAGTAGTGCTTTCTTTCTCCAGGAGATCTTCCTGACCCAGGGATCGAACTTGGGTCTCCTATGTTGTAGGCAGATTCTTTACCATATGAGCCACCACGGAAGCCCAATACAAAGGCATACCTATAATTTATTATTTTATATAAACTTCAAACTCACCTCAAACTATGATAATATTTCTCTTGAACAAGGACATTACCTATAGAGAATGACTAAAATTTGATGTGCTGACACAAACTACTTCCAAATTTTCCCACAATAAAACAGCAGACCCATATGGCTTTAATGATGAATTCTTCAAAATATTTAAGGAAAAAATAATACTAAATTTACAAATACTCAAAGAATAGAAAAAGAGAGACCTCTGATCTCAATTTTTAAAGGTCATTAAAACATTCATACCAAAACTAAAAAGACATTACAAAAAAGAAAAATTGCAGGCCAGTGTCGCTTTTGAATGTAGATGTAAAAATCTTGACAAAATATCAGTAAACAGGATTCCAGGAATATTAAAAAAACACCACGTGATGCAGCACAGCCAAGAGGGGTTTATTCCAGGAATAAAAGGACAGTTTAACATTTTAAAATTCCATCAGTATAATTCACATTAACAGAATTTTTAAAAATAGGGAGAAAGTGTAATCATGTCAATAGATGGAGAAAGCACATTTGATAAAACTAAACATGCATTCACAATTTCAGAAGGAAGAATCCTCAACAAAGTAGAAATGGAAGGAAACAGGATTTTGGAAAATTATCCAGTAATAAAACCCTATAGGTAAGGACTTGCCTGGTGGCCCGGTGGATGAGACTCTGTTTGTGGTGCAGGGGGCCAGGTTCAATACCTGGTCAGAGAACTAGATGCCATATGGAGCAGTGAAGATCTTGTGTGCTGTGACTAAGACCCAGTGCAGCCAGATAAATTTAAAAGAAATTTTTTTTTTTGACATCATATTCAGTGGTGCAACAGTCAAAGCTTTCTTCCCAACAAGATGAGCACCACAGCTTTTATTATCATTGTGCTGGAGGCCCTACATGGTGCTATAAGACTAGAAATAAATAAAAGATACTATTGGGGAAAAAGTACAATGATTTTCACTCACATTTTACATGACTGTAAAAAACAATCTGAAAACATATCAGCTATTAAAATAATAAGTTTACCAACAAACTCTTTAGATATAAGCTTAAGGTATAGAAGTGAAAATGAAAGCCACTCAGTGGTGTCCAACTCTTTGAGACCCCATGGACTGTACAGTCCATGGAATTCTCCAAGTCAGAATATTAGAGTGGGTATCTATTCCCTTCTCCAGGGAATCGTCCTAAACCAGGGATTGAATCCAGGTCTCCCGTACTGCAGGCAGATTCTTTACCAGCTGAGCCATAAGTGAAGCCCAAAGTATAAAAAAACAACTGTATTTCTATGTACTATCAAGAAATGATCAGAAAATGAAATGTTTAAAAATACCATTTATATTAGAATAAAAAAATCAAACATCTAGGAACCAGTTTAAGAAAAGTTTCATAAAGCGAATGTTGAAAACTGCAAAATATTGCAAGTTTGTACTATAGCTGCTGCTGCTGCTAAGTTGCTTCAGTCGTGTCTGACTCTGTGTGACCCCAGAGACAGCAGCCCACCAGGCTCCCCTGTCCCTGGGATTCTCCAGGCAAGGATACTGGAGTGGGTTGCCATTTCCTTCTCTAGTGCATGAAAGTGAAAAGTGAGCTTTCGGATCTGCCATCTGCAGTGGAACCACCGCCAAGATGCAGATTTTCATGAAGACCCTGACGGGGAAGGCCATCACTCTTGAGGTCGAGCCCTCGGATACAATAGAAAATGTAAAGGCCAAGATCCAGGATAAGGAAGGAATTCCTCCTGAGCAGCAGACTGATCTTTGCTGGCAAGCAACTGGAAGATGGATGTAGTTTGTCTGACTACGACATTCAAAGGAGTCTGCTCTTCGTCTAGTGTTGAGACTTCGTGGTGGTGCTAAGAAAAGGAAGAAGAACTCTTACACTACTCCCAAGAACAAGCTTAAGAGAAAGAAGGTTAAACTGGCTGTTCTGAAATACTATAAGGTGGATGAGAACGGCAAAATCAATCGCCTTCGCTGGGAGTGTCCCTCAGATGAATGTGGTACTGGAGTCTTTATGGCCAGTCACTTCAACAGACATGATTGTGGCAAATGTTATCTGACCTATTGTTTCAACAAACCAGAAGACAAGTAATTGTATATTGGTTAATAAACATATGAGCTAACATTAAAAAAAAAAAAAAAGAAAGAAAGAAAGTGAAAAGTGAAAGTGAAGCTGCTCAGTCGTGTCCGACTCTTAGCGACCCCATGGACTGCAGCCCACCAGGCTCCTCCATCCATGGGATTTTCCAGGCAAGAGCACTGGAGTGGGTTGCCATTGCCTTCTCTGTTGTACTATAGAAAGAAATTTAAAGTGACCTAAATAAATGGAAAGCGAATCAAAAGACTGAATATTGATGTCCAACTTGATGTATAGATTTGACATAAATGCAATCAAAAGCCCATCATGAATATTTGGTGGCTACTGACAGGTTGAATCTTAAATTTATCTGGAAATACAAAGAACCTAAAATAGCCAAGACTATCATAAAGATGAATAAAATCACAGAACTTATACTATCAGAGTTCAAGATTTACTATAAAGCTGCAGTATTTAAGACAGCAGGCTTCCCAGGGGGAGAAGTGGTAAAGAATCCAGCTGCCAAGAAGGAGACATGTGTTCAGTCTCTGGGCCAGTGAGATCCCCTGGAGGAGGAAATGGCAACCCACTCCAGTATTCGTGCCTAGAAAATTCCGTGGACGGAGGAGCCTGGTGGGCTACAGTCCATGGGGTCACAAAGAGTCGGACGTGACTTAGCAACTAAATAGCAACAACAATTAAGACAGTGGAGCATTAGTGCAAGGACAGACCAGTATAACAGAACAGAGATCAGAAATACCCTATATTTATAGTCACTTGGTTTATGACAAAGTGTCATCGCAGTTCAGCAGGGAACTGATAGTCTTCTTCATTAAAAGGCACTTTAACAACTTCATATTCATATGGGAAGAGCAATAGACCCTACCTCACATCAAGCTCCAAAATTAATTCAAAGTGGATCATAGACCTAAACATGAAAGCTAGAAAATAAAACTCTAGAAGAAAAGGTAGGAGAATGACTTCACAGGTTTCGAGTAGGCAAGGATTTCTTACACATAACAGAAAAAGCACTGACTTTAAAAGACAAAATTCTTGAATGTGACTTCATTAAAACTGAGAACTTCTATTAGCAGGACACATTAGCAGGAAACTGGGAGAATATATTTGTAATACATATATCTGACATATCTGATAAAGAATTATACCCATAATATATAAAGAACTTCATAGATCAATAAGAAACCTTTTAAAATTGACAAAATACTTGAACATGGACTTCTTTTTATTTTTATTTTTTTGAACATGGACTTCTTACAAAGGAAGTGAAACAGACATACTTTATGACACATCAATTTCATTCCTAAGTATATCTTCCCCTAAATAACATATCAAGTACATATGTCTATAAAAACTTGTATAAGAATATTTTCACCAGCTTTACCCCTAATAGCCAAAAACTAGCAACAACCTAAACACCCATTAGTGGGTGAATAAATAAACAAACTGTGGTGTGTTCATATAAAGGACTATGACAACCATAAAAATAAGAAACTACTGATATGCAGAACACAGATAAATCTTCAAAATATTATGATGAGCAAAAAAAGAAAAATGCAAGAGCACCAACTATAGATTACATGTATCTGAACCTGAAAAATCAGCAAACTAATTTATGTGATAGAATTCAGAAAACCTACCTCTGGGACTCACTTGGTGGTCCAGTGGCTAAGACACCATGCTTTCAATGCAGGGGAGCCAGGTTCGATCTCTGATCAGGAAGCTAGATCTCTCACACCACAACAAAGATCAAAGATCCCATGTGCCAGAGCAAAGACCCAGTGCAGCCAAATAAACAATAAATAATTTAAAAAAGAAAACCTACCTCTGAGAAATAGGGTATAAACCAGAAGGCAGCACAGAGTTTCCTCAGGGGCTGAAAATGTTCTGTATCTTGATCTGGGTGGTGATTACATGAGATATAGACCTGTGAAACACACACGTGCTTAATATTTATTTTACTATATGTACATTAAACTCTAATTTTAAAAAGAGTACGGACCATCAAGGCACATATTATTTAGCACGTGGCACGCACAACCTTTGCACAGCATATTCTTTAGTATCAAGAGATTTAAAAATTAAATCTTAATTCTGCCTAGGAACACAATAAAAGTTAAGAGTTTGGGACTGAGAGTCAATCCTTAAACAAAAAATTTGTTGAGCTTCTTATTATTTGCTACATTTAAATAGAGACCTGAAAGATGTAAATATCCTCAGCTATGAGAATATTTAATGGAAAACTAAGCCTGAGGCCTTTAATTTTCTGTTCTGGAAAACCTAGGCATGCTACTCAATGTCTATGGTCTTAGCTTCATCATCAGTAAAATGGGATCATAATCACTCTAAGCTGTATTAAGGATTTAATGAGATAACATAAAGAGTTATTATCATAAGCACACAATAAATTATAATGGCTTAAATCATGGACTAGCCTTCCCAGGTGGTACAGTGGTAAAGAACCTGCCTGCTAATGCAGGAGATGCAAAAGAAGCAGGTTTGATCCCTAGTCTGGAAGATCCCTTGGAGGAGGAAATGGCAACCCACTCAGGTATTCTTATCTGGGAAATCCCATGGACAGAGGAGCCTGGGAGTCTGAAGTCCGGGGGTTCACAGAGTCAGACATGACTGAGTGCCTGACTGAGCATGATGTACAAAACAGGTAATAAGTTACAAACAGAATGAATGCATCAGTAATATAGCATGGGCTTTTTCTTAGTCTTGTATATATATAGTGTAGATGTTGCATAAACATTTGGGATCTGGTGTATTTTAATGTAACACCTGTTTTGCAGTGTGTCTGTTCCAATGCAGCCCTAGCACAGAAAATGAGAGGATGAGAAAAATTGGGAAGCTGAAGAACAATTATGGCTAAGGAAAGCAGGCGATAGAATTAGAATAGTTATTTCAAACAGACAGCTCACTTTTCCAAGTTCAGATCACAGGATACAGAATTGAGATGAGTCAGACTCAGCTGGTAAAAAAATCCGCCTGCAACATGGGAGACCTGGGTTCAGTCCCTGGGTTGGGAAGGTACCCTGGAGAATGGAAAGGCTACCCACTCCAGTATTCTGGCCTGGAGAATTCCATGGACTGTATAGTCCATGGGGTCGCTAAGAGTTGGACACGACTGAGCAACTTTCACTTTGAGCTTCCCTTGTAGCTCAGTCGGTAAAGGGCCTGCAATTCAGGAGACCCAGGTTTGGTTCCTGGGTCAGGAAGACCCCCTGGAGAAGGATATGGCAACCCACCCCAGTATTCTTGCCTGGAGAATTCTATGGACAGAGGAGCCTGGTGGGCTACAGTCCATGGGATCTCAAGAGTCGGATACGAGTTAGTGACTAAACCACCAGACAACAAACTAAACAATTAAATAGCCATCCATAGTTGAATCCAAATGTATGTGTACGTATTTCACACCTTTAGGCTCTTTGGTGGTTCTCCCTTACGTTAGAATATCCCTCTAAATGTCATCGTGTCCTGGTGCCCCAGTCTCAGCTGTTAATTGGGAAACTTGTCATCCCTATCTGCCTAGGTAGGTTCAGGATCCCTCATCTGGGCTTAAGTTTCTCATTTCCAATAGGAGCTCAATATTTCTTGAATGAGTGAGTGAAGTGAAAGTCGTGTCTGACTCTTTGCGACCCCATGGGCTATACAGTCCATGGAATTCTCCATGCCAGAATACTGGAATAGGTAGCCTTTCCCTTCTCCAGGGGATCTTCCCAATGAAAGGTTGTTGTTGAATCATGACGCCAGGATTCTTGGCCCCGAAAGAGAATTCAATCCAGGGCCAGAGACGAGGCTTGATAACTCAGGGCTTTCGTGTAATAAAGTTTTATTAAAGTATAAAGGAGACAGAGAAAGCTTCTGACATAGGCATCAGAAGGGGGCAGAGAGAGTGCCCCCTGCTAGTCTTCAGCTGGATGTTATATAGTCACTAGCAGTCTGTTAATGAAAGAAAGGAATGTCTCAAAACTCAGAATGGCACCAGGCCCCTCACCCATAAGATGCATTTTGGGATAATCTTGGCACCAAATGGTTTACCTTGGGCCATAAAATGATTAACTTGAATCTTGAAGAAGGGCAGATCACCATACAAATAGTTTCATTTACATAGATTAGAGGAACCATATCGGAGTATAACATACAGTTTATCAAGTAGGTTCTGAGCCAAAAGGCAGAACAACTTGAAGACAGAGTTTGGGGTAAATGCACCCCACTCCAGTACTCTTGCCTGGAAAATCCCATGGACAGAGGAGCCTGGTAGGCTGCAGTCAATGGGGTCTCTGAGAGTTGGACACGACTCAGTGACTTCACTTTCACTTTTCACTTTCATGTGTTGGAGAAGGAAATGGCAACCCACTCCAGTGTTCTTTCCTGGAGAATCCCAAGGATGGAGGAGTCTGGTGGGCTTCAGTCTATGGGGTCGCACAGAGTCGGACACGACTGAAGCGACTTAGCAGCAGCAGTAGCAACAGTAGCATAGTACATTAGCATAGCTTAAGATAAACATTTCCATAAGAAAAAGGCATTGGTTGGTTATCTCTAGGTTTGAGAATAGTTAACTTCAGGTGAAACCAGGTGTCATGGCAACACAGAATTTTAAGAGAAACTTCCTTTTAAATTTGTATAGAGAAGGAAAAAATATCGCTAGTTTTTTTCCTACTGCTGCTTAAGAGAGAGAAAAACGTCTGATACTTGCAGGCTATTTCCTCCGTTTGGAGACCCCTGGCCTTCCTGCCTGTTACCTTCTCACCAACCCAGGGATGGGACCCAGGTCTCCTACACTGCAGGCAGATTCTTTACCAACTGAGCCGCCAGGGAAACCCAAGAATACTGGAGTGGGCAGCCTATTCCTTCTCCAGCAGATCTTCCCAACCCAGGAATCGAACTGGGGTCTCCTGAACTGCAGGCGGATTCTTTAATTTCTTGCATTGCAAGGTGGATTTCTTTAATTACTGCGACACAAAAGCACTTTGCCAACAGCAGGAGCTTGGGAACTTCCCCAGGACCCATGTTTCATGCTTTATATGTAAAGCGCCATCTGGTGGTGAAAGAGGGTGACAATATTTCTAAGTCACCAAGACACACTTGCCATACTCTGAGCTTTCAGAGAGCTTTAAAATCATGTTAGACAAAAAGATCACCATTACTCGTATACAGACGTACCTACTGTCAAAAACTAATTTCCTTTGAGTGAATGTTTCCTGCTGATTTTACGTCTTCCCCATTTCCTCCCATCCTTACTTCCTCATCCCTTTCTCCTACATTTCAACTGGTTCCTTCAAACACAGTTTCAGTTGGCATTTGTTTTTGTTTTGGCTGCCTCAAGAGCATCAGATTTCCTTTTGGAATTCATCCATCCAGACTGTGGGTAATCTTGATGTGGCAGTGATTCCTGGTGAGCACGTTACCGGAGGGGACCAAAACAGATGCTTGCCCCACTTGACTCAGCAGACCAGGCACATGACCCGAGCGCGGTTATCAGATGCTCTTTCTGAGACAGTTGAGCCGATGACAGAGAGACCATAGAAAAGTCTGTAACAGTCACACTGCAGGGGTCGCAAGCTCTCCCCACTCTTGTGCTTTACAAAGATTGCCAGGGTTCCTAATTCCTAGCCCCTCTGCAGTCCCCATGATTCCTGCCCGTTTCCAGTGTGATCCAGTTCCCATGACTCTGAGCTTCCTAGTGGTCTTCCAGTAACCCCCCTTCTCTTTAAGTTAGCTCAAGTTAGTATCTGTGGTCTTGTCTGCTTGCTGTTGTGGTTTAGTCGCTCAGTCGTATCCAACTCTTTAGTGACCCCACGGACTGTAGCCTGCCAGGCTTCTCTCCATGGGATTTCTCAGGCAAGAATCCTGGAGTGTGTTACCATGCCCTCCTCCCGGGGCTCTTCCTGACCGAGGGATTGAACTCGTCTCCTACACTGGCTGGCAGATTCTTTACCATTGAGTCACCTGGGAAGCCCCCTGACTGCTTACAAGTTTGTACAACACCTAAATATCAGACTAGAGTGTGTAGTAAAACAGGCCGTCCATCCTCTCATACCATTTTCAGAGAGTAAACTTAAGGATTAAAGAGAAACACTTAAACCCTAGCTTTAACTAGTCAGAGGGGCTTAAACAGAGCCATGTGCAGGCAATGTGAAATGAAAACCAGAAAAGAAAGGGGCAAATGTCAATAGGAAGATTAGAGGCTTCTAACGCAGATTAGATCAGATAGTCCTGAAATGAAAATTAATTCTCGTGATAGCACAGTAATGCAAGCTATTTTAGGGAAAAATGAGCCACAGCTGTGAAGCACTCAGTGGACTCCCCATAATCTCCCTCTTAACAGAACCACTCTCCCTGCAAAGATGAATGGAGGGAAAAAACACATGTACACATTCAGTGAGTACATTATGCAAGAGAATTTATGGTACGCAAAAGCAAACAGGGGCTAAAATATCTTTATTCTGTGGACTGAAGAGTGGCTTGCCCGAAAGACCAGGAAACGTGATGAGTGTCTCTGAGTTACTTTGTCACCTGATGACTTATGCAATGAGGTCCTTCTCTGGGCTTATGCAGGGCAGGAAGCAGTTAGCTAGACCAAAAGCTGGATGCCTGCTCCCTGCCTATGGACTCCATGTGATTTCGGAAGACGCATTTGACCTGCTAATCAAGAGCAGTTTAACATTTTATAGTGGACTAGTGTGTACTGAAAGAACCTATTAGGAAAAGGGAATTAGAGCGCTGCTCCATGGCTGCTGAGAGTTTGTCAGGTCTTTCTTCCCTAGATCATGCCTTTTGGTGTATATAAAACATCATCACCATACCTAAGGCCATCAAGATTTTCTCTTATCTTCTATTAGTTTTATAGTTCTAAATTTTGCATTTAGGTCTATGCTCCATCTTAGGTTTGTTTTGTGAAGAGTATAAGGTCTGTGTCTAGACTGATTGACTGAAACTGATTTTTGCATGTCCATTTGTTCCAGAACCATTTGTTGAACAAATTATCTTTACTCCATTACATTGCCTTTTCTCCTTGCCAAAGATCAGCTGAATACATTTATGTGGCTTCTATTTCTGGCTCCTATTCTGTTTCACCGATATGTTTGTCTATTCTTTTGCCAGGACCACACTGTCTTGACTATAGCATTACAGTAAGTCTTGAAGTTTAGCATTGTCACTCCTCTAATTTTATTCTTTCCTTTCAGTATTAAATTGGCTCTTCTGGGTCTTTTGCCTCTCTATGTGAACTTCAGAATCAGTTTGTTGATATCCATAAAATAATTTGCTGGGGTGTTAATCAGTTAAGTTCAGTCGCTCAGTCGTGTCCAACTCTTTGCGACCCCATGAATCGCAGCACGCCAGGCCTCCCTGTCAGTCACCAACTCCCGGAGTTCACTCAGACTCACGTTCATCGGAGTCAGTGATGCCATCCAGCCATCTCATCCTCTGTCATCCCCTTCTCCTCCTGCTCCCAATCCCTCCCAGCATCAGAGTCTTTCCCAGTGAGTCAACTCTTCCCATGAGGTGGCCAAAGTACTGGAGTTTCAGCTTTAGCATCAGTCCTTCCAAAGAAATCCCAGGGCTGATCTCCTTCAGAATGGACTGGTTGGATCTCCTTGCAGTCCAAGGGCCTCTCAAGAGTCTTCTCCAACACCACAGTTCAAAAGCATCAGTTCTTCGGCACTCAGCCTTCTTCACAGTCCAACTCTCACATCCATACATGACCACAGGAAAAACCATAGCCTTGACTAGACAGACCTTAGTCGGCAAAGTAATGTCTCTGCTTTTGAATATGCTATCTAGGTTGGTCATAACTTTTCTTCCAAGGAGTAAGAGTCTTTTAATTTCATGACTGCAATCACCATCTGCAGTGATTTTGGAGTGCCCCAAAATAAAAAGTCTGACACTGTTTCCACTGTTTCCCCATCTATTTCCCATGGAGTGATGGGACCAGATGCCATGATCTTCGTTTTCTGAATTTTGAGCTTTAAGCCAACTTTTTCACTCTCCTCTTTTACTTTCATCAAGAGGCTTTTCAGTTCTTCTTCACTTTCTGCCATAAGGGTAGCGTCATCTGCAATGGGATGGCATTAAATACATAAAGTTAGGAAGAACTGTCATCCTAAGAATATTGAGTCTTTCTACCCATGAACATAGAATATCACTCCATTTACTTAGTTCTAATTTCTTCCATCAGAGTTTTGTAGTTTTTCTTACATAGGTATTGTATGTATTCTGTTAGATTTATATCTAGGTATTTCATTTTGGGGGTGCTAATGTAAATGGTAATATATTTTTAATTTCAAATTCCATAAGCTCATTGCTCATATATAGGAAAGTGACTAGTTTTTGTTTACTAACTTTGTATCCTGAAACTGTAATATCATTACGTAGCATATGAGGAGTTTTTTGTCAGTTCTTTCAGATCTTCTGCGTAGACAAACGTGTCATCTGCAGAGACAGTTTTATTTCTTCCTTCCCAGTGAGTTTGTCTTTCATTTCCTGTCTTGTTGCATCAACCAGGACTTCCAGTATGATATTGAAGAGGACTGGTAAGAGTGGACATCCTTGTACTGTTTCTGATCTTAGCAAGAAAGCTTCTAATTTCTTACCCATAAGTATGATATTAGCTGTAAGTTTTTTTGTGGATATTCTTTATCAAGTTAAGGATATTGAGTTTTGAATCATGAATGGGTATTGGACTTTGTCCAGTGTTTTTAGTACATCTATTGATATCATTGGATTTTTCTTCTCTAGCCTATTGACATGATAGATTTTATTAATTGATTTTCAAATTTTGAAACAGCCTTGCATAAAACTTGGTCATGGCACACAGCTCATTTTATACATTGTTGGGTTTGATTTGCTAATATTTTGATTTTTGCTTCTGTGTTCACAAGAGATCTGTAGTTCTTTTTTTCTTGTAATGTCTTTATCTCATTTTAGAACGAGTTAGGAAGTATTTCTTCTGCTCCTATCTTCTGGAAGAGACTATAGATAATTGGTATAATTTCTTCCTTAAATATTTGGTAGAATTTACCAAGTGAACTCATCTACTTCCTGGTGCTTTCAGTTTTGGATGGTTGTTAATTACTGATTCAATTTCTTTAATAGATATAGACCTATTCAGATTGTATATTCCTCCTTTTATTTCTCCCCAGTGGTCCCCAGGCTTTGAAAGACTTTGGTCTATAACTATCTTTTCCATTTTTCTCAAATCTGACTAAAAAGTACACAAGTACACAAACCACACTAAGAAAATAAAATTCTAAACAAGAAACACAAGTTGATACAGCCCTATTATTACGCATTTTTCCTTTAAAAATGCAATATATACCTAGTATTCAAATAGTTATTGCTCATTTCATCATTCATAGGAAGTCCTAAAGATATATAATGATCTAATTGCTCTTTGATAGAGTTTTAATAATTTATAATACATAGTTATCACATAGGATATACCAGGTACTGGTCTGTTTTGTGTAAATCAAATCATTTGTACCTTACCATGAGACTCTAAGGCAGATACTATTGTCACTTTCCTTTACAGATTAAGGAAACCAAGAGAGGTTATAATATCAATATAATAAGAACTTGATAATATCAGGTAGTGCCTGACTCTCTGCAACCAGACTGTATCCATCTGACTAGTTTTGAACCCCAGCCATCTGGCTCTAGAGGCCATTACCTTGACCTTTACATAATAAATTTGTACAATATAGTTTTATTGTTATATATGTACTTTTCCAAAAAGAAAACCTTTGTGGGGTGGGGGGAAAGCTACATGCTAGTGTTATTAAGATCTAAGATAACTGTAGTTCCTGGTTAGAAAATATTAGTTTTTAATCAATTAAATACAGAAAAGTTGACTTTTGTGATGGCTCAGATCTCTGATATGTATTTGGTCCATAAAAGGTCCTAAGTGGGAAAAAAAAAAAAAGGAACAGCAGGCCATGAAACTGTCTCAATAAATGCTTAAATCAGAACATGTTTTGATAATTTTTATTCCATATTTAGATCTATTAAGCACTATGAATTTTAAGGAGGAGATTATGCTGTTTCTTAAAATATTTGACCTCAGAAACTTTTTTTTTCACAGTATCTAGCAGATTAGCAGTTTATCAAATGCATTTTAAATATTATTGATTATATTATGCAACATTGAAGAAATTCATGTTCATATTACATGTGCTATTTAAGAAACAGGGTATAAGTTAAAGTCTTGGAAAATATTATTCCCTGCTGAAAAAGAAAACTGAAACACCTCTCATTCTTCAATTTCTTCCTTTCTAGGTCCTTCTGAAACCCTCAAGGTGGAAGTCACTGGGGATATAAGGCCGTTTTAACACAGGAAGCACTTACTTCTCCACAAAGCATACTGCCCTCATACCTTGTTCAGCCTTAAAAAAAAAAAAAATCTATTGAGCATCTACTGTTTACCAACAATTTAAAAAAAGAGTGAAAGTGAAGTAGCTCAGTCATGTCCAACTCTTTCCAACCCCATGGACTGTAGCCTACCAGGCTCCTCCATCCACAGGATTCTCCAGGCAAGAATACTGGAGTGGGTTGCCATTTCCTTCTCCAGGGGATCGTCCTGACCCAGGGATCAAACCCAGGTCTCCTGCATTGTAGGCAGACGCTTTACTGCCTGAACCACCAGGGGAAGTCACAGTTCCTAAGCTCAAAAAGATAAAAATAACAAGTAAATAGCCAATAATAAAGTAGTGTGATTAGGTGTCACAAAATGCTATAAGAAGGGGAGTCAGAGAAAGCTTTCCTGTTCAAAATATGGTTAAGGGAGCAGCAGGACCAACGGCAGTTTCACCTGAAAACTTGTTGAAGTGCAGGCCTACCCCAGACCTACTGAATCAGAATCCATAGGCACAAGCTCCCCAGGTGACTTGCTCGTACAGTAGAATTTGAGAAATACTGGCCCAAACTGCCTAGTAGATGCAGAATTAGACAAGAGAACAAATTTAAGAACTATTTGGGGGAGATGTGACTATATTCATTTCACATAATTGTTGACTAGATAATAGGGGAAGGAAGGAGAAATCAATAGTGGAATTTAAACTCTGGGCAACTAGCCTGATAGGAATTAATACCACTTCCTAAGAGGCACAGAGGACAAAAAGGCAGAGGAAAGAGATGAGCCCTGTTTTATTTATGAGTTTGATTTTAACATTCTTATAGGACATGAGGCTTTTCAGAAAACAGCTGGAAATAAGACTCTGGAATTTCGAAAAGAGATCTAGAGTCATCAAGATGTGCTGGAATAGATTCGATCCCTCTAGACTGTACTTTCCAATATGGTAGCCCATAGCTCACTGAGCACATGAAATGAGATTAGTGTGATTGAGGAATTGAATTTTTCAATTTTAGTTAGTTTTAATGAATTAAAAAGTCAAAGCTGTGTAAAATGTTTTTGCAATAAATACAACTTTGTTTTGGTAGTACTGTATTTCTTAGCCTTTCAAAATTTGGCATCCAAACTGAGATGAGCTATAAATACAAAATACACACCAGATTTTGAAAAGTTCATTAAAAAAATGAAGTGTCATTAATTTTGATTACATATTGATATTTTGCATATACTAAACATATATGATTTAAATTAACTTATTTTTTAATGTGACTTCTGAGTGAGTGAGTGAGTGAGGTCGCCTCAGTCGTGTCCGATTCTTTGCAACCCCATGGACTGTAGCAGGCTCCTCCATCCATGGGATTTTCCAAGCAAGAATACTGGAGTGGATTGCCATTTCCTTCTCCAGGAGATCTTCCCGACCCAGGGATTGAACCCCAGTCTCCTGCATTGCAGGCAGACGCTTTACCCTCTGAGCCACCAGGGAAGTCTACTGTGGCACCTAGAAAGTTTTAAATTATGGCTTACATTATATTGGAAAGCACTGCTGTAGAAGTATATAGTGTAAAACATGGAGGGATTCGGACAGAATTCCATGGGTCTTCATGGGATGCTATAAGCAGACAGGTAAGACAAAGCTCAATCATTTTAAGAAGGGTATGATTAAATAGGCAATGCCAAGTAAGATTAAGATTAAAGTGTCCAAAGAGGCCAATAATGATTTTGTGGATTAGTTTGAGTGTGCAAACTAAGTCAGATTGCAAGAGGTCGAGCTATTAAGAAAGCAAAGCTAGCAACTCCATTGAGAAATCTGTCTGTGAAAGAAAAGTGAAGCAAGAGAGGGAAAAAATATGTCACAGAGGGCTTTGGGTTTGATAGAAGAGGCTTAAATCTGTTTAAATGTTGTTGGAAAGGAGCGAAGAGAGGGATAAGATATACAAGAGAAGGGAAATACTGAAAGAGATCCCTGAGAAGTTAAATCGGGATGGCCTTTCGGACAGGGATGATCCTTAGGTATGTGGAAAGAATACCTCACCCATAGTGACAGAAGAATGCAGAAGAGGAAGGTGCAGATGCTGGGCTGCTGGAAGTGGAAGCATTCCCATCTGATGGTCTCAGGAAGTGACTAACTGCCAGTGGATGAGCACGATGTAAGGGAAAGGAATTTTATAAAAGGAATTCTATTTTTAATAAAAATAAAGGAGGGCATTTAAAAACTGCTGTGGGGGATCTGATCTCCTTTTAGGGATGTAGAAAACTGGATAAACAGATGCTACCAAACTTACAATGAACAAACAGCAAGTTCACAGCCTTCTTGAATCCATCCAAGTACTGATATTGCAGAGCAACTAACCAAAAACACAGATGTGGTTTACCACATCTTACCTATCACAGATTCAAGAAGCTCAGAAACACAAGCAAGCTTAAAAACAAAACCACCTAGGCAAATCATTTGCAAACTGCTGGAAACAAAAAAAAACAAAGGGAAAATCGTAAAAGGCACTCCAAGAAGGAAAAAAACCGTGAGTGGCAAGTGAGATGGGAGAGTTTATCAAAAAACATAAGGTTGCTAAACAGCACTACCAACCAAGGTGAAGTCAAAGATTGTAGTTACAAGATTTTTAAAAAGAAATCATCAGTGGCCTTCTCTAAAAAAACAAACAAACAAAAAAAAAAACAAAGTACAAGTGGTTGGACTTTAGAACTCAGGACAAGGAATGGGATAAGGGGACTGAGTATCAGTTCTGAATATATGCTAAATAATTAGTGGAAGTAAAAAATGCCTGAGAACATCTAACTCTACAGGCTATAAGAGTGCAAAACGATATCACACTATACTTTCAAGAAACAATGTGTTCAGTATAATTTTTTTACACTGATTCCTTCTAATGCTGAATGGAAAAGGATGCAATGCACTGTACAACTGTGAAGGTTTTTCCCAAAAACTAAGTAAAGAGATTAGGCTAGTTTCAACATATAAGTATTTGAAGGATCTTTTCAATCAAACAGAAATTGACAAACAGCAGTCACTACAATTCTGCCAGCATACTTCTACAAGCATATTTTAAACACAGCCACTGCTGAATAGTAGTCCTTCTCTCTATTTCTATGAATGTGGGCTAGAAAACAAGTTAAGATGAATAAAGTGCATAAGCCCTAAAAATTTCCCATGCTCGGTCTAGATTTAACACATGACCACTATCATAATGATCAAAGGAAAAACTCATCTTGAAATTAGTATGAGCTAGCTTCAATAACAAAAACTTATTTAAGAAAAATAGAACCTGTTAAAGGAAAAGTCTACTTATTAAACCAAAAGAAACTCAATTAAAAAAAAAAAAAAACCTTCTATCAGCTCCATGCAATCTCTAGTAAATCACACATGGCTTACAAAAACATTTTAATAAATAAAATGAAAGGAGATATCCTTAAATGTCACTAACTGCTCATAATTCCATGACCTGATGTATTATTAAGAGCTAACTAAAAAATTAAGCTAATAACAAAAAAGAAACCCAAAATAAGGAAACTAAAGACCACCACTCTAACTTAGGCAATAAATGTAGTATTTTATAAAGATTTTCTTTTTAAACTGTGGGTATTTTCTTAAAGTACTGAGAACTGAAACAAACTCCAACTTGCCTGTGACTTGCAGACACAGACTTAACTTACATCGAAAACTTAACACACAAACAAACCATCTTAAATTAATCCAGACCGTTATAGCCTAAGGGTCTGGTTAAATCAAACAAACTGGTCTAACATTATGTGTTTTAAAACCACTGACTTCCAACCGTGTATCCCTGCCTAGATGATCCAAGATGAGCTCTGGCTCCCAAAGCCTCTCACATTAGAGAAGTCCCCTTGTTGCCTCAGTTTACATTCTCCCTTGCTGCAGCAGAACTCTGAAAAAGGGTGTGCTCCTAGTGGTCTTTGTGTTCCAGAGCTTAAGTTTAGATCCCACTGGGATCCTTGCTACTCCGGCCTAGACCCTCAACTGGATGGGAATGTGCACTTCTAAAACCCCTTTCATTTCCCCCTAAGAGTCACCCTTGTGCTAAAATTGAATCCAGTGGTTTCAACAAGTTCTCCAGTGATGGGTTTTTGGGTTTGTCCTAGGAATAAATTCCCCTGAGACCCTTGGCCTATCCGACTAAATATATACTCTTTTTCCCTGTTGAAAGGTAAAGTCGCTCAAGTTGTGTCTGACTCTTTGCAACCGCATGGACTATGCAGTCCATGGAATTCTCCAGGCCAGAATACTGGAGTGGGTAAATGTTCCCTTCCCCAGGGGATCTTCCCAACCTAGGGATCAAACTCAGGTCTCTCACACCGCAGGCGGATTATCAGCTAAGCTACCAGGGAAGCCCAAGAATACTGGAATAGGTAGCCTATCCCTTCTCCAGGGGATCTTCCTAACCCAGGAATTGAACCGGGATCACCTGCATTGCAGGCAGATTCTTTACCTGCTGGGATACAAGGGAAGCCCCTGGTGAAGGTCTGCCAAATCTTTGATTTACTGTTAACCGTCCTGCCTGTCTATGGTCTACAGTACTGCTACATGTCTAAAAAGACCACAAAACATAAGACAGCTACAGACCCATTAAACCTGTCCTCCAAGCTTCTTTCCAAGAACCGCTAAGTTCACAAGGTCTTGACAACTTGGCATCATTTGGGCAAACTTTTAAAAGTTTGACCTTTTTAAGATCATAAATCAATACACTTCAGTCTTGTCTGTGTGTGAAAAACTGGCCCTGGGAGAGATATTCTCTTTATATTCTCCCTGTCGAGGGACTAGGAAACTGCTGAGTAATGACTAGACTCACAAAAGCAGTTCTTTCCCTTTTAACCAAAACGAACTGTTTGTCCTATGGTTCATTTCAAAAGAAACAGAACTGCTAACAGAACTCTTCCATTTTATCAGCCTGCATATACCTTTCTCCATGACAATTCCACCAAAGCCAATTTAGAATTACAAGTGGCCACTTCGGGAAACTTGATCATTTAAGAAGTAAATTAACAACCAAAAGAGGAATGAATCAGATGACAAGGACTCTTAAAATCTACAGGAGCTCCTGTTCTGATTGGTTTATATGACATGTTCACATAAATCTCAAGAAATAATTCAAGAAACTCCAAAGGGAAGGGGAGAGGCTTCTAATCCTTTACATTTTTGGCTCTTCTAAGGAAAATATTTCTGCTTCAAACGTAGCATGAAAACATTTTAACTGCTATTAGTTAAGCAAATAATTACAAGAATAAAAGCAAGGCATTCAGAACTTCTAAATGTAATTTAAAGTCTTTTAAATTTGATTTATGTATTCAGGTTAATGAATTTGTATTAAAGAAAAACTTCATTAAATACACCTGAACACAGGTGATTTTATAATTAGAGTTAACTAATAATATCACTTTTTTCCCTTACACAATGTAAAAATATTCAAGTTTGTACAAGACTAGGGTTTGTTGTTTTTTTTTTTCATGCCTTAAAGTTTCTAAATATGTAATTCAGGTTTTATGGGTTAACACTGTTTTCCACAAATTATTACTACGAAAACCTAAAATTGTGCTTAACAAAATGGAATGGTTATAATAAGCATCTTTTGAGAGAGATTAAATTTGTGGAGTTCTTATGCTTCCATTAAGACTTCCGGCATCAGCCTAATTTTTAATTTCCAGAGCCTTAGTTATCTTTAAGAATATTAATAAGTATAGGGATTTCCCTGGTGGTCCAGGAGCTAAGACTCCTTGCCTCCAATACAGGGGGCCTGGGTTTGATCCCTGATTAGGGAAATAGATCCCACATACTGCAAGGAAGACCCAGTGCAGCCAAATAAAGGAATATAAAATTTTTTTCAAAAAAGAGTATTAATTGATAATCCTAGATAAGTAGAAAATATAATTTTACTATACATGTGCTTTTATTTAATACCTGGAAATACTAGGTTAAAAAGGAACCTCAGATTGCTGTTATGAGAATTTTTGAAAGAATATTAAAAAATTTGTGTGGGTAACAGGATGTCCATGCAGAGTAATAAACACTTTTCCTACACAGATAAAGAAAATTTTGTCTTAAAAGTGTCTGATTGTGTTAAGACTATAAAACAATACTTTTGATAAAGACACAGTATACAGGTAGAAGGTTTGAGGGGTGAACTTTGGGTTTATAATGAGCTTGGAAATGATTAATAAATGTCTTAAAACTATTGAAAAAGTTGGTTTAATATGAGTGTATTCACAAGGGTAAGATCATTAAATCATTACTAGATGTTACATAGAAAACAGATAAAAGTGAAATTAGTTTTCTTATAAGACAGCAAAGCTATCTGTGCTGAGAGAGTTTTCTTCTATCATGATTAAAGAATACCCCTCTAATATTTTTATATATTCCAATCATTTTTGAAAAAAGTTCCCCACTTTTGAAAATATTGAGGTTCCTAATAATCTGTCACATATTCTTTCATCTTTTATGCTTGTGCACCAAGATTAACAAAAGTAGGCTATGTTTCAACAAATGGTATTGGGACAATTGGATATCCACATGCAAAAGAATGAAGGTGGTGCCCAACTTCACAAAAAATCAAAATAAATCAAAGACCTAAATTGAAGAGCTAAAAATATACAACGCTTAACAGAAAACACAGCAATAAATCTTTACATATTGACAGAATGTCTTTTTTGAATATGACACCAAAAAAAAGTGACAAAATAAAAAGACAAATTAGACTACACCAAAATTACAAACTTTTGTGCTACAATTATTACTCTTATCAAGAAAATGAAGATAATTCACTGAATGGGAAAAATATTTGCATAATTATGCATCTGATAAGGGATTTATATCCAGAATATATAATGAACTATTATAACTCAACAATAAAAAGACAAATAACCAAACTAAACAAGGAGTAAAGGATTTGAATAGACATTTTTCCAAAGAATGTAAAAATATGGCCAGCAAGCACACGAAAAGATAATATTATTAGTCACTGCATGCACACCTGTATGTGTGCTAAGTTGCTTCAATCATGTCTGACTCTTTGCAACCCTATGGACTGTGGCCCACCAGGCTCCTCTGTCCATGGGATTCTCCAGAGAATACTGGAGTGGGTTGCCATTTCATTCTCCAGGGGATCTTCGCCACTCAGGGATCGAACTCTCATTTCTTGTGTCTCCTGCATTGGCAGGCAGGTTCTTTACCACTAGAAACACATGAGAAGCATGTGTACACCTGTGGCGGATTCATGTTGCTGTATGGCAAACCAATACAATATTGTAAAGTAAAAAATAAATAAAATGACAGCCCCTCATCAAAAAAAAAAAAAGAAGAAAAAAAGTTATTAGTCATTAGAAAACGGCAAATCAAACAGTAGATACCACTTTACATCCATTAGAATGGTTACAATCAAAAGACACAATAACAAGTGTTGTCAAGGACATGGAGATATTGAAATCTTCATATACTGCTCATGAGAAAGTGTAATAAAAGCTTTGGGAAACAGTTTCAGTTCAGTTGCTCAGTCGTGTCTGACTCTTTGCGACCCCATGAATTGCAGCACGCCAGGCCTCCCAGTTCATTACCATCTCTCGGAATTCACTCAGAATCACGTCCATCAAGTCCGTGATGCCATCCAGCCATCTCATCCTCGGTTGTCCCCTTCTCCCTGCTGCCCACAATCCCTCCCAGCATCAGAGTCTTTCCCAGTGAGTCAACTCTTCGCATGAGGTGGCCAAAGTACTAGAGTTTCAGCTTTAGCATCATTCCTTCCAAAGAAATCCCAGGGCTGATCTCCTTCAGAATGGACTGGTTGAATCTCCTTGCAGTCCGAGGGACTCTTGAGAGTCTTATCCAAGACCACAGTTCAAAAGCATCAGTTCTTTGGCGCTCAGCCTTCTTCACAGTCCAACTCTCACATCCATACATGACCACAGAAAAAACCATAGCCTTGACTAGACAGACCTTAGTCGGCAAAGTAATATCTCTGCTTTTGAATATACTATCTAGGTTGGTCATAACTTTTCTTCCAAGGAGTAAGCGTCTTCTAATTTCATAGCTGCATTCACCATCTGCAGTGATTTTGGAGCCCCCCAAAATAAAGTCTGACATTGTTTCCACTGTTTCCCCATCTATTTCCCATGAAGTGATGGGACCGGATGCCATGATCTTTGTTTTCTGAATGTTGAGCTTTAAGCCAACTTTTTCACTTTCCTCTTTCACGTTCATCAAGAGGCTTTTTAGCTCCTCTTCACTTTCTGCCATAAAGGTGGTGTCATCTGCATATCTGAGGTGATTGGTATTTCTACCGGCAATCTTGATTCCAGTTTGTGCTTCTTCCAGTCCAGCGTTTCTCATGATGTACTCTGCATAGAAGTTAAATAAGCAGTATGACAATATACAGCCTTGATGTACTCCTTTTCCTATTTGGAACCAGTCTGTTGTTCCATGTCCAGTTCTAACTGCTGCTTTCTGACCTGCATACAGATTTCTCAAGAGGCAGGTTAGGTGGCCTGGTATTCCCATCTCTTGAAGAATTTTCCACAGTTGATTGTGATCTATAGTCAAAGGCTTTGGCATAGTCAATCAAGCAGAAGTGGATGTTTTTCTGGAACTCTCTTGCTTTTTTGATGATCCAGCGGATGTTGGCAATTTGATCTCTGGTTCCTCTGCCTTTTCTAAAACCAGCTTGAACATCAGGGAGTTCACGGTTCACATATTGCTGAAGCCTGGCTTGGAGAATTTTGAGCATTACTTTACTAGCATGTGAGATAAGTGCAATTGTGTGGTAGTTTGAACATTCTTTGGCATTGCCTTTCTTTGGAATTGGAATGAAAACTGACCTTTTCCAGTCCTGTGGCCACTGCTGAGTTTTCCAAATTTGCTGGCATATTGAGTGCAGCACTTTCACAGCATCATCTTTCAGGATTTGAAACAGCTCCACCGGAATTCCATCACCTCCACTAGCTTTGTTTGTAGTGATGCTTTCTAAGGCCCACTTGACTTCACATTCCAAGATGTCTGGCTCTAGGTGAGTGATCACACCATCGTGATTATCTGGGTCATGAAGCTCTTTTTGTATAGTTCTTCTGTGTAGTCTTGCCCCCTCTTCTTAATATCTTCTGCTTCTGTTAGGTCCAGACCATTTCTGTCCTTTATTGAGCCCATCTTTGCATGCAATGTTCCCTTGGTATCTCTGATTTTCTTGAAGAGATCTCTAGTCTTTCCCATTCTGTTCTTTTCTTCTATTTCTTTGCATTGATTGCTGAAGAAGGCTTTCTTATTTCTTCTTGCTATTCTTTGGAACTCTGCATTCAGATGCTTATATCTTTCCTTTTCTCTTTGGCCTTTTGCCTCTCTTCTTTTCACAGCTATTTGTAAAGCCTCCCCAGACAGCCATTTTGCTTTTTCGCATTTCTTTTCCATGGGGATGGTCTTGATCCCTGTCTCCTGTACAATGTCACGAACCTCATTCCATAGTTCATCAGGCACTCTATCTATCAGATCTAGGTTTAGCAATTCTTTATAAAGTTAAACATAGTTACCATGTAACTCAGTAGAGCTTCCCTGGTAATTCAGCTGGTAACTCAGCTGCCTGCAATGCAGGAGATCCCGGTTCAATCTCTGGTTCAGGAAGATCCCCTGGAGAAGAGAATGGCTATCCACTCCAATATTCTTGCCTGAGAATCCCATGGAGAGAGGAGACTGGTCAGCTATAGTCCATGGAGTTGCAGAGTCGGACATAACTTAGCAACTAAGCACATATACATATACTGCTCATGGCAAAGTATAAAAGCTTCAGAAAACATTTTAGCAATTTTTCAAAGGTTAAACATAGTTACCATAGAAATCAGTAATTCCTCTTCTGGTAACTGAAAACAAATATTCACATAAGAATTATACATGAATATTTACATGAACATTACTCATAATCACCAAAACCGGAAATAACCCAAATGCCAACCGACATATGGACAAAATGTGGTATAATCATACAGTGTAATATTATCAGCAGTAAGAAAGAATACAGCTCTGAAACATGCTATAATATGAATTCTGAAAAATTATGCTAACTAGAGGAAATGAATCACTAAAGACCACACACTACACGATTCCATTTATATAAAATATTCAGAAAAGGCAAATCCGTGGTGAAAGAAAGTAGATTCATAGTTGCTTACAGCACTGGGGATCCTGGAGACTTGAGATTAATCACTAATGGTCATAAAGATTCTTTTGGGGAGATGAAAATGTTCTAAAATTAGATCATGATAAATCTGAATCAGTTCTAATGAGATGGATGAAACTGGAGCCAATTATACAGAGTGAAGTAAGCCAGAAAGAAAAACACCAATACAGTATACTGACACATATATATGGAATTTAGAAAGATAGTAATGATGATCCTGTATGTGAGACAACAAAAGAGACACAGAGGTATAGAACAGACTTTTGGCCTCTGAGGGAGAGGGAGAGAGTGGGATGATTCGGGAGAATGGCATTGAAACATGTATACTATCATGTAAGAAACAAAGTGCCAGTCTATGTTCGATACAGGATACAGGATGCTTGGGGTTGGGGCTGGTGCACGGGGATGATCCAGAGAGATGATATGGGGTGGGAGGTGGGAGGTGGGAGGAGGAAAAAAAAAAAAAAAAGGGGAAAACAAAATAAGAATGGATACTTTGTGTATCACAAAAAAAAATTAAATCATGATCACAGTTGCACAATACCATTAATATACTAAAAGAACATTATACACTTTTGAGTGAATCTGATGAGAATTATATAATAAGGTTTTTAAGCAGGCAAATGTTGAAAGCAAGTATACACACACATTATATAGAAAATGCAAAAATGAGTAATTATTTGATCATTCCAATAAATCCATAAGTCTAAAAATGAAAATCCGTAAGTCCAACTACGGACCTACAAAGACAGCCATTCTCTAACAAAATTATTGACTGTCAGTTTTCAATTAATACTTCATGTATTACATTTTGATGATGCAAAACCAGATAGTAGAAAAGCAGAACCTATTAGATATATACCTGAAATCTAGAATCCACATTTAAAAAATGGATATCCTCCAGGTTCATACATGACAACTCATGCATAGCTAGTTAAATTCAGAAGACAATGCCCTTATTGGGTACAGTTCAGTTCAGTTGCTCAGCCGTGTCTGACTCTATGACCCCATGAACTGCAGCACTCCAGGCCTCCCTGTCCATCACCAACTCCCAGAGTTTACCCGAACCCATGTCCATTGAGTCGGGTGATACCACCCAACCATCTCATTCTCTGTTGTCCCCTTCTCCTCCTGCCCTCAATTTTTCCCAGCATCAGGGTCTTTTCAAATGAGTCAGCTCTTCACATCAGGTGGCCAAAGTATTGGAGTTTCAGCTTCAACATCCTTCCAATGAACACCTAGGACTTGCAGTCCAAGGGACTCTCAAAGAGTCTTCTCCAACACCACAGTTCAAAAGCATCAATTCTTCGGCGTTCAGCTTTCTTTATAGTCCAACTCTCACATACATACACGCCTACTGGAAAAACCATAGCCTTGACTAGACAGACCTTAGTCGGCAAAGTAATGTCTCTGCTTTTTAATATGCTGTCTAGGCTGGTCATAACTTTCCGTCCCAGGAGTAAGTGTCTTTCAATTTCATGGCTGCAGTCATCATCTGCAGTGATTTTGGAGCCCCCAAAATAAAGTCAGGCACTGTTTCCCCATCTATTTCCCATTAAGTGATGGGACCAGATACCATGAGCTTAGTTTTCTGAATGTTGAGCTTTAAGCCAACTTTTTCACTCTCCTCTTTCACTTTCAAGAGGCTCTTTAGTTTTTATTTATTTTCTGCCATAAGGGTGGTGTTATCTGCATATCTGAGGTTATTGATATTTCTCCCAGCAATCTTGATTCCTGCTTGTGCTTCATCCAGCCTAGCATTTCTCATGATGTACTCTGCATAGAAATTAAATAAGCAGGGTGACAATATACAGCCTTGATGTACTCCTTTTCCTATTTGAAAGCAGTCTGTTGTTCCATGTCCAGTTCTAACTGCTGCTTCCTGACCTGCATACAGATTTCTCAAGAGGCAGGTCAGGTGGTCTGGTATTCCCATCTCGTGAAGAATTTTCCACAGTTCATTGTGATCCACACAGTCAAAGGCTTTGGCATAGTCAATAAAGCAGAAATAGAAGTTTTTCTGGAACTCTCTTGCTTTTTCCATGATCCAGCTGATGTTAGCAATTTGATCTCTGGTTCCTCTGCCTTTTCTAAAACCAGCTTGAACATCAGGAAGTTCACGGTTCACATATTATTGAAGCACGGCTTAGAGAATTTTGAGCATTACTTTACTAGCGTGTGAGATGAATTGTGTGGCAGTTTGAGCTTTCTTTGGCATTGCCTTTCTTTGGGATTGGAATGAAAACTGACCTTTTCCAGTCCTGTGGCCACTGCTGAGTTTTCCAAATTTGCTGGCATATTGAGTGCAGCACTTTCACATCATCTTTTAGAATTTGAAATGGCTGAACTGAAATTCCATCACCTCTACTAGCTTTGTTTGTAGTGATGCTTTCTAAGGCCCACTTGACTTCACATTCCAGATGTCTGGCTCTAGGTGAGTGATCACACCATCATGATTATCTGGGTCATGAAGCTCTTTTTGTACAGTTCTTCTGTGTACTCTTGCCACCTCTTGTTAATATCTTTTGTTTCTGTCAGGTCCATACCATTTCTGTTCTTTATTGAACTCATCTTTGCATAAAATGTTCCCTCGGTATTTCTAATTTTCTTGAAGAGATAGCCAGTCTTTCCCTTCTACTGTTTTCCTCTATTTCTTTGCATTGATCGCTGAGGAAGGCTTTATCAATCTCTCCTTGCTGTTCTTTGGAACGCTGCATTCATATGGGTATATCTTTCCTTTTCTGCTTTGCTTTTCACTTCTCTTCACAGCTATTTGTAAGGCCTCCTCAGACAGCCATTTTCCTTGTTTGCATTTCTTTTTCTTGGGGATGGTCTTGATCCCTGTCTCCTGTACAATGTAATGAGCCTCCATCCATAGTTCATCAGGCACTCTTTATCAAAGCATGAAAACATGGAACACATATTTGAGTTTGCTATTTTCTAACTATTCTAATAAAGTCCCTTACTATCTTTTAAAATTTATTCAGTAAATTATTTAGTGACTTACAAGCATTTTAAAAAATGGATCCATGGGCACAGATGGTAAATGATATTATTATTTTTCCCTGTAAAGCAACATAGATATTGGCTTAGACTATTTCTTGCCTTTGGATATTTTTAACTCAAGTTTGTATATTGTTTCCTCTGACAACTCTATGATTTTCCCTTTCCCATAGTGAAACATAAAAATACTGTTGATTTTCTTACCTAAACTCTGGGTTGCTTTATGGAAAAAAAACAGACAAAATTAAGTTTGTGTGACACTCTACAAATTTTCAATAATTCAGAACTACTGTAAAAGTTTTTAAAAATCAAACTTTAAAAAGTTGACAAATTAAGAGTTCAGCTTTCCTATATTAAACTGTAAGTAAAAATTAATAAAATGTTTTAATGTGTCTTTGTTCTTTCAAGCTGTTATAACAAAATAACCAGACTCAACACCATGTAATCAACAGATATTTGTTCCTTACTGTGCTGGAGGCTGGAAGTCCATGATCAATATGCCAATGTGGTCGGCTGAGGACCCTCTTCCAGGTCACAGACATCTCTATATATCCTCGCATGGCAGGAGGGACCTTTGGGAGGAAACTGGTCTCCTCAGGAGTTTAAAGGAACAGTTATTAAATCTTTTACTTTGGAATTTGACTCTAAACCTGTCAAATTCCACTGTGAAAGATTTAATAGCTGTTCCTTTAAATTCCTGAGATCAATTTTCTCCCAAAGGCTCCTTATAATTTAACTTTCCTCATACTATTAGCCCCAATCTTCGTTATTGCAAAAACTGTACTACAAGTCAACAAAATACTTCTGCTGTAATCATTACACCACTGTCTGCTAAACCAAGTGTTCCAGGGTTGGAACTTCTCACCGTACTGGTCATTTTCTCCAAGATTTTCCAGTCTTCTGTGCAGGAACTAAGCTCCACTAAGAATGTGTCCACCTCAAGGAACAATTATTGGCTTACTCCTGTTATGATAATATATTTCTGATATTATCTGTAACCACCAGGAATTGCAACATCAGCACCAGGCTTTTGCCCACCTCTTATAGCTAAACAATTTGCCTGCCAATGCAGGAGACACAAGAGACACAGCTGATCCCTAGGTTGGGAAGATCTCCTAGAGGAGGAAATGGCAACCCACCTCAGTATTCTTTTGGGGCTTCCCTGATGACTCAGATGGTAAAGAATCTGCCTGCAGTGTGGGAGATCTGGGTTTGATCCTTGGCTTGGGAAGATCCTGTGGAGAAGGAAATGGCAACCCACTCCAGTATTCCTGTCTGGAGAATCCCATGAACAAAGGCTACAGTCCACAGGGTCGCAAAGAGTTGGATGCAACTGAGCAACTAACAACAGTACACCCAAATTGGGTATGACTACCTACTCCAACAGCAAGAACAATACAATCAGAAAAGTAATCCAATTTTTGCCTAATGCTCTGCTGTGGAAGCCCAACAAACCACTTTAAATACACTAACCAGGGGTGTCATGGACAATCACAGTCTTTATAACCTCTTGGCAAGCCAAGGGATAGTTTGTATTTGGTTAATACTTACTGTTATCTCCATAAAAAGACCACCAGACAGGTGAGATCCTGGTGGTATTTGGTCAATGGGAATCACCAGTATAAGTCAAAGGTCTTCCTCTGAATGAGACACAAAGGCTTTACCTTCATACATAAAAGTAATAAATCCTATATACTAAAGTGCCTAACAATATTATCAATATTAACCTGAACAATATTAATTATGGGAATTTTGTTTAAAATGTATGAATTTGCTGATATAAAAGTGACAACCAACTTGTTAACTGAAAACTTTTTTTTTGGCTGCACCATGAGGCTTATAGGATCTTAGTTCCCAGACCAGGGATTGGACTCCAGGTCACAGAAGTGAAGGCTCCTAGTACTAACCACTGAACTGCCAGGGAACTCCCTGAAAAAAAATTTTAAGAAATACTAACTAAAAATAATTTCTCCATATGTAAAAATGTATAATGGATATGTTTTTCCGAAAATCTCTAAATTTTGATATGTTTGATTTTCATTAATTATTCTAGCAAATTCCACTGTAAATATAAATGAAAGATTATAAATGCAATGCTTTTGGTATGCTATTGTGAGTATGCTTTATTTTTAAGTAAAACATGAATCATAGCCCAAACAAACTGTTTTACCTCTTGAATATTTTAAGCTTAAGGGAAAAGAGTCATTAATGATGAACATGTTTTCATTTTTTAATGTTTTTAATTTTTATAAAGATCTTAATTGAACTTCAGTCACTAAGCGGTTTTTAAACTTAGGCTTCACTGATCCTTTTGACTTCATGCTTTCAAATATTCATTATCTTCAAAACATGACAAATTTCAGAATCCATTAAAAATTACTTTATTCAAATTATGTTTTCCAAAAGAGAGGGTTCTGTGCTAGTCGTCTCTGAAAGTTTTCATACCTACAAAAGAAAAACATCTTTATAAGAAATTTAATTAGACTCTTTCATAACCTGACAAATAACTCATCAAAAAGCAAATAACTTTACATATTACTTCTAAAAAGCCAAGATTAAGAACCTAGAAAGTTAAAAAGTTAATTTTGGAGCTTAATTATTAATGTATAAGAAGACAGCAAGCATAGTGATTTAACTGGCTGTATCACAAAGCACACATCATAATACATTTTATTATCTTCAGCAAATCTGAGAGCTGGAAGTGACCTAAGAAAAAAATGAAATCTAACTCCCCCACTCTCATTTCATAGATGAGAGTGATTTGCTCAAGGTCACATAGCTACATGATAACAAAGCTCAAATCAAATACATTCCAGACCAGTCCATGCTACACCATGCTACCACTTCTCAACAGTCTCCTTATGTACCCTCCCTAACACCAGGATATTCAAAGTGAAAAGAAACATCAATAAAAGAGAAACAGAGAAAAGCTGAAGAAACAGATTCATTAATCATTCATGTACAGGGTACAGTATAAACCACTCTGATATCTTATACATGTTTATTTTAGATCAAGACTTCTAAATTTAGGAAAAAAGTTTTCATTGATATTTCAAGCCTCATATAGGGTACTTAAAATTCAAGCATTTATATATATATAAAAGATACAGACCTTAATTGTGGTCCCTAAAACATAAGCAACTGTATTTCCTTGTCTTTATAAACCCAAGATGGCTACTATATAACAGATTATTTGGGGAAGAAATTTTTCCTAATCTGAACTCTAAAGTACATACTATTTAATGGCATGCAAATGTTAATGTAGGCTGATATCCACTATAAAAGAAAATGTTTAAACGTCAAAGAAGAAATACATTCACAAGCAAAATATATATGGTTACTCAAAGCCTTAATATGAGAGCTACATAATGCCCCATACCATTTCAGAACCACATTTGCTGGAATGAACATTTCAGATGGACTTGGTGTCATCTGGGCCTGAGAGACAGCAAATGATGAAGCAAAATTGTAGAAGTTGTCCAGCATCTTTTGTGTGAACTAAAAGTTAATAATAAATAGATTAATGGGTTGTATTAAATAGCAAAATATTTTAAAATACTAAACTCAAATATTTTAAAATACTAAACTCTTATATTTTTAATTTGAAATGTTGTTGCAGTCACTTGGTTTATGGACTAGGAGTTCTAAGTCTAATGCTGACCACTAAGGGAAGTCACAAAATGACACTAGGGCACAAAAGCATAACCATCTACCTTTAGTACTATCTTTATATCTCAAAGAATTTCTATGACTTTCAACTATTTTTAAGTTTCTAACAAATTCATTTTATTAAAAAAAAAAAGATAAAATTTTTTTCCTTCAAAATATCTTCTTTTATCTTCACCTCTAGAGATTTCCCTCTCCTCAAAAAACCACCCTGGTCAAATCATCCTGTTTCCTCATTCAAAATACTAACCATATTTAAAAAGTCTTTTTCTTCCCAGAAAAATTTTAAAAAAGTATAAAAAAGGAGCAACTGGTTACTTGCCATCAATTACAAAGATGATACTATTCCACTTCTATCTCCTGGCCTGTTTGCTCTCACTGACCCTCAAATGGGCAAATTCACTAACACGCTCCAGGTCTCCTTGGTAGAAGCCAGAAGCACATGGATTTACATTTCTTGAACATCAAATGGGTTTAAGCACCAAACCCAAAATTAATGAACTACTAACAATAATAATACCTTTTATTCACTCAAAAATAATCTTCCGAACATCACTTTCTCAGATACTCAAAACTAGCCATGAAGATTCTTGCTGTCTCTTTTCTACATGAGAAGAAATATGTTAACACGATTTTTATTTAATAATATAGAGATAATTTACCCCAAGAGACTCTGTTAAGGTACTTGAACCAATGAGAGTTCAGTAAGAGCATGGACTAAAAGTTCAGTATCAAGAGAAAAAAACCAACAGCAACCCTCCACACAAGCAACAAAAATTTTTAAATGTAATTTTAAGAAGAGCCAACTCATGACAGAAAGTCTGTAAGATACCTAGGGGAAATACTAAGACAAGCTGACAGTAAGATATTTGTGGGAAATATTTTAAGAGTGTATTGACAGACAAGAAAGAAAACAAATGAAAGGACTTTCTTTTACCACATTGAGTGGAAAGACACCATGTGTTCATGAATGGGAAGACATAATGTAATAAAGGCACATTAAAAACCTATAAATCACATATATATAAAACACATATATATGGAATTTAGAAAGATAGTAATGAAGACCCTCTATGTGAGACAACAAAAGAGACTCAGAAGTATAGAACGGACTTTTGGACTCTGAGGGAGAGGGAGAGGGTGGGATGATTTGGGAGAACGGCATTGAAACATGTATACTATCTTGTAAGAATGAAGTGCCAGTCTATGTTCAATACAGGATGCAGGACGCATGGGGCTGGTGCACGGGATGATTCAGGGAGAGGATGTGGGGTGGGAGGTGGGAGGGGGCTTTGGCATTGGGAGATCGTGGACACCTGTGGCTGATTCATGTCAATGTATGGCAAAACAAATACAGTATTGTAATTAAAAAAATAAATAAATTTAATAAAAAAATAAAAACCTATAAATCCAACGTTATTTTCAACTACATTCCAACAAGGTATTTCATGGCACTTGACAAGCTGACACTAAAATTATTATGAAAAATACTCAGGCCTGTTTTGATGATTAGGAGGAGGGTCTTGGCCTACCAGACATAACTGGCAAAGGGACAGGCAAATTAACTGGAATAAAATGGAGAGCCTAGAAACAAACATAAGCATACGTGACACATGACATACAACAAAGATGCTATTACTCAATTAAAAAGAAATGTACGTGGGGACTTCCCTAGAGGTCCGTGGTAAGGAATCCACCTTGCAATGCAAGAGACACAGGTTCAATCCCTGGTCAGGAAACTAAGATCCCAATGCGAAGCAATTAAGCCCAGGAACCACGACTACTGAGCCTGCAAGTCTCAACGGGAGATCCCACAGGTTGCAAGGAAGATCCCACAGGCCACAACTAACGCCAGACACAGCCAAATTAATTACTTTAAAAATAGGGACTGGGCTTCCCTGGTGGTTCAGTAGTAAAGAGAGTCCACCTGCCAATGCAGGAGACACGGGTTCAATCCCTGATCCGGGAAGGTGCCACATGCCACAGAGCAACTACGCCACAACTGAGCCCACCATCTGCAACTACTGAAGTCTGCGAGCCCTAGAGCTTGTGCGCCGCAACGAGAGGCTGCCACGATAAGAAGCCCATGAGCTGCAACTACAGAAAAGCCTGCTTAGCAACAAAGATCAAGCACAGTCCAAGATGAATAAATAAAAAAAAATTGTTAAAGATGTATTTGCTTTAAAATAGAGGAATGTTTCCAAGACAAATTTTAAATTGCTATAAATATATATAAAGATAAGGGAATTTATACTTGGAAGAGTTTGGGCATAAATTATTAGAAATGGAAACACAGAAATCCATGCAAACGAAAAAATGAGGAATTTATTAACCAAGAAAAATAAAAAGTTATATAGGACAAAAAATATAATCATAAACTCATAACACATGGCTCAGCTCTGAAAAATATTTACCAGGTCATAATACTGAAAATTTGGAATCTTGAAGATTTATACTGGAAAGGAGGGGAGAAAAGATACCTGTATATTGCTGGGGAACAGAAGATTAAGAGAGCTAAACCATGTTGGGCTTGTGCTTATCCTCAGTCACTCAGTTGTGTCCGACTCTGCGACCCCACGGACTGTAGCCCACCAGGCTCCTCTGTCCCTGGGATTCTCCAGGCAAGAACACTGGAATGGGCTGCCATTCCCTTCTCCAGGGGATCTTCCCAACCCAGGGATCAAACCCAGGTATCCCACATTACAGGCAGATTCTTTACCATCTGAGCTACCAGGGAAGCCTTTAAATCATGTTATGTATCTATAAGTCAATGGAAAATACCTATAACAAATAAATCAATAAAGACTCAACAAGTTTCTTCTGACACATGGACATAAATACAAGAAAAAAGAGGCGGGGAAAGTGGGACATTGAAAGTGACTGCTGCTGAGGAGCAGAATAAGAGCAGAATATTAAGAGGTACAACAGAGAACAGCTGTTTTGCATGTAAAACTGATTTTTTTCAATCATGTGCTACTGATAAAAACTGAAATCAAGTAAGAACAACTAAAGGCATAAGTAAATTACATACAAATTGTACTATACATATTCTGTGGGGAAAAAAAGTGTCTAAAGTACTGAAATACATAGGATACATAAAGTTAGAAGAGTAGCTACTTGGACAGAAAAAAAGAGAAGCAGAGAGCAGTGGATTGTAACACTTTATATAACTTTTTAACTAGTATAAAATATAGCAAAATGTAACAGTTAAATCTAAGTGGAAGACTGTGTGCACGTGTGAGTGCTTAGTCCAGTGGACTGCGATCCCATGGACTATAGCACGCCAGGCTCCCCTGTCCATTGGATTTCCCAGGCAAGAATACTGGAGTGGGTTGCCATTTCCATCTCCAAGGGATCTTCCCAACCCAGGTAAAGAACCTGGGTCGGCTGCATTGCAGGCAGATTCTTTACCTTTTGAGCCATTAGGGAAGCCTAGGAAGATATATGGAAGTCTTCAAATATGCCCCACTATAAAGACAGCCCTACAAGGTCAGGTACTATTTTATTTTGATACCTGTTTTTATCTATTTGTTCTTTAAAAATGCCTGGCACATGAAATGTACACAATAAATATCTGTGGGATATACTTTTCTGTATATTAAAATATTCCATAAAAAATACATATGTTTAGCAAAAGGTCAAATAATTTATTATAGAGTTAAAATGTCTTCCTACCCCTCTCCAGGGATAACATCACTTTGGCATGTATTTTCCAGACATTTTTCACATACAATCGATATATATGGAATAACTGTTGAGCATTGCTTTGTAACTTGCTTTTTTCAGCAGTTTATTTTTAAATTACTGACAAAAATTCTAAAACCCAGACTCTGTCATTCTTAATTTGGCCCATTCTCCAGAGAGTGCATGACAAGCTGGCACTTAAATTCACAGCCACAGTTCTTAAAAGTATGCTGTTCAGCAAGCCCAGAGGTTTCCCTAGTCCATTCATGCTCCTCCTCTCCTGGAGGACTTATTGAGCAATCCTTTTGTTTTAGACTGTCCTGGAGTGGGTTTCCATGCCCTCCTCCAGGGGATCTTCCAACCCAGGGATTGAAGCCAGGTCTCCGACACTACAGGTGGATTTTTCTACCATCTGAGCCACCAGGAAAGCCTCTGGTTTACATTTCCAGTATTTCTTTCCCCCTCAATCTTAGCTGATGATCTTGCTTCCTATTTCACTAGAGAAGGAATCGAGAGAGAACCTGCACAAGTTCTCTTCAGCTCGTTTACTAACCTGCTGCATCTCTCTGTTCATACTGTAAACACTGCTGGTTATCCTTTCTATTACTTCCTAATACAGTCTACTTCCTACTCAAGGATACCACTTTCACAAGTCTCCCACTCTCCTGCATTATCAATTTTTCTCTCACAAATGCTTTACTGCTGTCAAACATGATATAGTACCTCCTATTAAAAATAGAAAAAAAAATAATTTCCTTGTCCCCACAGCCCTCAAGCAACCAGACCACCCATCTGCTGTCCTTTGTAACAACATTCACCAAGAGTCATCTATGGTCACTATCTCCATTTCCTCTTCTCCAAGTCACTCAACTTCACTCCAAACTCCCTTTCCATCTCTGTGAATTCTTGTCAAAGTCTTTAATGACTTCTACCTTGCCAAGTCCAATAGTTAATTCTTAGCGTTCATTTACTTGATCCATAAGTAGTCAATACTACTGATCACTTCTTCCTTCTATCTACTTAAAAAAAAATTGTAATATATAGTAGAAATATATATAAATTTGTTATTTGTATTTTCTAAATCTCCTGTAAATGTGCTATCATATCTTAATAATCTAAAGAGGTAAAAAAAAAAAAAAAGTACTTCTCTTCCAAAATACCATTTGGGGGGAGGGGTCTCCTCCTACTTTGGGTGTTCCTTTCCTTTTATTCCTCCTGATTTCTTAAGCATCTCAACTTTGAAATGGCTCAAGCTCTGTCACTGGCCAATTTTTCTGTTTATAGTTATTTCTCAGTGATCACATTTCCTCTACAACTTTAAATACCACCTCTACATTGAGGGCACCCAAATTTTTATCTCTCATGAACCTGCCACCTCCAGCTATCTATCTAATAGGCATCCAAAACACAGTACAACTAAAACTCAACTCCTAATTCCACTCCCAGCCCATACTTGTTCTTTGCACAACATTCTTGTGTTCCAGCTCCTGGAACCAGCATCCTTAGAGCCACAGTTGATGTCTCTATCTCAGACTTTACATGTGATTCACACTGTGAGACAGAATTGGCCCCATACTCAAATTATCTCCATTAGAGATATCAACTACTTTTCACCACCTCCATTTGTACTCCTCCATTAAACGCTCATCGAGATTTCTGCAAGAGACTCCTAACCATTCTTTCTCCATCTTTGCCTCATTACAGTCTCTCCAAAGATGCAAAAGTGATCCTTTAAAAACATAAGTTAGATCATATCACTCCCCTGCTCAAAACTTTATGTATTGTCCTCCAAAAAAACTTAAGCCAAAGTCCCTACAAAAGCCAATGAGATTTCATATATGGAATCTCATTATGGGGGAGCAGCTTCCCCATTATCTCCAACTTAATCTCCCATCTCTCCCCCTTGCTCACTTTACTCCAGCCAGTAAGTTTCACTTTATTTTTCAAGCATAACAGACTTCTACCACTGGGACTTTGTATTAGCTATAACTCTGCCTCAATCATTCTCCCCTTCAGGCCTTTGCCTTATAGATTAAAAGTCAAGCCTTATGAAATTATGTGATTTTAAGCAACATGAGTATCAGAATCTTGCTTATTATCAGGTTCACAACTGAATACCCACAGCCATGCATATTAATTGTGAGAGGAAACGGGGGAAAAGTTAATATTTAAACTCATTTTTAAAAATCACTGAGCTATTTTATCTAAAAACTAAGTATCATCAAAACACTTATGAATTTTAAAATACCTATATAGAAGGGAGACAAACTAAAAATATTCATGGAAGCCAGTAATTTATGTCATATGTGTTTACCTTTTTACATGAATTCTACCACAGGCTGTTTTATGAAGTCTATAATGTGTTTTGTAAACTATTTTAGAAAATGAAAGGTGCATTCCATTACCTGAGTGAATGAGTCAACTGAGGAAACAGCAGCATTACCCACAGGAGTCTGCTGAGCCAGACTGTCCAACAATTCCACTGAAATCCCAATCTGAGCAACAGATGGAGTTCGGACAATATTCATGGTTCCAAATGGGTGTTGGCTTCCTTCTCCTGAAAGAAATTAACATGTGCAACATGTTTCAAACCTAACTTGTATATATATATAAATTCATTTCTAAAGATGTGAAGAACCTCTGATTTATATGCACTAAGAAGTTATGTCATGTGAAAGTTTGTCTTTTCTCAGATAAATGTTAAAGGATGCCTCTGTGTGTTTGTGAGTGTGTGTGTGTTAGCTGTTGTATCCGACTCTTTGTAACCCCATGGATCGTAGACCAACACCAGGCTCCTCTGTCCATGGGATTCTCCAGGCAAGAATACTGGAGTTGGTTGCCATGCCCTCCCCTCCTTCAGGGGATCTTCTCCACCTAGGGATAGAACCTGGGTCTCCTACACTGCAGGCAAATTCTTTACCATCCGAGCCACCAGGGAAGCCCAAAAGGCTAGTTCTTACCATATTAAGAAAACTGAAATTTTCCCCACCAGAAAAATAGCTGTTAATTATTACAGCTAGAAATGGAAAATAATAAAGACAAGAATAAATGAGAATTAAAAAGATTTTCAATGCTGTGATGAAAGGCTATCTTTAAAGATTTTCAGAATTAGTTTTAATATTTTCTGATTATTATACAAAACAAGAGCTCTCAATTGCAATTATCAACAATGACGTGGCGTATTTTATTACATGTCATGACTCACCCCACTCAACACCTGAAGATTATCAGATAGGCAATAAAGAAATTTGCAACTTATCCAAAAATAATAATTTTCCACTCTACAATATATCATTTATAAGAATATATATATATATATAAAATAAATACATAAAACAGATTACATGTGTATTTGATATACCTGATCCTCTAAGTGTCAGCTAACTTAAACATGAAAAAATGTCAGTTTTATTAATCCATATAAAATGATCATGAAAGAAGAAAAAAATACAATGAATAGATGAGTGGTTTATCTGCTCTTTTAATAGGACTATAAAATGTCTAAACTAATATTACAGAATGAAAATCTGGGACAACATGCATTCCTAATAACTTGAACACTCACTGAAAGTATCAAATCTCTTCTTAAATTTTCAGGTATATACAAAAACTTGCAACCATTTTGTTTCTGTGCTTTAAAAATACATACACACATTTCACTAAACGCAACTGGTTTACGATATTTTCAGTATTTAAATTCCTCATATTTGTACATTTTCCAGGTTGACTTCAGTTATTTCTATCAATGTGGTCTGAGAACATACTCTGCAATCTTTTAAAATATACTAAGATTTGTTATGTGGCCTGATGTGTCAAGGAAACATTCCATGGGCACTTGAGAAGAATGCCTATTCTGCTGCTATTGAACAGAATGTTCTGCTACATCTAATGAAGCTTATAGTGTTGTTCAAGTCTTCTATTTCTTTGATGATCTTCTGTCTAGCTGTTCCGTCCATGTTTAAAGCAAGGTACTGACGTTCTCAACTACTGTTAATTATTTCTCTTTTCCACTCTGTCAATACCTGACTTATGTATTCCAAGGCTCTTTTAGGTGCACACAAGTTTGCAACTGCTAAATCTTTTGAAAGACTGACCCTTTTTGATTTCGGTTTGCATATATATTTTTTCATCCTTTACTTCCAACCCATTTCTCTCTCTGAATCAATAGTTGAATCATGTCTTTTAATCATTCTGCAAATCTCTGCCTTTTAATTGGAGAGTTGAATTCTGTGTTAAATAGATACTTGCTAGTATACCATTTTAACTTCTTTATCATAACTTTTATTATATTCTTTAAATGACTGCACTACAATTACAATTAACATCTTAATTTATAACAACTCTAATTTGGATTAATATCAATTTCAGTATACAAAATTTAAATTTCAGTATACAAAATTCAGTATACAAAAACTTTGCTCCTATGTAAATGCTTCTCTTCCTTATGTTGTTTATTGTCAAAGTATGACTATGTTGTGGTGTTGTTAGTCGTTAAGTCAAGTCCAACTCTTTTGTGACCCCATGGACTACAGCCCATCAGGCTCCTCTGTCCATGAGATTTCCCAGGCAAGAATACTGGAGTAGGTTGTCATTTCCTTCTCCAGGGGATCTTCCCAATCCATGCATTCAATGTGCATTCTCTTGCACTGGCAGGCAGGTTCTTTACCACTGAGTTACCAGAGAAGCCCACTATATCAATAAGCAGACAATGTTTTATGTCATTGTCTTTTATATCAAATAGGAAGAGCAGAGTTACAAAGTATGTATTAATACTGACTTTTATAATTATCTGTGTAGCTATCTTTACTTATGTTTTTACTTAACATGTATCTGATTTACGTCTCAGGTCTCATTTCAGCTTGAAGGACCCCCTTTAGCATTTCCTGTAGGGTTAGTCCTCTAGTCATGGTTCTCTCAATTTCTGTTTATCTGGGAATATCTTTACTGCGCCTTCATTTCTGATGGCAACAGAATTCTCGATTGACATTTTTTCAGTACTTGTAATGTGTCAGCCTACTGCCTCTGGACTCAATGTTTCTGATGGGAAATCAGCTGTAACTTAATAAGGACCCTTGTACATGATGAGTTGCTTCTCTGGTCAGTTTAACATGTCCTAAAGCTAAGCCTACTTGAGTTTGTTGAGCTACGTAAGTGTAAAGTTTTCATTAAATTTGTTTTAGGGCAGTATTTCTTCAAATATTTTTTCCACTCCTTCTGTCTCTCCTCTTCCTCTGGGACTCCCAACACTGACATGTTTGATGGTGCCTCACGGGTCTCTAAAGCTCTGTTCATTTTTCATTCTTCTTTCAGCTCTTCAAACCTGATATATTTTTTTTTTAATTAAATTTATTTTTTTAATTACAATACTGTATTTGTTTTGCCATACATTGACACGAATCAGCCATAGGTGAACACAATTGCCCGATGCCGAAGCCCCCTCCCACCTCCCACCCCACATCCTCTACCTGAATCATCCTGTGCATCAGCCCCATGCATCCTGCATCCTACACCAAATATAGATTAGCACTTCGTTTCTTACAGGAAAATACACATGTTTCACTGCCATTCTCCCAAACCATCCCACCCTTTCCCTCTCCCTCAGAGTCCAAAAGTCCACTCTATACCTCTGTGTCTCTTGTTGTCTCACATATAGGGTCATCATTACTGTCTTCTAAATTCCATATATCAAACCTGATATTTTACCTATTTTTAAATTTACTGATTTTGGGGGCTACTCAAATCTGCTACTAAAACCCTCAATTTTTCATTTCCATTACAGTACTTTTCTACTCCATAGTTTATTTTACTTCCTTTAAATTCTTTTTTCAATTTTTACTTCTTTTTTCTGTTTGATGATCTCTCTCCTGATTTCCTTTAGCTCTCTGAGCATGGCTGAAAAAAAGTCTTTGACTATTACGCCCACTGTCTCTTATTTCCTAGGTAGTTTTTAGTCATTTCTTCTGTGAAAGGGGCTTGCTTCTTGTATGCTTCATAGCTTTTTGTTGAAAACTAGATATTGAACTGAAAACTAGATACTGACAACTCCAGCAATTAGATGTTTCACCCCTTCTTAAGGTTTATTGCCACTGTTTGTTATAGCTGTTTTCTTGTTTAATGATTTTTCTGAAGACAGTCCCTTATTAGCTTAATGATCAGCTAGTGAATGGAAAGAGATTGCCTTAGAAGCCTGGAACCAAATTCTCCCAATGTTTTGCAGGTGGGCTCTATGTGTTGAGACATGGCTTCAAAGCTCATGCCTTCAAGGTCGGCCAGCAGTGAGAACTTAGGACCTTCTTAGATCTTTCCCAAGCATGTGCATAGCCCTGGACACCCATGTGGTCATTTAGATTCCTAGGAATTCCCAGGTCAGAGAATTTCAAAGCCCTTGTTTCCTAAGTATCTTATTCACAGCCTTCCCTTCCAAACTTCTTGGTTAGTCTGATGTTTGCCCCCAACTGCTGACACTTCCTCAGGCATCAACGACCTGTAAATATCTGTAATATATATGCAAATATTACATTTACCTGTAAACATTTTTGATAAACCCTTGCAAGAAGTCACTTTAGCAGTGTAAGAGTTCCAAGTTAAATGACATAAAGGCAAACTTTTTGATTCTGTCTTTCAAAGAATCACATAACTAAATAATTACAATTAATTGTGAATGACGTCCATTCTGCTCCTTCTGGTATCAGTACCAATACCAAGAACATGGTCTGTTACTTTCAAGGCTACCACTGAGCAGAGGAAAAAGGGTTGAGATCAGGGTGGATTAACACACCACAAAGCTCACTGTTCTCACAGAGATTTGGTGTCTTTTCTTAATAAACGTCCCTCTGGTTGTGACAAGCCTTTGGTTAGTTTCCAGGGGCCTGAAAAGTTGATTCTGACAGTTTCTGCCAGTTTTTTGTTGTTATTGGTGTTGTTGCTTTTATGGAGGAATAATTTTGGAATCCCTTTCTCCATCATTTTAACTGTTTTAAGCTAAGAATCATGCTAAGTCCAGAAAATGCACTGCTATTTGTCTGTGTATCAGGCTCAGGAAAATGACTCAATACACTTGCCTTAGTTATAATCACCCAGGGAGTGATGTGCCCAAGCAGAAAGCCTTGTCATCTCTAATCGCCATCTTTTATCATACAGAAACTCTCAGCAAATGACTGGGGTCCTAGGTAAAGCTGTGTACAATCCATTGTAAAAACTGGGGCTAAGGAAATATTCTTTTCATTTTAAAGCTCTCTGGAACCAAGACAATGTAAGGAGGGAAAATAAAACTCCAAGCCTTCAATAATCTTTAATTAATATTTTCAAAGAAATCTACTGTGCAATTAAGCCATTCCTTTAGTCAATTTTATTCTCAAAACAGGTTTTGACACAGTAGTTGGTACCCTCCAAGTAAAAGTTCTTGTTTGCAAACCATAAAATACTGGGAAGAAACACTGGAACATAAAAATACAAACTAACAGTGACTGCTTAATTCTGTATATGAATTCATGATAGCCAAAGTCAAAAGAAAAACATGATCAGTGACACTGAATCTTATAATAAAAAATTAAAAAGCAAAAACAGCAGGGAAAGTAAAACATCTGGTCTTCAAAAAAAAAAAAAGAAATACATTGAATAAAGTCCTCAGTAACACTCCAACAGTAAAAGCAGCAGCAAATCTTTTAAGGCTGTTTCTCAAAGTATTCCTCCTCACTAACCTAACAAGGCATAACTCAAGAGGAGAAATCATATAGGAAACTAGTGTTTTACTGTTAGTATACAAGAAAAAGCAGTCATCATCATTTACTAATTGACTCTTTTAAAATATATATACATGTTAAGTCATTTCACAAAAAATGTTTGGCAGAATAGAGTAAAAAACTTTATTACAATTTTCAATGAGTAACAAAGCACAGCAAACTCAAATACACACTCTAGATTTCCCACATGTGCCTGGTATTTAGTTACAATAAAACAAAATGAGCCACATTCTCTGAATACAACTGTTCATCAAGTGTCACTAATAAATGTGGAATATATCCATTTTATAAACCTGACTCCTGACTTTAAACACACCTCTGTTAGGGTCAAGCTTATGGTTACTTCTGGTCCTTCTTCTAGTAGTTGTACTGTCAAAGTGCAATATTTGAAATTTTTAACGGCTCATAAATTGTTGAAGAACAGCCACCTTCTCTGACTTTTAATTTTCAAATCACTGTCATTTTTAGATTTATGAACATCTAGAATAATCAATCCAATTAACTTTTCATTTCTACATTTATTACCTTCTCATCATCTTTGCATTGCATTGGCAAAAAATTCCTTAAGATTTAAGTACACACAGAAGATATATTTTTCATTTTCACCAAGAACTTTATTGAACCATGCATTCACTGTTTTGTCCCAATACCTTCCACTATTTTTCAGGCAACTTCATAATTCCATCTTCTTGAAATTTTTTATCTTTTTGAGCAAAGAACTATTCCAGATGCCTTTTACAGTCTTTCAAGGGACTGAAATTTTTTCCATTAAGAGAATTTTGTAAAGATAGAAATAAATGGAAATCTGAAGGAGCAATGACTGTGAACACGGTGGATAAACCAGAACTTCACAGCCAATCTGTAACAGTTTTTGCCTGGTCAACAAAAGGAGGTCTTATTATCCTGATGGAAGATTATGCATCTTCTGTTGACAGATTCCATACACTTTCCATCCAGTGTTGTTTTCAGTTGTTCTAACTGGGAGCAGTACTTGTTGGAATTAATCGTTTGGTTCTCCTAAAGCAGCTCATAATAGAGGACTCCCTTCCAATCCCACCATATATACAACATCACCTCCTTTGGATGAAGGTAGGTCTTTGATGTACTTGGTAGTGATTCATTTCACTTGCCCCACAATCTCTTCCATTCCACATTATTATATAGTATCCACGTTTCATCGCTTGGCACAATTTGTTTAAGAACAGAATATTTTCATATGTCTCAGTAGAGAATCACATGTAAACATACAGTCAGGAAGGTTTTTCTCACTTAACTTGTGTGGAACTCAAACATCAAAGTGATTAACATAACCAAGCAGGTGCAATGTCCACTTACAAACTGTATTCAGTCAAATTTGGAGCACAAAGGTAAGAGATGAAAGAATACTTTGTCACAAAATACTGCATGATTAATTCCTCCTTGCTGAATGACTGAATGAGTAAGAATACCATATTTTCTTTTGGTCCTTAGAAATATACTGTTCAATCATCAATTTTTTAGTTCAAATTCACTGAGATCATCATTCTTTATTTAAGAAGATTCAGTCCTGAGATTTTACTTCTATGATCAACCACACCACAATCATAAGAGTCTAGAATGCTATTTGCCTCTTTGCATTTATTTTCCGATTCATGCAATAAATGTAAAATTTGTTGCTCTGTCAATTTTCTTCTCTTTGCCATTAAAAACATAAAAATTATTAATTCCTAATTCTGTCCAATAAAAGCAGAAAGCAGACAATGAAGATGGTGTCTCCAGTCTCGGTTCATACTTCGTGAAAGATGACGTAATTCTTTGGACAATACGACATGGAGACTAATTGAGGGGTACTGCACTAGCAAAGGCCCTCATGCAAGCCCAGCCCATCACCTGATGCAAGCTCCAGACGCGGAGGAGTTTTTACATGTTTAAAAGGCTGTTTAAAGAATATGTCATAGTGACCATTTGTAGCGCATAGCGCACAAAGCCTAGAATATATACTATCTTAAGCTTTACAAAAATGTTTGCCAACCTCAGCTTCAAGTAATTTCACCATTCTTCCTTTTTCTTATCATTTCAGCCTTTTTTTCACCCATAGTCGAGAATAACTAATGAATAATGAATTCCTTAGATGAAATAGCAAAATGTTTCAAAATATAGATAAAATAAGATCAGTAATATCTCCAAATGCATATTAGATTTATAAAATGATTCAATGGGCCCATATGGTAACTGTAAGATAGAATGAACTTAAAAAACAGATTAAGTAAAATAAATGCTTTCTCTGTTCTTTGAAAAGACCCCTACAAAAAATAAAACTCATGAAATATCCATCTAAGAGTTACAAGTGTCCCCTAAAAGAAACTAAAAGTGAGTCCAGTAGTTAAGGCATTTTTGGTATGCAAAGAGATGAGGACCGAAGAAAACTGTTATGGCAGAAATAAGCAATTTACTACGAAGTGACATTTGAAATCTGACATATGCTAAAAAGCTACAGAAAAACAGCCTAATTATGCTTGTTGAAAATCCTCTTAGTATCGAATATAAATATTTAGAAATCACATATATATTCCTAAAACTTCTGCTTCGTTTCTATGGATAGCTTGACAAGCCTGAAATACCATTTTTCCTGAATGCATATTTTAAGAGCTATGTGACTTCCAAAGGTTTATCAACAATAAATCTCTTACATCAGATAAAAATGTTAATTTACCTGACATTGAAGTATGTCTAGAATTTGGATGTTTGAAATGTATTTAAACAATCACTATTTACCAAGTATCTAAAGTCTATCTCTGTGCTCTACACACTCAAAAGAACATAAGGTAAAAGATACAACATTCCCTACTCTCAAGGCACTTTCATTCTCAAAAAGCAGTCACAATTACTTAACTTTTCTGAACAGGTTTCATTATCTGGGTGACTTTTAAGATACCTCCTAGAGCTGTCTTTCTATAATATAATAAAAACATAATAATCATTTCTTGAGCACCAACTATGTGCCAGACAGGCACTATTATGCATTATCTCTAACGTTCCCCAAAGCACATGCAATGTAGGTATTATTATCCCCATTTTACCTGAATTCTCCTCTAAGGTTAAAGAACCTGGTCAAGACAACCCAGCTAGTAATGCACTGGGATTCAAAGAGGTCTAGTAAGCTCCAAGGCTGATGCTTATTTCTGTTAATTATCCTGTTTATACCAAATTCTGCAATATGAACTCTATACTGACTTTTATTCATTACTTACTTTACAATAAGCATTCAAGATAGCAAGTCAAGAAGTAAAAGGTTCCCATTCTGGCTCTAGTTCCACTGCATATGAATAGACTGAACGTGGTCCACTAGACAAGGGAATGGCAAGCCACTTCAGTATTCTTGTCTTGAGAATCCCATGAACAGTATGAAAAGGCAAAATGATAGGATATTGAAAGAGGAACTCCCCAAGTCATTAGGTGCCCAATATGCTACTGGAGATGAGTGCAGAAATAACTCCAGACAGAATGAAGGGATGGAGCCAAAGCAAAAACAATACCCAGTTGTGCATGTGACTGGTGATAGAAGAAAGATTCGACGCTGTAAAGAGCAATATTGCATAGGAACCTGGAATGTCAGGTCCATGAATCAAGGCAAATTGGAAGTGGTCAAACAAGAGATGGCAAGGGTGAACGTCGACATTCTAGGAATCAGCGAACTAAAATGGACTGGAATAGGTGAATTTAACTCAGATGACCATTATATCTACTACTGCAGGCAGGAATCCCTCAGAAGAAATGGAGTAGCCATCATGGTCAACAAGAGAGTCCAAAATGCAATACTTGGATACAATCACAAAAACGACAGAATGATCTCTGTTCGTCTCCAAGGCAAACCATTCAGTATCACGGTAATCCAAGTCTATGCCCCAACCAGTAACACTGAAGAAGCTGAAGATGAACGGTTTTATGAAGACCTACATGACATTTTAGAACTAACACCCAAAAAAGATGCCCTTTTAATTATAGGGGACTGGAATGCTAAAGTAGGAAGTCAAGAAACACCTGGAGTAACAGGCAAATTTGGCCTTGGAATATGGAATGAAGCAGGGCAAAGACTAATAGAGTTTGGCCAAGAAAATGCACTGGTCATAGCAAACACCCTCTTCCAACAACAAAAGAGAAGACTCTACACATGGACATCACCAGATGGTCTACACCGAAATCAGATTGATTATATTCTTTGCAGCCAAAGATGGAAAAGCTCTATACAGTCAACAAAAACAAGACCAGGAGCTGACTGTGGCTCAGATCATGAACTCCTTATTACCAAATTCAGGCTCAAATTGAAGAAAGTAGGGAAAACCGCTAGACCATTCAGGTATGACCTAAATCAAATCCCTTATGATTATACAGTGGAAGTGAGAAATAGATTTCAGGGCCTAGATCTGATAGAGTGCCTGATGAACTATGGAATGAGGTTCGTGACATTGTACAGGAGACAGGGATCAAGACCATCCCCATGGAAAAGAAATGTAAAAAAGCAAAATGGCTGTCTGGGAAGGCCTTACAAATAGCTGTGAAAAGAAGAGAGGTGAAAAGCAAAGGAGAAAAGGAAAGATATAAGCATCTGAATGCAGAGTTCCAAAGAACAGCAAGGAGAGGTAAGAAAGCCTTCTGCAGCGATAAATGCAAAGAAAATAGAGGAAAAGAGCAGAATGGGAAAGTCTAGAGATCTCTTCAAGAAAATCAGAGATACCAAGGGAAGATTTCATGCAAAGATGGGCTCGATAAAGGACAGAAATGGTATGGACCTAACAGAAGCAGAAGATACTAAGAAGAGGTGGCAAGAATACACAGAAGAACTATACAAAAAAAAAAGCTTCATGACCCAGATAATCATGATGATGTGATCACTCATCTAGAGCCAGACATTGTGGAATGTGAAGTCAAGTGGGCCTTAGAAAGCATCACTACAAACAAAGCTAGTGGAGGTGATGGAATTCCAGTGGAGCTGTTTCAAATCCTGAAAGACGATGCTGTGCAAGTGCTGCACTCAATATGCCAGCAAATTTGGAAAACTCAGCAGTGGCCACAAGACTGGAAAAGGTCAGTTTTCATTCCAATTCCAAAGAAAGGCAATGCCAAAGAATGTTCAAACTACCACACAATTGCACTTATCTCACATGCTAGTAAAGTAATGCTCAAAATTCTCCAAGCCAGGCTTCAGCAATACGTGAACCGTGAACTCCCTGATGTTCAAGCTGGTTTTAGAAAAGGCAGAGGAACCAGAGATCAAATTGCCAACATCCGCTGGATCATTGAAAAAGCAAGAGATTTCCAGAAAAACATCTACTTCTGCTTGATTGACTATGCCAAAGCCTTTGACTGTGTGGATCACAATGAACTGTGGAAAATTCTTCAAGAGATGGGAATACCAGACCACCTGCCTCTTGAGAAATCTGTATACAGGTCAGGAAGCAACAGTTAGAACCGGACATGGAACAACAGACTGGTTCCAAATAGGAAAAGGAGTACGTCAAGGCTGTATACTGTCATCCTGCTTATTTAACTTATATGCAGAGTGCATCATGAGAAACGCTGGACTGGAAGAAACACAAGCTGGAATCAAGATTGCTGGGAGAAATATCAAGAACCTCAGATATGCAGATGACACCACCTTTATGGCAGAAAGTGAAGAGGAGCTAAAAAGCCTCTTGATGAAAGTGAAAAAGGAGAGTGAAAAAGTTGGCTTAGCTCAACATTCAGAAAACAAATATCATGGCATCCAGTTCCATCACTTCATGGGAAGTGTATGGGGAAACAGGGGAAACAGTGTCAGACTTTGTTTTTTGGGCTCCAACATCACTGCGGATGGTGACTGCATCCATGAAATTAGAAGACGCTTACTCCTTGGAAGAGAAGTTATGGCCAACCTAGATAGCATATTCAAAAGCAGAGACATTACTTTGCTGACTAAGGTCCGTCTAGTCAAGACTATGGTTTTTCCTATGGTCATGTATGGATGTGAGAGTTGGACTGTGAAGAAGGCTGAGCGCCAAAGAATTGATGCTTTTGAACTGTGATGTTGGAGAAGACTCTTGAGAGGCCCTGGGACTGCAAGGAGATCCAACCAGTCCATTCTGAAGGATATCACCCCTGGGATTTCTTTGGAAGGAATGATGCTAAAGCTGAAACTCCAGTACTTTGGCCACCTCATGAGAAGAGTTGACTCATTGGAAAAGACTCTGATGCTGGGAGGGATTGGGGGCAGGAGGAGAAGGAGATGACCGAGGATGAGATGGCTGGATGGCATCACGGACTCGATGGACTTGAGTCTGAGTGAACTCCGAGAGATGGTGATAAACAGGGAGGCCTGGTGTGCTGCCATTCATGGTGTCGAAAAGAGTCGGACAGGACTGAGTGACTGAACTGAGCGACTGAACTGAGTGGTATCTTGAGGGGGCGGGGGTGGGGTTGTCCTTTCTAATCCCCTTAACAAGCTCAATCCAATTTTAAAAGGAAAACTAGAATCAGTTTAAGGCAACTGAGCTAGATGCAAGATGCCAAAGCGGTAACATTAAAATGCAGCAGCAAGCTCCAAAGGAGAACTATAAAAAAGAAAGTCAAATGATTTATAACAAACTCTAATTTTAACATTCCTTGAAAATTCTTTCGTGCTAAGCCTTTTTTCATGGATGCTAAGCCTTTTTCATGGATATTCTTAGGTGCTAAGCCTAACTTCTTGAAAGACAAAGGCTGAGCAATGGTGTAGAAGTGTGACAATTAAATGGACTGCACAACACTGACTGAACCCTAGACGGAGGAGGAAAATGCTATAAAAGGCATTACTGGGAAAACTGGCAAAATGTTAATGCAGAATACAGATTAATGTTAAATTTGCTGAATTTGATCATTATACTGTGATTATAAAAGAATATCCTAGCTCTAGGAAACATATGCTGATGTATTTAGGAGTAAAGGGGTATGATATCTATAACATTTTCAAAATTTTCAGGGAAAAAAATCCAGAGAATCATAAATAAAATGTAACAAAATTAATGAATATGGCTCCTCTGTCCATGGAATTCTCCAGGCCAGAATACTAGAGTTGGTAGTTGTTTCCTTCTCCAGGGAATCTTCCCGACCCAGGATCAAAACCAAGTCTCCTACACTGCAGGCAGATTCTTTACTGTCTGAACCACCATGAAAGCCCAAATGAATACGGAAGAAGAATGTAAAAATTCTTTACACTATTCTTATAATTTTTCTCTAATTTTGAAATTATTTCAAAATATAGTTGCTTTAAATCTCTTACTGCACATACCTATGGCTGATTCGTGTTGATGAATGGCACAAACCAACACAACATTGTAAAGCAATCATAGTCCAATTAAAAATAAATTTTAAAAATCCCTACTGCAAAAAAATGTTTTTAAGTATCAGAATGATACTTTCAGAATTTCATTCCAAACACTATCTCACAGCAGGGCCCTAGTCAAAAAGGCAAAAGGTAAAGCCCCACCATAAGGTGCCTAGTTGAGGTGCGTGAAACACAAAACACCAGCCTTCTCTCTCATCAGAGTATTCTAAAAAGCTCTACCACCTTCATTACTCTATTTTATTCACATAAATATATAATTCCTCTTTATAGCACAGGTGAGTTAATTAGCAGTTTCTTATTCTATTAAGTACAATCACATATTAAAGTGCTAAAGACACAATATAAAACATTTAAGCTCCACATCAGTGTTCTTATTCTGTCTGACCTACTGTCCTGCTCCCCACCTGCTCTTCCAATCTTGGCCTCTTCTGCTTCCCATTCTCCACATAATTCTCCACTGCAGATGTCACTGGGATTCTCCCTGACTGAGGCACTGAGCCACTTCCTCATTGTATCTTGAAACACTTTAAAATAGTTAACCTACAGAAAAAGGAAGGTTTTAAGTTGAACTTAAGTATGTGTATGAAAGAATATGTAGATGTGGCTTAAACAAACTCTTCAAATAGTATATGAACTCTACAAATATTTACCTTTGACAGACATATGCATATAAACACATATAAATATGCATAATATAAAATTTTTCAGTTACATATTTTCCACCTTCCAAGTTCAGAACTAAAATTTTAAATCTTAAAAGATAGTGCACTCATGTTCTTTATATTGCATGAATCAAAACTTAAAGTCAACATTACATGGCATTTCATTATTCGTATATTACAAGTTTTAACAGATGTTTACTACAAGTGAACACCAGCACTCAGTTGACTACTATATGAATGCTGAATATTTTGGTACATCTTACAGTTTAATAAATGCTACTAAGGCTAGATACCAACTTCAGAACTCATATAAGACATTTTAAGAAAAACCTTCCAAAAGTAATGTAAAAAATATTCAAAAAGTACTGTGAGATCTGATAATCATTATACTGTACAACTATATATACTTACATGTATGTGGAAAGTAAATTTCTAATTCTAATTACAGATACCTTTTGGGTCAATGAGATGGACATACATGACAACGTAGTCCATCTCCCAAAAACCTCATTAAGAAAATCAGAGATGCAGCCCAGTGAGAAAATCCTCAGTACAACCTGGACCCAACCCTGAAATGCTTCTCTGGACCAGATTCAGTCCAAAGCAAAGGTGAGCAGATAATCCTTTGTCTCTGTATTCAATACTAAGGATGTGAAAATTCTGAATTTTGGGGAAAAAATATAGAGTATTCATAATAGATCTTCTGGCTTCCTATTATCCATATCTGACTCTCTCACATGCTACTAAGAGTTGCAATGGTGAACTTCAGTATGAAAATAATGAGAATGGAGGTAAATATCCTTAATTTAAAATAAATTACCAAAATGTGATTTTGCTTTTTCCAAAATGTGATTTTTGTGATAAAGTTTTTGCTGTCATATTAAGAATTTCACTAAGTGAGCTAACATAGCAAGGAAAATTGGAGCTGACACCCTTAAAAATGACCAAATTCAGGTTCAGAGTTGTCAAATACAGATTTTATTTTGTCAGTATTAATTCATGGTACAGTGTAAAAAGTTAACAACACAATCATAATTCCTAGAGGAACCACTGAAAAAATACAAAGGTATAAACAAAAAATAGTGGAAGAAATATGAATTTTAAAAATACTCAATCCAAAAGAACTCCTTCCCAAAAAGGAGGAAAAACAACTAGCAGATAAAAATTTAAACCTAACCATATCAGTAACATTAAGTACTGATGGTCTAACCACCTAATTTAAAAGGCAGAGATAGTAAGGTTAAAAACCAACCACACCTAACTATATACTATTTATAAGAGACAAAGATTTATGTCAAAGATAAAAATACAGAAAAACAGAGCATGTGAACACTCATTATAAGAAACACCTGGAGAAACTATATAAATTTTTGACAAAGTAGACATTAAGACATTACTTTAAGAAGTCCTTTTAAGAAGCATTACCAGAGCGACAGGGTCTTTCACACTGATTAGAGGATCGATTCTCTATCAATCTTGGACACTCATAAAACAGTGGGAGGAAAAACAGAGAAGAGAGTTACAGCTTTTCTTTCTTTTTCTTGACCCACTGCCCTCTTACTGCCCCTACTCAATATGGTGTTCAAAGGACTGGACAATGTAATAGCCAATAAAAAAGAAAGTAAAAGGCATAGAAGTTAGAAAGCAGTAAAAGTCTTTTTCATTGATGTTACGATTACACTGAAAATTTTAGGAAACACCCAGAACTATTAATAAAGGGATTTTAGCAAGATACTCAATGTACTACCCTTTCCTTCATCCTTTAGTATACAAAGTCAATAAACAAAAACCAACTGTATGACACCACCAAATGCTGGCAAGTATGTGGAGCAACAGGAACTCATACTGCTGGTGGAAATGAAAACTGGTACAGCCACGTGGAAGAGAATGTGGCAGTTTCTCATAAAATCAAACACACTCTTACCATAATATCCAGCATTCATGCTTCTTAGTATTCAAAGGAGTTGAAAATGTCTATATACACAAAAATCTACAGATGAATATTTACAGTAGCTTTATTCCTAACAGCCCAAATTTGAAAGCAATCAAAATAACATTCAGTAGGTGAAACGATAAACTACAGTACATCCAGACTAGGCAATATCGCTGCATGCTCAGTCATGTCTGACTCTCTGCAACCCCATGGACTGTAGCCCACTGAGCTCCTCTGTCTATGGGATTCTCCAGACAAGAATACTGGAGAGGGTTGCCATGCACTCCTCCAGGGGCTCTTCTCCACCCAGGGACTGAACCTGCATCTCCTGCATTGGCAAGCTGATTATTTACCACTTAGCCACCTGGGAAGCCCTAATGCAGTATTACTTAGCACTAGAAAGAAAATAAGCTATCCAGTGATGAAAAGATATGAAAAAACTTTAAATGCCTATTACTAAGCAAAAGAAGCCAATCTGCATGAAAAGATTTCACTTGTATAATGCCAACTATATGACATTCTGAAACAGACAAACCTGGAGACAATTTATATAAAGTCAGTGGATGCCGGTGGGGGGTGAGGCAATATGGTACATAGAGCACAAAAGATTTTTCAGAGCAGTGAAAATACTCTGTATGACATTATAATTATATATATATATATCCTTAAACATGTGTCCACGCCTATAGAATGTACAGTACCAAGAGTGAACTCTAAGGTAAACTGTGGACTTTAGGTGATTATGATGCATCAATGTAAGTTAAAAGAAAAAAGGCATTCTGGTTAATGATGTTGATAATAGGACAGACCTAAGCATGTGTGGGAGCAGGGGTATATGAGAAATCTATGTACCTCCCTGTCAATTTTCTTATAAACTTAAAACTGCTCTTTAAAAAAGCCTGTTTTTTTTTCTTTTCTTTTTTTAAACAATTGTACTTCTATATATCAGTAATAAGGGCTTCCCTGGTGGTTCAGCTGGTAAAGAATCCACCTGTAATGCAGCAGACCCTGGTTCAACTCCTGTGTTGACAAGTTTCCCTGGAGAAGGAATAGGTCACCCACTCCAGTATCCCTGGGTTTCCCTGGTGGCTCAGACAGTAAAGAATCTACCTGCAATGTGAGAGACCTGGGTTCGATCCCTGGGTTGGGAAGATCCCCTGGGGGAGGGAATGGCAACCCACTCCAGTCTCCTTGTCTCCAAAAAGCCAAGGGAAAGGGGGCCCGGGGGAAAAAAATAGGGGAAAGCCCCTGGGGGTGGAAAAAATCGGACAAAACCGGGCCGACAAGCAACACAACACTACCCAATAATCACCAAAAATTAAAAAAAATTGAGGGGGAAAAAAAAAAAAGCCAGAAAGGCAAACAATAAATAGATAAACTATAACCTATCAACAAAATGTAATCCTATACTACTATTTTAAACAAATAGTAAAAAAGGACCATACACTTCACATCCATGTTTCTGAAAACCTTTTAATGCATATCATCTTTTGTTTTAAAACACATGGAAATCTCATCCTGTATTCCCACTTCAGCCCATCTACAGACCAGTGTGTCTGTTTCTCACTCTACAGTACCTGACTGGTGGAAAAGGAGGGTTAAAAAGAGAGAGAGAGAAGATTAAACAGTAAACACTTTTTAACACATCAAAGTTTCATAAAAATTTAATTCCATATGAAATAATATTAAGTGAAAATGGCAGAAAACAGCAGTTATAAACATATGAACCATATATACATATAAAACAATGCCTAGGAATGTGAATGTAGGTTTCCCTTAAATTTACTTTGGGAAGTGAAAAGATCTATATCATTTAGAATAGTGAATAAAAATATGGGTATCTAGATTCTAATCCCTGCTCAATTTTAGAAACTCTCTGAAACTTTCTAGATCTCAAGTATCTCAACAGTAAATTTAAGGATGGGATGAAATTATTTCTAGGACCTTCTATTCTAAAATTCCATGGCTTATTCTCTTATTATACTTGGCAAGGATATGCTCAATTAGTTTTCTGTAGTACCAACTACCTTTCTTATGATTCTCTAACAACTGCCAAGACAATAATGATCCATTATCCACACTCAGTACACTTTTTCCAGGCCTCCTACACATTTATTTAAAAGGCCATTTTAATCCAGGAATTCAGTTCCACTTGTAGTTGTTTCTTCTACAGAAATACAGTGCTAAGAAATATGTACAAAAATATATGTAAGAATATTTATTGTAGCATTGCTATAAACAATTTTTAAAAAATGGAAATAATCCAAATTTCCATCAATGAGGATTCAGTTCAGTTCAGTCGCTCAGTCGTGTCCGACTCTGTGACCCCAAGGACTGCATAACTAATCAAAGGGGATTAGTTAAATATTCATTTTGGTACTGCATAACATACAATTGTTTTAAAGAGGTACATCTACACATACTGTCTAAAAGTTAACAATATTTCTAAGTGAAATATTTAATTTCTCTGACATCCAGTCTCTTGAAAGCCAGAGGCTAATAATATCCACCTCTAAACGTTGTTGTTGAAGAATAAGGAGATAATACATGTGAAAGCCTAGCACAATGCACTGTATGAGCAGATATTCAATGTTACCCTTTTCTTCATTCTCTCAACATCATAAAATCTTCCTAATTGGCTGCTCTGGCTCTAATCTCAACAAAATTTTCCAAGCCATCCCAGACAATGATTTTCCTAAAACATCATTTTTAAAAGTATCATTCTCCTGTTCAAACACTTGCCTAACAGAGGGAAAAAAAAATGAAAACCCCAGATGGTATAACCATCACACAACAGCTTCACTTTACCTATAAACCTGACTCGCATCCCCATCTGAGACTCCCCAAATAGAAATCTATCGTGCTACCTTAAAAGACTTCTCCTCACTGTCACCTGAAGGTGTGGTGTGCACTACTGCTTGCATAACTTTGCTGACTTCCATAGGCAATCAACTTCCCATCCTCCCACCTCCATCCCAACCAAACCTAGTCGTGCTTCAAGCTCATGCTCCAGGCTAATCTTCCACTGAGCCATTTTCAATTATCTCAGGTCACTAATCTGCTTCCTATGAATACTGTCTTGGAGTGGTTTTTAATGTTCACACAAGATATGGAGACCCTAAACGAAAGCAGTCATCAATTTGAAGTGTATGTGCTAAGGATGAAGTAGATATACAACAAAGTTTTTACATAAGCAAGTATTTTTTCTTCTGTAATTTGTTTAATGGAAATGTCTAAAGCAATTTCTAGTATACTTCTCAAGTTTTTAATAATTAAAAATTATAATACAGCAAAAGACCTATAGTGCCTATAGCTACCTACTTTTAAAAATCTAAGTTCAACACAAATTTTATTTTTATCAATACTCCCTTTTATGTGCTGATCTGAGTTTGCATATAATTCCTATAAACCAATTTCTTTATGTAATACTCCCAGTATTTCATAATTTTTACTTTTAATTCAATGTCTCTTCCACACTAAACACCAAGCACAGTGTATCTAAAGATAAAAACTACAAGAATGATTTAAACTTTCCCAATTTTCTAACCACCAAACTGTATTCCCAAACCTTGTGCCTTTTATTTATTATTTTAAGGATTTCTAGATCCCATGAAAGAAGGAAGAAGGATCATTAATATCAAACCTTCTCTTCTACATTTTAAGAGTTTAGTCCCATACTAATTCTCAATCATTAATTATCTCAGACTGTTTCAGCATCAGCCTAAAAATGTATTCATTGTGTAAACTACTGTTCGGAACCCAAGAGTCACAAAGAATCTTCTATCAAAACTCACAGTTACTGGTTTTAAGATCCCCTACCCACTGAAATTCTCTCAACAGAGCCCTCTGCTCCTCACCTTCTCCAACCAAAATCTTTCAATGCAAAATTAAGAAGTCTGTTCATCATCCAGAAGAGAACCACAAACACTACCAAAGTTTAAAATGAAATTTGCTTCATTTGAACTATCCTCCCTACTCCAAAAAATTCTGCTAGATTCCCTAATAAATTCTCAGTTCAATCACAATTGCCTAAAGTTACTTCAACAAATCTCTCTTCCACCCTGCTGTGCTAATTAGCTAGATGTGCTCAATGTAATAGTTTATAAAAGGCATCTCAAAGCCTCAAAAAGATAAATCCATTACAAGTCTACCTATTCTTAAATCGCAGTAATACACAATTCCCAAATATAAGTCTAATCTTTTCTGCATAAATTAAGAATTCTAATATTTTAAACACCCAAAAAGTACTTTTCCAAACATACTAGCAAAGAACCACCACAGCGTTTTATCATTTGTCTAATGCTGATAATCATTCAGTTCAGTTCAGTCACTCAGTTGTGTCTGACTCTTTGTGACCCCATGAACTGCAGCACGCCAGGCTTCCCTGTCCATCACCAACTCCCGGAGTTTACCCAAACTCATGTCCATCTAGTCAGTGATGCCATCCAACCATCTCATCCTCTAAGGCCCCTTGTCCTCCCACCTTCAATCTTTCCCAGCATCAGGGTCTTTTCAAATGAGTCAGTTCTTCACATCAGGTACCCAAAGTATTGGAGTTTCACCTTCAACATCAGTCCTTCCAATGAATATTCAGGACTGATTTCCTTTAGGATAGACTGGTTGGATCTCTTTGCAGTCCAAGAGACTCTCAAGAGTCTTCTCCAATACCAGAGTTCAAAAGCATCAATTCTTCGGGGCTTAGCTTTCTTTACCATCCAACTCTCACGACCATACGTGACTACTGGAAAAACCATAGCCTTAACTAGATGGACTTTTGTCAGCAAAGTAATGTCTCTGCTTTTTAATATACAGTCTAGGTTGGTCATAGCTTTTCTTCCAAGGAGCAAGTGTGTTTTCATTTCATAGCTGCAGTCACCATCTGCAGTCATTTTGGAGCCCAAGAAAATAGTCTCCTCTCACTGTTTTCATTGCTTCCCCATCTATTTGCCAAGTGATGGGACTGGTGCCATGGCCTTAGTTTTCTGAATGTTGAGTTCTAAGCTAACTTTTTCACTCTCCTCTTTCACTTTCATCAAGAGGCTCTTTAGTTCTTCACTTTCTGCCATAAGGGTGGTGTCATCTGCATATCTGAGGTTACTGATATTTCTCCCAGCAATCTTGAATCCAGCTTGTGCTTCATCCAGCTCAGCATTTCACATGACGTACTCTGCATATAAGTTAAATAAGCAGGGTGACAATATACAGCCTTTGACGTACTCCTTTCTGGTACTGTTGGAAGCAGTCTGTTGTTCCATGTCCAGTTCTAACTGTTCCTTCTTGACCTGCATACAGATTTCTCAGGAGGCAGGTCACGTGGTCTGGTATTCCCAACTCTTTAAGAATTTGCCAGCTTGTGATCCACACAGTCAAAGGTTTTGGCGTAGTCAGTAAAGCAAAAGTAGTTATTTCTCTGGAACTCTCCTTGCTTTTTCGATGATCCAACAGATGTTGGCAATTTGATCTCTGGTTCCTCTGCGTTTTCTAAACCCAGCTTGAACATCTGGAAGTTCACAGTTCATGTACTGTTGAAGTCTGGCTTGGACAATTTTGAGCATTACTTTTCTAGTGTGTGAGATGAGTGCAATTGTGCGGTAGTTTGAACATTCTTTGGAATTTCCTTTCTTTGGGATTGGACTGAAAACTGATCTTTTCACAAGAGACTGACCCAGACTTGCCCGTGTGTCCAGGAGTCTCCAGCAGAGGCGTGGGTCAATGGTGGCCTGCTGCAGAGTCGGGGGCACTGAGTGCAGCAGTGTGTGCATGGGACCTTTTGAATGAGGTTGCCATTATCTTCATCACCTCCACCACAGCTTGGTCTCAAGTCAAACAACAGGGAGGGAACACAGCCCCACTCATCAACAGAAAATTGGATTAAAGATTTACTGAGCATAGCCCCACCAATCAGAACAAGACCCAGTTTCCCCCTCAGTCAGTCTCTCCCATCAGGAAGCTTCCATAAGCCTCTTATCCTTCTCCATCAGAGGGCAGACAGAATGAAAACCACAATCACAGAAAACTAACCAAACTGATCACAATGACCACAGCCTTGTCTAACTCAATGAAACTATGATAATCACTAAGTCTCTATATATTTTAAGCTGCTTTATTTCTCTTTAATAAAGCATTCTGCTTTACTCAGTACAAATACTGCCTTGAAATTTCATTCTGTTTTCATAACTAAAACTATCAAAAGCCATGTTATAGTTTCGGAAACGATGAGAAATAATTTATTTTTTAAAAGACAGGAAAGTAAAAGAACTATTTTTATTATCAAAATGGAAATAAATCCATTTTCCTAAAATGGATTAGGTATTAATTTGGGACTGTGTTTTGGACTGTTTAATTTCACAACAGAAATCATAATGTCACTAATTACTACTGTTAAGGTTTTGGTTAAAGCAATTATATTAACTAATTTTTGATTGCTGGATTTTCTCTAGACTGGATGAGATAACACAATAAGGAAATGTCTGGGTTTTTATGATCTCTGAATATATGTCCACTGCCCTTCAACCTTGTGTGTGTCACAAGAGAAAAGGGGGGAAAGATAGCCCAAGGCAATAAAAGCATGACAGGAGAAAGCAATTTTCACTATTCGCAAGGCATCTCCTTCAGGGAATATAGTGACGATCATAAATGAAAAAGAAACACTGAACCCCTTTCCAACTCAAAATGCTGGCACAGAGCAAAGAGAAGCGAGGGTAAGGTGATGACAATTGACCATTTATTAATAATTAGTATGTCTTCAAAAACAACCAAGGGTCCTGGTGTACTAGATGATGGCCAATATTAACCTTAATCAATGCATGAATCTGGGTACAAAGTAAGTCTGCATTTTCCAGCTATGCAAAGGTTAACAGTTGGTTGACTACTAGCCTATTGCTATACAAACAAAACCCACCACTTTGTTTAAGGCATTGCTACCATGTAGGAAATGGCAACCCACTCCTATATTCTTGCCTGGGAAATCCCATGGACAAAGGAGCCTGGGAGGCTACAGTCCCTGGGGTCAAAAAGAGCTGTACACACCTGAGCACCCGCGCACACACACATGCACAAACAAACAAACACGCATCAAGTTCCAAAGGCTCTTCATACCCAAACCAAAACTGTTCTCTCTCTCTTACCCCAAGTTAGCTGCTTCTCCACTTAGGCTGCTTATTACTATTAATATTTACCAGTATACATGTAATCTTCTAGCATGTTTTCCAACTAGTGATTTGTTTAAACAAACTATATACTAGTATCTATTTCCATTTCTCTTTTCTTTTAAAATCAATAAATATTTGTACAAACAAATATAAACTAGTTTATGCTTTACTTTAAAATGGAGCAGTTTGAGAGCTCCCAAGTGAGATGAATGCAGAAAAATGTCACTACTTCCTCTTTTTAACAAAAGGTGTTGGAATGGTTAGATATGCACTTGCCAAAGGGAAAAAAAAATGAACTTCAATCTGTACTTTGCACTAAATACAGAAATTTATTCAAGTTGGATCCCAAATATAAATGTAAAATCTAAAACTAAAAACATCTAGGAGAAAATTTTTATAACCTCACATTAGGCAAAGATTTCTTAGAGGCGAGACCAAAACCACAATCCAGAAAAGAAAAAATTGAAAAACTTTACCAAAATTTAAAACATGCTCTATGTAAATCAACTATACTTCAGTCAAGTAAATTTTTTAAAAAGATGCAAAGGAACAAATCATTAAATAAGATATCTGTAAACAAAACAAAAACAAACAAACAAAAAAACCCAACAACTTATGCTGTAAAGAGACAAACCAAAAACCAGAAACAAAATTTCAAATCACATTTCATAAATAACTTGTGTCAATATACACAGAACTCTCAAAACTCAATAATATGAAAACAACCCAGTCTAAAAAAACAAAAACTGATTTGAACAAACACTTCAAGGAAGATACAGAGAGAGCAAATAAGCACTTGAAAAAATGTTCATATCCCTAGTCATCAAAGAAATGCAAACTTAAAGCCTAATGGGATACCATTATACAACTATTCAGTTCAGTTCACTCACTCAGTCGTGTCCGACTCTTTGCAACCCCATGAATCGCAGCACGCCAGGCCTCCCTGTCCATACCAACTCCCGGAGTTTACCTTAACTCATGTCCATGGAGTCAGTGCTGCCATCCAGCCATCTCATCCTCTGTCGTCCCCCTTCTCCTCCTGCCCCCAATCCCTCCCAGCATCAGAGTCTTTTCCAGTGAGTCAACTCTTCACATGAGTTGGCCAAAGCATTGGAGTTTCAGCTTCAGCATCAGTCCTTCCAATGAATATTCAGGACTGATTTCCTTTAGGATGGACTGGTTGGATCTCCTTGCAGTCCCAGGGACTCTCAAGAGTCTTCTCCAACACCACAGTTCAAAAGCATCAATTCTTCGGCGCTCAGCTCTCTTCACAGTCCAACTCTCACATCCACACATGACCAGTGGAAAAACCATAGCCTTGACTAGATGGACCTTTGTTGGCAAAGTAATGTCTCTGCTTTTGAATAAATATGCTATCTAGGTTGGTCATAACTTTCCTTCCAAGAAGTAAGCATCTTTTAATTTCATGGCTGCAATCACCGTCTGCAGTGATTTTGGAGCCCCCCAAAATAGAAGGCCTAACACTGATCACGTGTGGGCAAGGCCAGGGAGGAACTAGAACTTTCAAACACTACAGACTGAAATGTAGAACAGTAGTCATGTTGCAAAATAGTCTGGCAGTTTCTTAAAAAGTTAGCACATTAGTACCCTATGATCCAGTCATTCCACTCCTAGGTATTTATTTATCTGTATTGTATTGTGTGTACACGTTCAGTTGTGTCCAGCTCTTTGCCACCCCACAGATTGCAGCCCACCAGGCTCCTCTCTCCATGGAATTCTCCAGTCAAGAATATCAGAGTGGGTTGCCATCTCCTATTCCAAGGGATCTTCCTGACCCAGGGATCGAATCTGCACTTCTTGCATCTCCTGCACTGGCAGGCAGATTCTTTACCACTGAGCCACCTGGCTAACAGAAATGAAACCATATGGCCATACAGACATACACAAATGTTCACAGCAGTTTTACTTTTATGAGCCAAAAACTGAAACAATCCAAGTGTTCATCAACAAGTGAATGGATACACAATGGTGGTATACCACACAACTACCCAGTAATAAATAGCAATGAATTACTGTTGTGGTGAGTTATTCCACAACGTGGATGACTGAAAAGGTCATTGTCCGGACTGAAAGAAAACTCTAGAAAATGCAAACATTACAATGACAGAAAGCAGATCAGTAGTTTCCTGGGGTAGAGGGGGAGATACAAGAGGAGATTACAAAGGAGCACTAGGAAACTTTTAGGGGTGATGGATATATTCATTATCTTGATTGTGGTAACGGTTTTACAGGTGTAAACATATATCAAAATTGATCAAAAGGTACACTTTAAATATACGCAGGTTAGCTGAACTGTGTGTGTGCTCAGTCATATTGAACACTGAGCACCCCCACAGACTGTAACCCGCCAGGCTTCTCTGTCCACGTGATTCTCTTGGCAAGAATACTGAAGTGCTTTTATACATCTTAAATTTGCCATAATGACAAGTTTTAAAAATAAAGATAGCTTACTGAATTCACTTTGTAACTTTCATATGTACATAGATATAAATATCCAAATAAATAAACTAGCTTAGGCCAAATTTCCTCTTTCATATTTTCCTTATCCTTTTTGATAAAGAGGTTATGTTATATTAGCTTCAAAATCTAAACTGGATAACTCTGCCTCTTTTCCTATTCTCTAACACATTTATATAAGATATAAACAATCTGTTTCATAAAGGTGTAACTGAACTTTCTAACGCTTTCAGTCTGATAATGGTATGTAGAAAGAAAGGTATATTTTTAATTGCTCATTTTAATTTCTTTTTTGATATTTTATATCATGATTTAAATTTGAGTCAGTTTTGTTTAGTGTATTTTTCTAGAATATAGCCAATTTTGTATGCTCCTTTGCTGTTCTCAAATGTACTGGCATAAACTGTATTACAGTTATAGTTATGTCTCCATTTTCATATTTTCAAAAACACTGTGTGTTCCTTTTCCTAAATATACCTTTCAGTAGCTCATTATTTGTCTTTTCAAAGGATCCAATTTTTATTTCATTAAGTCCCTCCACTGTTCCTTTGCTTTCTGTTATTAATTTCTATTCTTTAGCATTACCACTTTTACATCTACTTCCTTAGTTTGCTTAAATACTTAGCTAGCCACTTATTTCCATCTCTTTTCAAATACACCCATTTAAGCCTATGAGTTAATCTTTTCAGTATTACCTTGAAGAAGAAGGACTCACCCAGTTGTGTCTGATTCTTTGTGACCCCATAGACTATACAGTCCGTGGAATTCTCCAGGCCAGAATACTGGAGTGGGTAGCCGTTCCCTTCTCCAGGGGATCTTCCCAACCCAGAGATTGAACGAACCCAGGTCCCCCACATTGCAGGTAGATTTTTCACCAGCTGAGCCACAAGGGATGTGATGTTTTATTCTGTAGAGGCCTGGCATGCATGGTCCATGGGGTCGCAAAGAGTCGGACACAACAGAGCAACTGAACTGACTGTAGAATTTTAATTTCCACAGTTATTTCTTCTGCAACCCACTTAATTACTTCGAAATATTTTTAAATTTCTAAACATGACAATGCTTTATCTTTTGATTTGTAATTAGACCGTACTGTGGGCTGCACAGTGATAATCTCCCATTAGCTACAATCATGACTTGCTATAAGGTCAAATTTCATAAATGTCTGTGTACTTAAAAAATGTGTATGATCTAATTATTAGTTTCAGGGTTCTACAGCATCCCAAGATTGTTAATTCTTTATTCAAATTTTCATTCCTTACTATTTTATTTACTTGATGTATTAATTATTGAGAAGTGTGTTAAAAACACTGATTATAAAGTTCTCTGTATTTGAGGTTATCTTTTATATTATACACAAATTCATGACATTTACTTTTTCCTAGAAATATTTAAGTCTTCCTAGTGATGATCTCATTCTTAAGGAATGAACCTCTTATTCCTTGATAATGCTTTTGCATTAGTCTCATTTTTCTTAAACACATTTATGACAGCTTCAGGGGAGTAGGGGTCCTTGCATTAGAATGTTATAAATGCATTATTGATAAACATCACTATAATTATTTGTTTGCTGTCTTTAAAAGAAATCCCATCCCAGAGTCTCCATGCTTTCTCTGTTAAGTTTATTCTGTTTACATTTATTTTGATAACTGATATATGTGAAATTATTCCCACAGCTTTGTTTTCAATATACCATGCATTTTCTTTTTCTTTCCTTTTGTTAAGTTTTCCTTACAATTTTAACAGAACTCCTTAAAAGTAGAATCAATTTTATTACTCTTTCTAAACAACAGGACCTCAGAAAGCTTACTCAGACTATTACTTACTTCAATTCTTATGCATTTATTTACTGTATTGTTTTATATAATCAAACTGTCCCAATTTGTCTATATGTTTACCAATTTCTTTGCTAACTTTGAGTCTTTCATCCTCTTCTACATTCTGGATTCAGCTCCCTTCCATCAAAGTTCAACTACCTGCAGCAATTCTTTTAGCAATGCTCTGTCAGTAGCAAACTCTGCATCTCCACCTGAAAACGTTCATTTCTCCTTCACTGTACATTGACAATAATCAATGAGTGTTATGTCATTTTTCCTCGGCACTTTGAAATACTAACCTAGAGATCTTTTACCTTCATTCATGCTGTTGATACATCTGCTAAGCTAATTAATTGCTGTTCAATTACAAGTGACTTGTGTTCTCTCTCTGGTTCCTTTATTAGTTTCTCTATATATTTACCATCCAGTTGTTTCACTACAGAGTACTAAGTTGTCCATATTTTTTCCTACTTATAGAGTGTCTATTTTTAAGCACAGTCACAGTGAGTGATTTTAGAAAGACCATTTTCCCAAAGAGTTTTCAGAATCAATACCACACTATAAGAGGCATTAATTTATTACATACAGTGGATGTCCTAGGACAATGACTGTCAAACTTTAGAAGGCAACAGAAACACCTAGGAAACCTACTGAAAAACTTGGACTCCAGCCAAGTCTTCTAATTCGGTACTTCTGGGGTCCTACCATGTATCCCCATTTCCAACAAGTTTATAGGCTGATGCTGGTAGGGGAATCATGCTTTAAGAACCACTTCCTTAGGGATTAGGAATAATTATCTCAGGGAACCCCCACTGAGAAGGACTGCAGGAATTTGTTGTTTCTTAAATCTAGAGGTTAGTCTTTATCGTCAATCTAAATCATGTTTAGCTGCAAATATTACCGTTTCCCATTTATCCTCACAGAAATTTAACTATATAAATAACAGCAGCTAAGAGTTCATCATCTGACCAGAAATGATCCAGTTCATTATCCACAGTCCTCAAGGTAAAAACAGAATTTGACCCTATCATTCCCCTACTCAATTGTTCACTGGCTCCTCTACAACTACAGGGACAAGCCTTTATGAGGGAGAGACACATGGGCTTCAGAGTACATGCAAATTTTTTAGTGTTTACACTATTCTTATATTACACATACTTTTTTGACACTATCCAATAGGTCTGTGATCAAAGCATGTTAAAACTCGCTAACCTATTAAATTCAAATGAGTCAGTGTGATTCAAAAGTTTTTCAGCCTTTCATGATCCATGCCTACAGCCTACGCCTCATGCCTTGTGCCATTCTGAGCACACTACGATTTCAAACTTTTATCATTATATACATATTACCTCCACCTAGAAAAGAATGCCCAATAGGCCTCTCATAGACCTGACAAACACCTACTCATCTTCTCAAAAGGTTTAATATCACCTCCGCTCAGAAATTTTCCCCAGCCTACTAAGGGTTGCCTACTTAGTTGCTCCCTTTACCGATTCTCTCAGCACTTTGTAAAAACATACACAACTACTTTTCAACCTTCTAAATAATGGTTCAAACATGTTGTCTAAAATACGACTTTTCCTTAGACTCTATAGACTATTTCTAGGAGAAGACATATTTATAATCTAAGACTTTCCATATTTCTTTTCATCTAGACTTTCAAAGGAACTAGACATCCATTGGGAGTAAATGTACCTAGTTCTATTTTCAGTTTCCACACAAAATACCTCAAGCATGTAAATAAGATTTGTCCCTCTAAGATCTAGCATCTGTAATGTCAATAAAACCAACACAACATTGAAGGGGTAATCAAATCTAAGAATTCAAAATCTTCATAGAAAAAAAGGACTCTGGTATTTCCTAGACTCTCGGTTTACCTGCTTAAACACTGAAGTATATATACTACAAATTTGAGAAGATTCCTCTCATTATTCATTAAACACCCTCTCGTTCAAAAATATCTCTTTATAAAGGTATACACCATATAAAAAGAATCACAGTGACTGGTTCTCTCCAGGGGCAAAGGATGAGAGTATGAGGTCCCTTCACTTACCATTTTTCAAATGTGTATCATCTGATTTTTTTTAAATAATGTTACATATTACCTTAACAACCATAAAAATATAATGAAAAGTGAAAAAAGCCATATTCTATGCTATGCTATTTAAGAAAAAAGTTTATGAAACTATTTTAATATATTATTCTTACCAGATTTAAGACCTGAAATTTTGAAGATGGCACTTGGTTTCCCATTCGTGACAAATCCTAGGAGTTGCCATACTGGCATTCCATTTGAATCAGGATAGGAAAAGTAGACAGAGCCTCCCATTCCTTCAGGAAATGGGATTGTTCCCAGCATAAAAACCACAACATGGTTGATATTTTCATAATCAGGCAAGTCAAAAACAAATTTATCCTCTGCCACTTGCTGTGCAGCTGTTTGCACCTAGAAAATAAGAAACTCACCTTAGTGCAATAGTTTGATAAGTTACTAAAGCCCTTTTAGTGTTGCTGTAAGCTCTGTTAAAAGATACAGTTGACTACTGTCATCATGTCAAGCGTAACACTGGGTGAATCTGATACTCTAATTATGGAATTAACAAATACACCAGAGTGCTAACTTTAATAGAAAACCTAAAAACATTTATCTAAGCTGAAAATGATTTAATGAATGCAATCTTTCAAAAATATGACTAAATTGTTTGAGAAGTGCCCAAGAAAGACTTTACTTACATAATAAATCACTACAGCTTCAAAATGTTATAAAAATAAAACACCACACCATGAAAGCCTCATCTTCTAGTTTGAAGGTAAAGAAACTCCAGGTAATTAAAATGAGTAAGCAATCCAGAAGTTGTTACTGTCAATCCTCATTATTTGCAGATTCTCTATTTGTCATTTTGCCTACTCATTAAAATATATTTGTAACCTCCAAATCACTAACCTTCAGTTTAAATACAGAAAATAAAACAAAGGAAGAAAGAACATAAACCTAACTGCCCATATTAGTATTAAATTCAATTTTATCAGTTTTTGGCATGCATACAATCTTTAAGGCATGTAAAATTATGGTATGTACAAATCCTCAAGCAAAATAAACATTCTTAATGTCAACTCTGTCAAAACCACCAGACATTCTGTTAATTTGTATTGACACTCTAATCCTCAACTCGAGGTAAAAAGGATCTCTTAAGAAAAATTTTCAAGGAATGAAAATTGACTTCCTAGTTTTAGATTAGATGAACTTTTTAGTAAAATAATATTGTTAAGTGCTGAGGTACTCTCTAGGTCTCTTTGCCCTTTATTTCTATTAACATGTTCAAATATTGTAGAATTAAGAGTCAAACGCTGTGAAAATATGTTGCCATCAACGAATCCCTCCTGGATATCCGTTACAGAGATGAGGTATTAGGTAAACAGACAAAGGCACTGCTGTAACTAATTCCCTGCAAATTAGTTAACATGAATTCCATAGGGCCTTTCTATTCTTCAGAAAAACACATTTTAAAGGTCATTCATTAATGAAATTCATCTGAGTTCCGCGGGTGGGCTTGTCATTTTTCATATCAAGGGCAGGTGCAATCCAAACTTCTCACCAGTATTATCTACTACCAGCGCCAAAAGGCACCTCTCAGCCATTTAAGGGACAGACAAATTTTCTGAGGACAGCCATCTCCAATTTATCTCTCTAGTTCCTTACACTGTGTACAGACTACATTGTTTAAAACAAATGGATGAAAACTTAACAAAGAAGCTGCAACATTTAACAAGGCAGGGAGAAAACATAAAAAGAACTCTTGGTTAAAAACGAATCAGGTCTGAAATGAATCTGAATGGTTTCTACGGAGGCAAGCAAGATTCACCCTCCAGATTATTCCTCAACAATTCCAGGTACTTATCTTATTTACCTAACAATTCATCAAGGAAGGCAATCTCTCTCTCTCTCCTTTTTTTTTTTTGGTAATCTCTTTTTTAACCAATAAGGAAACTCGCTGTTCACATCATTTTGGAGTTATCACAGGCACGGCTCCCGATTAAGTTTCACGAATTTCTACCAATCAACTTCAAATTACGTTAAGCCTATTTTTATTAGAGTCCTTCCAAAGGGACCCAGAAATTAAGCACTGACCGAGCATCTTAACCTTCGACAGGCTGCACGCTACAGGACAGATCAAATGCCAGTATTTACCTCGAATTCCCTTTCTGAGCTCAGGCGAGTATTTATACTACCAACTGAGCTTTAAGTTCCTCAACTGCAAAATGAAAATGAGAAGCACCACCTCACGAGTTACGGCTTAAGTTTGCGGTGCCAAACAAGCGCTCCGAAGAAGGCTGAGATGAAGCGCAGTGAACAAAAGGCGTGCGCTGCCTAGGGTAAGGCACACTCAAGAAGCGGCAGTGAATACTGGTACTACTATCAAGAGCGCTGGGGGCAAAGAAGGGCGCAAACCCAGCCCCCACGCTCACGCTCTCCGCCGGAGAGCAGACGGAAGGGGTCTTCCCCGAACCCGGCGCACCCCGCCCCCACTCCCTGTGGCCTCGCCCTTGGGGTGTCGCCCCTTCCTAAGACCATACGACCCTTTCCTCACCAGCCTCCCCGCCACCAAGCAGCCGAACATGGCGGCGGCGACTCCGCTCGGCCGGCAGGGACCCGAGGCCGAGGACTAAAAGTCCTGGGGCTATTGCTTTGGTGGAGCCCAAGAACCTTCCAGAACGTGGAGTAGGCCTCCAGCCCCTCAGCTACATAGAGACGAGGCCAGCGGCAGGAACGCCTTCTGCCTCCGCGACCTCTGACCCCCCGCTTCCTAACCAGCGCGCCTCTCAGGCGACGAGTACTTCCGGGGCTTTAGACAGGTGGGCCGGTTCCAGCTAAGACTACAAGTCCCAGGAAGCCCTGCGTGGGCTTCCAGGAAGGGAGAGCGGAGGATTTGCTCTTTGGATTGGTAGTCCGCACCCAAATGACCGGTTTCAAAGCAGGCTGGGGGTGTTGCTCACGTTTGTATAACATTTCAGCGATTACATTGCGCTTTTTAGATCATTTCTCTGGAAATGATTACAAAAACCGTGTGAGTTGGTTATTATTATCTGCATTTTGTGGGCGAGGAAATTGTCCAGAGTGACCAGCCCCAAATCTTCACACAGCACTCAGGGTAAGGTAAGGTGAAGTCGCTGAGTCGTGTCCGACTCTTTGCGACCCTGTGGACTGTAACCTACTAGGCTTCTCCGTCCTTGGGATTCTCCAGGCAAGAATACTGGAGTGGATTGCCATTTCCTTCTCCACGGGATCTTCCCAACCCAGGTATCGAACCCGGGTCTCCCGTATTGGGGGCAGACGATTTAACCTCTGAGCCACACAGCACTCAGGGATGGAGTTTAAATCCAAATCCTGATTCAAATCCGAGATTCTGCTATCAGTCAGTCAGTCAGTTCAGTTGCTCAGTTGTGTACGACTCTTTGCGACCCCATGGACTACAGCACATCAGGACTCCCTGTCCATCACCAACTCCCGGAGCTTACTCGAACTCAGGTCCATTGAGTCAGTGACCATCCAGCCATCTCATCCTCTGTCATCCCCTTCTCCTCCCACCTTCAATCTTTCCCAGCATCAGGGTCCTTTCCAGTGCGTCAGTTCTTCGCATCAAGCGGCCAAAGTATTGGAGTTTCAGCTTCAGCATCAGTCCTTCCAATGAATATTCAGGACTGATTTCCTTTAGGATGGACTGGTTGGATCTCCTTCCAATCCAAGGGACTCTCAAGAGTCTTCTCCAACACCACAGTTCAAAAGCATCGATTCGGCGCTCAGCTTTCTTTACAGTCTAACTCTCACATCCATGCATAACTACTGGAAAAACCATAGCTTTGACTAGAAGGACCATTGTTGGCAACCTCTTGATAAATCGTTCTGCTATATGTTAGCTGAAAATTACTGATTTTTAATCAGCTGTTTTGTACTTATTGCAATTTTATTGTAATTCTTTACAACTTCACTTGGCTCCTCCATTTATTTGCTGTAAAAAAAAATTGTAAGCAAGTTGTATAGTAATATCCTTGTACTTTAATGGCATCTTTGTAAAATAAGAATAATTGTGTCTGTCTCCTTGGGTTGCTGTGAGGATTAAATGAATTTAAGCCCTTAGAACTTGGCAGTACTTAACTAAAGGCTGTTTTGTTGTAAAATGTCTTGTTTTGTTTTGTCTGTGCATTTGCATAAAAGGTTCATAGCCAGAAGAACTGGTGTCAAGTACTGACTGTCACCAATACTGTTCCTGCATTTCACAGCTTCAGTTCCCTTTCCTCTCTGATAGGAAGATAAAATATCCCCTTTGTGAAGGTCTTTGCTCAACTTGAAATATCTGAGCTTAGTCCACCAGGCACCACCAAGACTATCCCAGGTTGTATGTGTAGGATCAGAGTGTTTGGAACAGTAAGTTCTCTGGTGTCCACTCCAGCACCATAGACTTGGACCATGTGTCTTTGTCTCAGATACTCCTTTGAATAGCCAAGCCAAAGATTAATAGATAGAAGAGGATCTTTCTACCAGTCTCTCCAGCTTTCTAAGAAGTCCCAGAATCTTCAGAATAAGAATGCCATTCATATGAGACTATTTCATGACATAGCCCATCTCTGTCATTAATTAGTTTATAATCTTAGGCCAGCTAACCTAACACTACCTTTTCCTCCTTTTCACCATGTATAGAATGAGATAGTAATAAGGTTCTTTAAAGGTTATTACATGTAAAGTAGTAAAGTAGTAGCCAGATTATTTGTTGTTGTTCAGTTGCCAAGTTGTGTCTGACTCTTTGCAATCCCATGAACTGCAGCACGCCATGCTTCGCTGCCCTTCACTATCTTCCAGAGTTTGTTCAAACCCATGTTCCTTGAGTGGGTGATGCCATCCAACCATCTCATCCTCTGTCACCCCCTTCTCCTGCCCTCAGTATTTTCCAGCATCAGGGTCTTTTCCAATAAATCAGTTCTTTGCATCAGGTGGCCAAAGTATTGGAGCTTCAGCTTCAGCATCAGTCCTTCCAATGAATATTCAGAGTTGATTTCCTTTAGGATTGACTAGTTTGAGCTCCTTGCAGTCCAAGGGACTCTAAAGAGTCTTCTCCAGCACCACATCCAAGATCAGTTATTACTTTTCTTAATTTTTCATGTATTCATATCCATCTTGTACCCTTTGAAATAATAAATTACTGGTCTCTGCCTTCTGTTTCCTACACAGGGTTCCTATCTTTCCCAAGTCATGAGTGCTAGGAGCATCTTTTTTCTAATGAAGAACTCTGGGTAGGTTCCTGGGTGGCTCCTAGATGGTGGTTCATCACCAGAAACATGAAGCCTGATTAGAAGCTTGGAATTTTCAGCCCCTCCCCCATTCTATAGAAAGGGGAGAGGGTTTGGAAATGGAATTAATGGATCATGCTGACATGAGGAAGCCTCCATAAAATTCCAGTAGTATGGTGTTTGGAGAACTTCCAGGTTGATGAATATGTCCATGTACCAGGATGCTATACCCCACCTCCACCAGGACAGAAGATCCTGTACTCCCAAACCTTGCCTTAGGCATCTATTCACCTGGCCATTCATCTGTATCCTTTATCATAACTGTTAGTAAATTGGTAAACATAAGTAAGTGTTTCCCTGAGTTCTGTGAGTTGTTCCAGTCAATAATCAAATTCAAGGGGAGGAAGGTATGGAAACCGTTTTTGGTTTTTTTGTAGCCATGTTGGACAGAAGTTGTGGGTAACCTGGGACTAACTGCTTGTGATTGGCATCTGAAGGCGGGGTACTGAGAGGCTGAGCCCTTAACCTGTGGGATTTGATACTATCTCCAGGTGAGTCAGGATTGGGTTGAATGGTAGGACTGAGCTAGTGTGTCAGAATTGCCTGATGTAGGAAAAACAGTGTGGTTGTAGTGTGAAAGTAAAGCAGCAGCATGGGAGGAAGGCCAGGTTTTTTCTTTTACATACTGTGACTATGCATTCTGTGTATTTTGATTCTCTTGACCACTTGCAGTTTTTAACCTTTATGTGCTTATGCGACTTGTTTTATAATACTTCCTTGGAAATTTCTTACGGACTCTTCCAATTGGCTCAAATATTTTCTTCAGAAATCTTTCTATGACTCACCTGTAACTAGTCATTCCTTCTCTTACATGCCAATCTTATCTAATTGATTGAGAACTAGTTAGATTTTTGTAAACTACAGTTGCTGTTTGTTAATGGCCCAACCTTTGTTATCTGGGATTTGAGATTTTTCTCCGTTTTGCTGGTGAACTGTCTACTTCTAGGTCGGACAAAGAATTAGAGACAATGAGTTTAGAATCCTTTCTCCAGACTATGAAAATCAGCCTTCTGTTCACCATACTATCTTATTTTTATTTGTGATGTTTTGGGTCGCAACTGCGCAGCCTGTGGGTATTTTAGTCCTGCAGCAGGAGTGGAAGCCACGCCCCCTAGAATGGAGGCACTGAGTCTTGACCACTAGACCACCAGGGAAGTCCCTTGTTTTTTAAATACAACAGTCCTTGGTAACTAAAAACAGCAGAAGTAGATGCAGTGTATGGAAGTGAAGAAAAGTGTTTCAGAGGAAAAAAAATCTTTCCAATAACCAGAACTCTCTGAGATAATAGGCAGGCATGGGATAGTGAATTCTCCCATTCACATCTATATTTTAACCAATGCTGATATCCACTTATATTGTTAAGGAGATTCATAGAAAACTTGGGAAAACTGACCTAGAACCTCAAAGGTACCTACCAGCTTTCAGACTACATGTGCTTATGTGGACTAAGAACAAATCATAATTGAGTGTTGGCCAGGTAGTCAGTAACTGAATTCTGGCTTTACCTTCTCCATTAACTAGCCTAGGGATGGGGTAATTTATCTTTTTAGGTGATAGGTCTCCATACTTCTAGAATGAGGACACTGAATTCTGATTTCAAGAGCAAAAATATTTTTCTCTTCTTCTGAGGAAAGTTTCTTCTCTAAAGCAGGGAGAACAAGAAATGAAAGCACAAACTCCTCCTTTGATCTAAGAGATGTATGTAACTCCAAGTCACAAAGATATCAGTGGAAAGACAAGTAACTTAGCAAAGCAGAAGGTCAAACTCAAGTACCCATAGAGAAAGATAATAAATACTGAAGAAGTTCAGGAATTGTGGATACCAGGGGCCACAGAAGGCAATGGTAAGGCAATACACTGAAACACATTGATTGCTTAAAATCGACATCAGGTTTTATATCTGACCCTCTTCAGCACTTCAGCCATTGGTATGAAATCTCTGGAAGAAACTGAATCAGAGAGGCCCCAGGCACTAGGAAACCAGATACTGGGGAAAAAAAAAAAAAGATTGTGGGGCAAGGCTGCCTTTTACAGATTAGGTCTTGAAATAGAGTATCCCGTGAGAGAGAAGCACTTAGCTCACATTAATGTAAGATTGCCACCCAGAGTGGGGGTGGCTTTCCAAAACATCCAGTTGGAGGGTGGGGGAGTGCCTTTTTCTATATCATCCATGCAGAGAGGGGTATCTCTTACTAAGTCATCCATATAGGATGACTTTAAAAATTTATGTAACAATTGAAAACCCTTTCATGATTAAAATAAAAATTCAACAAACTTTTGGAAATAAAAGACAGTTTCCTCAAGCCGATAAAGAGATTGAAATCCCACAGCTAACATCATACTTAATGGTTAATGTTGAATGCTTTCCTCCAAAGATAAGGAACAAAACAAAGATGGCTTCTCCAGCCATGTCTGTTCAACATTGTATTGGAGGTTCTAGCTAAAGCAATGAGGCAAGAAAAAGAAATAAAAGGCATCCAGACTGGGAATTAAGAAATAAAATTACCTCGATTTATGATATGATTTTGTACATAGAAAATCCTAAGGAATCTACTAAAAACAGTTAGATGTAATAAGCAAGTTCAACAAAGTTGTAAGATATAAGATCAATATACAAAATTAAATATTTATAAACACTTGCAATGAACAATCCAAACATAAAAATAAGACAGTTGCACTTACAGTAGCATCAAAAAGAGTAAAACATTCCAGAAGCTATAAGCTATCTAAAAAACAAAATAAGAAATTAAATATCTAAGTAAATGGAAACATCCCATTTTCATGGATCTGCAGACTTAATATTATTAAAATGGCAATATTCCCTAATTTGGTCTATAGATTCAATGCAGTCTCTATCAGAATCTCAGCTATTTTTGTAGAAGTTAGCAATGTGATTCTAAAATTTATAAAAAATTGCAAGAGACCCAGAATAGCCTGAACTATCTTGAAAAAGAACAAACTAGGAAGATTAATGGCTTTTCAGATGGCAATAATGGTAAAGAATCCACCTGCCAATGCAGGAGACATAAGATACGCAGGCTTGATCTCTATGTCAGGAAGATCCCCTAGAGAAGAAAATGGCAACCCACTCCAGTATTCTTGCCTGGAAAATCTCATGGACAGAGGAGCCTGGTGGGTCATAGCCCATGGGGTCGCAAAGAGTCAGACACGACTGAGCATCTGAGCAAGGAGAATTAACACTTTCCAATTTCATAAGTTATAGCAAAGCAATGATAATGGAGACAGTGCAGTATTGGGACAAATATCAGTGTGTTAAACAATGGAATAGAATTGAGCATCCAGAAATAAACAGTTTTGTCTGTGGTCCACTGATTTTCAACAAAAGTGCCAAGATCATTCTGTTGGGGAAGGAAAGGTCTTTTCAACAAAGATTCTGGGACAACTGGATAGTTACATGCAAAATAATGAAATTGAACCCTTTCCTAATGCCATATATAAAAATTAACTCAAAATAGATCAAAGATCTAAATGTAAAAACTAAAACTATCAAACTCTTTGGAGAAAACAGGGGTAAATCTTCATTAATTTGGGTTTGGCAAAGAATTCTTAGATATAACACCAAAACTATGAGCAAAAAGCCAAAAAAATGGATCATCTGAATTTCATTTAAAAAAATTCAAACTCTGGTGCTTCCAAGGAAATCATCAAAAATGTGAAAAGACCACCACAGAATTAGAGAAAGTATTTACAAACTGTATATCTGATAAGGGACTTGTATCTAGATCAGATAAAGGACTTCTACAGTTTAAAAAGACAACCCAATTTTTAAATGGACAAAGGATTTTGTATTAATTTTCTATGGCTGCCATAAAAAATTACCACAAGATAGGTAACGTAAAGCAACAGAAATGTATTCTCTTACAATTCTGGTGTCTAAAAGTCATGATGGGTGTCAAGAGAGCCACATGCCCTGTGGAGGCTTGAGGAAGAATCAGTTCCACGCCTCTCTTCTAACTTCTAGTGGTTGCCAGCAGTGGTGGTTGTGGTTTAGTCTCTAAGTCTTGTCTGACTCTTGCAACCCCAGGAACTGTAGCCTGCCAGGCTCCTCTGTCCACAGGATTCTCCAGGCAGGAATACTGGAGTGGGTTGCCATTTCCTTCTCCAGGGGATCCCCCAACCCAGGAATCGAACCCAGGTCTCCTGCATTGCAGGTAGATTCTTTACCTACTGAGCTTTGAATGAAGCCCAAGTAGTTGCCACTAGTCCTTGGCATTCCTTGATTTAAGACCCTTCATTCCAAACTCTGCCTCCATTTCATATTGTGTTTCTCCTTCTGTGTCTTTTTGTCTCTTCTTATAAAGACCTCATTCATTATATTTAGAATCCTCCCTAATCCAGTATGGCCTTAACTTAAATTGATTACATCTGCAAAGACCCTAGTTCCAAAAAGATCACATTCACTGTTACCAGACTGACATAAATTCAGGGGAGGGGTGGGGGGACTCTATTCAATTCACTATAGACATCTGAGTAGACATTTCTCCAAGGAAGATATACAAATGGCCAATGAGCATATGAAAAGATGCTGGACACCACTCGTAATTACAGTAATGCAAATAAAAACCACAGGAGATACACTTCACACACTCTGAAAGTCTAGAATCAGAAAGTCAGAATCACAGATCTGGAACCCTTATACACTGCTAGTGGGAATGTGAAATGGTGCAGCTGCTTTGGGAAACAGATTGACAGTTCCTCAAATGATTAAACATAGAGCCACCATATGACCTGTAATTCTGCTCCTAGGTGTATACTCAAGAGAAATGAAAACAGATGTTCACACAATAACTTGTATGTGAATGCTTATAGCAACATTATTCATGATAGCCAAAAGGTAGAAACAAATGTCCACCAATGACTAAATGGATGAGCAGAATGTGGTATGTTGTACCACGGAAAATTATTCGTATAGTAAATGTGATATCACCCATATGAAGTATGTAGAGAAATCTACAAAGACAGTATATTAGCAATTCCTTTTGGCTGGGGTAGGTGTGGATGTGGAGATGGTGGTGAATAGCTAAGGCTTATGGGTTTGTTGCTCAGTAGCGTGCGACTCTTTGTGATCCCATGGACTGGAAAGCTTAGCAGGTTCCTCCGTCCATGGAATATTCCTGGCAAGAGGACTGGAGTGGGTTGCCATGCCCTTCTCCAGGGGATTTTTCTGACTCGGAGATCGAACCCAGGTCTCCAGCATTGCAGGTAGACGCTTTACTCTCTGTGTCACCAGGAAACAACCGTAACTATTTTTAAGTGTACAGTACAGTAGTGTTAACTGATAACCTTGTCCTGCAGCAGATCTGTAGAATTTTCTCATCTCACAAAACTAGAACACTGTGCCTGTTGAACAACTGCCCTATTCACCCTCCCCTGGACTTTTTGATGTGATAAAAATTATCTGTTAATAAAATCGACACTAGTGATATTTGCATATATCTGTGAATATACTGAAACCATACTCACAGAAAACTAGTCAATCTAATCACACTATGACCATGGCCTTGTCTAACTCAATGAAACTAAGCCATGCCCGCAAGGCAACCCAAGACGAGCGGGTCATGATGGAGAGGTCTGACAGAATGTGGTCCACTGGAGAAGGGAATGGCAAACCACTTCATGAATAGTATGAAAAGACAAAATGATAGGATCTGAAAGAGGAACTCCCCAGGTCAGTAGGTGCCCAATATGCTACTGGAGATCAGTGGAGAGAAAACTCTACAAATAATGAAGGGATGGAGCCAAAGCAAAAACAATACCCAGTTGTGCATGTGACTAGAGATAGAAGCAAGGTCCGATGCTGTAAAGAGCAATATTGCATAGGAACCTGGAATGTCAGGTCCATGAATCAAGGCAAATTGGAAGTGGTCAAACAAGAGATGGCAAGGGTGAACGTCGACATTCTAGGAATCAGCGAATTAAAATGGACTGGAATAGGTGAATTTAACTCAAATGACCATTATATCTACTACTGCAGGCAGGAATCCCTCAGAAGAAATGGAGTAGCCATCATGGTCAACAAGAGAGTCCAAAATGCAGTACTTGGATGCAATCTCAAAAATGATAGAATGATCTCTGCTTGTCTCCAAGGCAAACCATTCAATATCACGGTAATCCAAGTCTATGCCCCAACCAGTAACACTGAAGAAGCTGAAGTTGAACAGTTTTATGAAGACCTACAAGACCTTTTAGAACTAACACCCAAAAAGATGTCCTTTTCATTATAGGGGGACTGGAATGCAAAAGTAGGAAACAAGAAACACCTGGAGTAACAGACAAATTTGGCCTTGGAATGTGGAGAGAAGCAGGGCAAAGACTAATAGAGTTTGGCCAAGAGAACGCACTGGTCATAGCAAACACCCTCTTCCAACAACACAAGAGAAGACTCTACACATGGACATCACCAAATGGTCAACACCAAAATCAGACTGATTATATTCTTTGCAGCCACAGATGGAGAAGCTCTATACAGTCAACAAAAATAAGACCAGGAGCTGACTGTGGCTCAGATCATGAACTCCTTATTACCAAATTCAGACTCAAATTGAAGAAAGTAGGGAAAACCGCTAGACCATTCAGGTATGACCTAAATCAAATCCCTTATGATTATACAGTGGAAGTGAGAAATAGATTTCAGGGCCTAGATCTGATAGATAGAGTGCCTGATGAACTATGGAATGAGGTTCGTGACATTGTACAGAAGACAGGGATCAAGACCATCCCCACGGAAAAGAAATGTAAAAAAGCAAAATGGCTGTCTGGGGAGGCCTTACAAATAGCTGTGAAAAGAAGAGAGGTGAAAAGCAAAGGAGAAAAGGAAAGATATAAGCATCTGAATGCAGAGTTCCAAAGAATAGCAAGAAGAGATAAGAAAGCCTTCTTCAGCGATCAATGCAAAGAAATAGAAAAAAACAACAGAATAGGGAAGACTAGAGATCTCTTCAATAAAATTAGAGATACCAAGGGAAGATTTCATGCAAAGATGGGCTCGATGAAGGACAGAAATGGTCTGGACCTAACAGAAGTAGAAGATATTAAGAAGAGGTGGCAAGAATGCACAGAAAAACTGTACAAAAAGATCTTCATGACCCAGATAATCACGATGGTGTGATCACTCACCTAGAGCCAGACATCCTGGAATTTGAAGTCAAGTGGGCCTTAGAAAGCATCACTATGGACAAAGCTAGTGGAGGTGATGGAATTCCAGTTGAGCTATTTCAAATCCTGAAAGATGATGCTGTGAAAGTGCGGCACTCAATATGCCAGCAAATTTGGAAAACTCAGCAGTGGCCACAGGACTGGAAAAGGTCAGTTTTCATTCCAATTCCAAAGAAAGGCAATGCCAAAAATGCTCAAACTACCACACAATTGCACTCATCTCACATGCTAGTAAAGTAATACTCAAAATTCTCCAAGCCAGGCTTCAGCAATACGTGAACCGTGAACTTCTAATGTTCAAGCTGGTTTTAGAAAAGGCAGAGGAACCAGAGATCAAATTACCAACATCGGCTGGATCATGGAAAAAGCAAGGAGAGTTCCAGAAAAACATCTATTTCTGATTTATTGGCTATGCCGAAGCCTTTGACTGTGTGGATCACAATGAACTGTGGAAAATACTTCAAGAGATGGGAATACCAGACCACCTAATCTGACTCTTGAGAAATCCTTATGCAGGTCAGGAAGCAACAGTTAGAACCGGACATGGAACAACAGACTGGTTCCATATAGGAAAAGGAGTACAACAAGGCTGTATATTGTCACCATGCTTATTTAACTTATATGCAGAGTACATCATGAGAAATGCTGGACTGAAAGAAACACAAGCTGGAATCAAGATTGCTGGGAGAAATATCAATAACCTCATATATGCAGATGACACCACCCTTATGGCAGAAAGTGAAGAGGAACTAAAAGCCTCTTGATGAAAGTGAAAGAGGAGAGTGAAAAAGTTGGCCTAAAGCTCAACATTCAGAAAACGAAGATCATGGCATCCGGTTCCATCACTCCATGGGAATAGATGGGGAAACAGTGGAAACAGTGTCAGACTTTATTTTGGGGGCTCCAAAATCACTACAGATGGTGACTGCAGCCATGAAATTAAAAGACGCTTACTCCTTGGAAGAAAAATTATGACCAACCTAGATAGCATATTGAAAAGCAGAGACATTACTTTGATGACTAAGGTCCGTCTAGTCAAGGCTATGGTTTTTCCAGTAGTCATGTATGGATGTGAGGGTTGAACTGTGAAGAAAGCTGAGCACCGAAGAATTCATGCTTTTGAACTGTGGTGTTGGAGAAGACTCTTGAGAGTCCCTTGGACTGCAATGAGATCCAATCAATCCATTCTGAAGGAGATCAGCCCTGGGATTTCTTTGGAAGGAATGATGTTGAAGCTGAGACTCCAATACTTTGGCCACCTCATGCGAAGAGTTGACTCACTGGAGAAGACTCTGATGCTGGGAAGGATTGGGGGCAGGAGGAGAAGGGGACGACAGAGGATGAGATGGCTGGATGGCATCACGGACTCGATGGACGTGAATCTGGGTGAACTCTGGGAGTTGGTGATGGATAGGAAGGCCTGGCGTGCTACATTCATGAGGTCGCAAGGAGTCGGACAAGACTGAGCGACTGAACTGAACTGTGAATATACTAAAGACCGTTGAATTATACTTTTTTCTTTTAAAGAAACTCCTCCTTATTAAACCACTCTTTGTTGGAGAAAATGGATTTGTTTTTTGTTTCTGACCCCATTACTCCCCTTGTGAAATCTTAGTTCCCTGATCAGGCATTAAACTTGAGCCCGTGTCAGGGAAAATGTTGAGTATTAACCTCTGGCCCACCAAGGAATTCCCTGAATTATACATCTTAAATAGATGAATTGTATAGTATGTGAATTATATTTCAATAAAACTATTTTTAAAATCAGTATCATTTACAATAGTATTAAAATAACAACAACCTCATGTAAAGGTACCTATAAGCAAGTAGTTAGTCCTGGAGTGGGGACGGGAGATTCCATGAAGGTCTCCCCTGCCTGACTCCACAATACTGACATCAAGGCTCATATACTCCAGGTAGGAGACTGAAGCATCTTTCTCAGGAAAAACTGAACACCCCAGAGACACAGCTATCTTGAAATCTACAATGACAAAATTGACAGACTGCCTAAAAATAGTGAAACATTCCATAAACAGCCTCCCCACATTTTTTATTTATAAATAAATAGAACATGTCACTAAGGATCAACACACATATGAGGAAATTCCCTATCATGAAAGAGAAAGACCAAGGTAAATTAATATTTGGGGCAGTGGGGGCAGGGGAGCAGATTCAGTAGAAACAAAGTAGCACAAGCAGTAAAAAACTTAATAAAACCCTGTAGGTATTACCCAGAGAGAAACAGACTGTGTCACGGAAATAAAAACTGAATGCTATAAAAGAGGAAAATCAGAGAACAAGAAAGAACCCCATAGAACTTAAAAACATGAGGGCTAAAAAGACAGTGTTTAGATTTTAGAAGATTGTAAGATAAGGTCAAGGAATTTTCCAGAGAAAAGAGGAAAACAAAAGAAATGGAAATAAAAGAGAAATGATCTAATTAGAAGATCAGTATAGGAGGCTCAGTATTTGACTTAGTGGGAATTCCTGAAAGAATAAAAAACACTGGACAGTAAATTATCAAATAAATACTATTTATTAAGATCCCAGAGCTGTAGGATATGACTCTCCAGAAGGAAAAAGCCTCACTGACTACCTACCAATATATACAGAATCCACATCAAGGCTCATCCTCATGAAATGTCAGAACATGGAACTAAATAGAGATTCCATGAAACTAAAAAAAAAAAAGTATATACAGTGACTGCAGGCCAGAGTGAATTGACCTCTGCGAAGCAACCCTGAAAGCTAAAAGATAAAAGTGCCTTCACTATTCTGAGTGCAAATTATTTCCTATATTGAACTCAATATTAATTCAAAATTATAATCCAAGTATAGGACAGACTGGGCTTCCCAGATGGCACAGTGGTAAAGAATCTACCTGACGATGCAGGAGACACAGGAGCTTCGGGTTCCATCCCGGGCCAGGAAAGAGGCCCTGGAGAAGGAAATGGCAACCCATCCAGTATTCTTGCCTGAAATATTAGATAGACAGAGGAGCCTGGCGGGCAATGGTCCATGCGGTCACAAACAGCCAGACATGACTGAGCTGACTGAGCATGCATGCAAGGACAGACTAAAGATATTTTCAGACCTGCAAAATCTAAAAAAAGAAAAGAAAATTGCCTCCCATATATCCTTTTCTCACTAAGTTACTGGATGTGCTCCTCCCAAACAAGGGAAGAAACAATAAAGAGAAAGATGTGAGATGAGATCCAGACTCAGAACACTAGAGATTCCACTAAGGAGAAGGATAAAGAGAATTTCAGAAGTGATGGCAAAATAGTCCCAGTAGATAACGTCTGGAGCACCCAATTCAGGAACTTCTTGAGAGGGATTTTTTTATTTTTTTCAGTTAAAAAAAAATGAATCAATTATTTGACATGTCTGAAAACATGAAAAGTTATACAGAGAGGTGTTTCCTGGACCTGGTGGATGGAGGAAACCTTAGCCTAAGTCAGATATTCACACTAAAGCTGAAAAAGAGGCAGTTCTCTAGGCCAGTGCCAATAAAATGACTTAGCACCCAACAATATTTACGTGAATGTATTTGTTCTGTATGGCTGCTGTAACAAAATGCCACAAATTCGGTGTCTTAGAGCAGCACACATTCTCTTACTGTTCCAGAGGTCAGAAGGCTGAAATCAGTTTCCCCTGGTGGAAAGCAAGTTGTCACCGAGGCTGTGGCTGTCATCCAGAGGCTCTAGGGGAGAATCTGTTCCCTTGCCTCTTCCATATCCTAGAGCTGAGTTCTTGGCTTTCTCCATCTTTAGAGTCAGCAGAGGGACTTCTTGCTTCAGTCCTCATATTGCCTCTTCTGTCAGATATCACTCTGCTTCCCTTTTAAAAAGATACTGTGATGGCATTTAACGTCCAGTGAAATAATTCAGAATAATCTCCCCATCTCAAGATCCTTAGTTTAATCACATTGGCAAAATCTCTTTTGCCAAATAAAGTAACGTTCACAGGTCCTGACTATTTAGGATTAGGGATTAGGACCTGGCTATTTGGGGAGAGCATTATTTAGCCTGTCACCACTATCTTAATAAAAACTCCAAATGTGGGTTAACTAGATAATGTTAAGAAGATGGGAGAACAATGGAAAAATAATACGAATATGAATCACTTCACTATACAACAGAAATTAACACAACATTGTAAATCAACTATGCTTCAGTAAATTAATTTTTTAGAAAGATGAGAGAAAAAGAAAGGACGTATGGATAGCTAAAATCCTCTTCTAACATAGTCAAAACATGTTAAAACTAATGAATGAACAGGATAGAACAACTGCATATGAGTACACGGAGAAGGCAGTGGCACCCCACTCCACTACTCTTGCCTGGAAAATCCCATGGGCGGAGGAGCCTGGAAGGCTGCAGTCCATGGGGTCACGAAGAGTGACTTCACTTTCACTTTTTGCTTTCATGCTTTGGAGAAGGAAATGGCAACCCACTCCAGTGTTCTTGCCTGGAGAATCCCAGGGCCAGGGGAGCCTGGTGGGTTGCCATCTACGGGATCGCACAGGGTCAGACACGACTGAAGTGACTTAGCAGCAGCAGCAACAGGGTAAATACAAGAAAAACAGCTAATAATGTTGAAAGTGCTTGCTTCTGGGGAATAGATCATGAGCAGAAAACCACTATATTTTGCTTAAAATTTTTCTACCCTGTTTGATTTTTTAAATTATATATATGCCTATATTAATAACAAAAGGTGATTTTATAAAAGTGAGAAAAGGAAGTGGACTATATAATCTTTAAAATTACCGTCGATGAATATTCCATGAGCCTCTACCTCTTTAACATTATTGTTTTCAGTAACAGCATCACAGCCTCTGAACTTCTGATGCCTAAAACAAATCATTAATAACAATCACATGGTGAAAGAAGTTCAGCTCAGAAAAAGATATATTGGTGGTTTGAAACTTTCCACATGATAGTTCTGTCCTGAAGGGAAATCTGAATGGCTTTCTCCTGTTGCTCATCTTATCACCTGTGCATGTGTGCATGCGAGGTCACTTCAGGGGTGTCTGACTCCTTGCAGCGCTGGGGACTGTAGCCTGCCAGGCTCCTCTGACCATGGGATTCTCCAGGCGAGTACACTGGAGTGGGTTGCCATGCCCTCCTCCAGGGGATCTTCCCAACCCAAGTAGATTGCAAAAATAGCACAAATTTTCCTCTTCCTGTGTCCATGATCTTGCAGTCTGACTTTCCAGAGACAGAGTCTGTCTGTTTACCCTCTTAGCCTTCTTACTTGATTTGAGCAAAAGAATACAACAGAAGTGATGTTATGACATTTCCCTGGCCACACCTCAAAGATATTTGCAAGTGGATGCTGTAGTTCTTAGAACTTTGCCAGTCTGCTGCAGGAACAGCCCAAGGATAGCCCACTGGATGGCGAGAGACATCTGGCCTCATTACGCCGGCCAACAACCAGTCCAACCCCAGGAGCAGAGCTACCTGACTTGAAGCTGATCAAACACGTGAGTGAACCCTATCAAGACCAGAAGAACCACTCAGCTGAGCTCAGCCCAAATAGAATCATAAGATAAATAAATTTGAGATGTTTTGTTATGTAGCAAAAGCTAACTTCTATGGAGTTCTGTCACTATCTGTAATCACTTTTTATTGATTAATTTTCCTTCCCTATAATGAATACTGGTAGTTATCTATTTAACATCCATTTGCCCCCTTCTTCCTTGTTAACCACAGTCTGGTTCAGGAACCCCTCCTCTGTGAGGCTCAAGAGCCCCAGAAGAAGACCCTGCTTAATCTAATTGACAAATTTCCATTCCTTTGGCAGTGACTGTTTCAGGATCAATCCTATAACCCAATTCTGGTCAGTGACACCTGAGAGGAAGTCTGCTGGGAGCTTTTGAGAAATGTTTCTTGGTCTTAAGAAAGTCACATGAAAAGTTGGTCACTTTCTGTCTCTACATTTGATATATCTGAAAATGACACCTGGAGTTGTAGTGATCATCTTGAAACAACCTGAGAACAATCTGAGAAAAAAACACAATCAGGAAGGCTGAGTAAACAGATAAAAATAACTTTGTTGTTACAGCTGATGTTCTAATGAACACAACTCTCACTAGAATATAAGCTCCAAGAGGGCAGAGCACGTGTCTGTTTTGTCTGCTGCTGTATTTCCGGTGACAAGCCCAGCATCTACCCTCTAGTAAGTGCTGAAGAATTGATGCTTTGAACTGTGGTGTTGGAGAAGACTCTTGAGAATCCCTTGGAGAGCAAGGAGATCCAACCAGTCCATCCTAAAGGAGATCAGTCCTGGGTGTTCTTTGGAAGGACTGATGTTGAAGCTGAAACTCCAATACTTTGGCCACCTGATGCGAAGAGCTGACTCATTGGAAAAGACCCTGATGCTGGGAAAGACTGAGGGCAGGAGGAGAAGGGGATGACAGAGGATGAGATGGTTGGATGACATCACCAACTCAATGGACATGGGTTTGAGTGGACTCCGGGAGTTGGTGATGGACAGGGAGGCCTGGCGTGCTGCAGTTCATGGGGTCACAGAGTCGGACACGACTGAGCATCTGAACTGAACTGAAGCATCTTATTTGCTGAACGAATGGAATTATATCAATAATCACTGCGGATGTCTGCATTTGACACTTGATTAGATTTCTTAAAGATCTAATTAGGGAGACTATACTTTTGAATATTTATTTGTTTGTTTGGCTGTGCTGGGTCTTAGCTGTGGCACGTGCGATCTCTGTAGTCACAGCATGTGGGATCTAGTTCCCTGACCAGGGATCAAACCCGAGCAGTTTGCATTGGGAGCATGGGATCTTAGCCACTGGACCGCCAGGGAAGTCCCCAGGCCCCCAGGCCTGACTATTCCTGACTGTGAACCCTTCAGGAACAGCACTCTGCTCCCTAGTACCTTGCGGATAGTAGATTCTCTGCATGTTTGTTGAGATGGTTTGTGTTCCAGAATATTCTGCCAACTCTCCAGCAGAGGGTGCACATAGCCAGGTGTACTGGCACTAGGCACGCTCCTTTATCTGCTCATCCACCCCTCTTCTGCCACCTTCTCCACACCAATGCCTGCGTGGCAGCTTAGAAGGGACTTTTCCATAAATTCAGAACCTCAGCGTCTGTGCTGTCCCAGCTTCCAGCACCTGTTAGAGAAGGCTGAGGATGTGCTTCTGTCAACTGAAAAAAATTCTCTTTAGGTCAAGGTCAAATAAATGTTTTTCTGTAAAAGGCCAGGTAACAAATGTTTTGGGCTTCCTGAGCCGGAAGCTCTTTGGGCTGACATGCCCTTGTAATACCAAGACTTGTGGAACCAACCAGCCCGAGAGACCACCTTCCCTCTGTGCTTCTGGTTATGCAAGATAATACATTCCTTTATTGTTTAAGCCAATTTTAGCTGACTTTGTTGTTAATTAAAGCTGAAGATAGAATTAACACAACCACCCACAACTAGAATATAAGTTCGAAGAAGGCAGAGAACTTAAAAGTATATACATGAGAGAGTAAGTAAAATGAGTAAAATGAAGGGTGTGGCTGTGTCCTGAAAACTTGACCCCAAGGACTGCTGGCCAGATTTGGCTGAGCCTGCTTTAGGTCAATAAAGCAGTGGTTTTCAAACTTTCAGGTTTGTCAGAATCAACTGTAGGGAATGTTCAAAACACTGATGGCTTCCAGCCTTGATTCAGCAGGTCTGGAGTTAGACAATTTTAATTTCTAACCAGTTAAGAGTTGCCAGTATCTTTAATGTGAATTCCAGATAAATGGTGAATAACTTTCAATTATAAGTATGTTGTACGTGGGGCTTCCTAGGAGGCACAGTAGTAGAGAACTCTCCTGCCAATGCAGGAGACTCAAGAGATGCAGGTTCCATCCCTAGGTTGGGAAGATCCCCTGGAGGAGGAAATGGCAACCCACTCCAGTATTCTTGCCTGGAGAATCCCAGGGACAGAGGAGACCGGTGGTCTGTATAGTCCGTGGGGTCACAGAGTCAGACATGACCAAGAAACTGAACATACACAAGCTTGTTGTTAAGTACTGGATTATTTATTGTTTTCTCTGAAATTCAAACTTAATTTGGCATCCTGTATCTTATTGCTAAGTCTGGTAGCCCCTAGGCAAGTTGCTAAGAGTCGGAAATGACCGGAGCAACTTCACTGTCACTTTTCACTTTCATGCATTGGAGAAGGAAATGGCAACCCACTCCAGTGTTCTTGCCTGGAGAATCCCTGGGAAGGTGGAGCCTGATGGGCTGCTGTCTATGGGGTCGCACAGAGTCAGACATGACTGAAGCGACTTAGCAGCAGCAGCAGCAGCAGCAGCAGCAGCAGCAGCAGCAGGCAAGTTTGCAAGTGATGCTAATACTGCTGGTCCGGGAACTGCCCTTTGAGAAACACCAACCTGTGTAATCTTATGCATACTAGAGCTTTCTAGTTAAGAGGTCTTTTTTTTTTCTTCTTAAATGACAATTTCTTGTAAAGTGTATTTATTTTATGGCTGCACTGGGTCTTTGTGGCTACATGGGGGCCTTCTCCAATTGCAGTGAGCAGGGGCTCCTCTTTAGTGCGGCGCACCGCAACTCATTCCAGTGGTTTCTCTGGTTGCAGAGCAAGGCTCTAGGCACATGGGCTTCAGTTGCTGTGGCTCTCGGGCTATAGTGTTGGCTCAGTAGCTGTGGTATGTGGGCCTAATTGTCTCGTGCTATGTGGGATCTTTCTGGACCAGGAATCAAACCCGTGTCCCCTGCACTCAGGCAGACTCTTTACCACTGAGCCACCAGGGAAGCCCATTCAGAGGTCTTAAAGCTGGAGTAAAGTAAATGCCTACCACCCCTACTCCAGAATCTGAACACTCAGTCTGTACAGGTGAACATGTTCCTCCTTTATTCAGAAAAGGATTTTTTTGCCAAAACTAGATGCTTTAAATATGCACTAATTTTTAAATAAGTATCCATTTATCAGGCACTTACTATGGGAGAGCTTGTTTTTAGCCTCTAGATATAAAAAGGAATAAAGGAACAAGGGAGATCAGGCCCCTTGCTCCAGTAGAGCTGGTGTTTGGTAGCTATCTAGGGGTAGATATGACTGGACGTGCATCTGAGAAATTACTGGTCTGCACATTGTCAGATATTTACTTAAAACACATAAACCATGTTGTCTGTCATCGTGCCTATAACCAGGGGCCCTGGAGTTAGAAATCAGTTCACATCTCAGCCCTGCCTGCCACTTACGACACTGTGGCAAAGTATTTAACAACGTTACTCCAATTCCTCATTTGTAAAATTGGGACAATAATTCACACTTCATGAGGCTGTTGAATGGTAAGTAAAATAATTCATACAAGGAACTTAGCATAGCACATGGTAGGGAATAAGATGGTCAGTACTCAACTAATAGTACAGTTACTATGATGGAAAATTCAATGGTTTTCAAAGTGTGTCCCCGGGCCAACAGCATCAGCAGACTCACGATCCTGTAAAAACGCAAACTCTCTGGCCCCTACCCCAAGCCTACTGAATAAGACACTCTGAGATGGGGCACAGCAATGTGGCATTTACCAAACCTTCCAGATGATTCTGATGCATGTTAAAATTTGGAAAACATTGCTAAAGAGAATAGAAGAAGCCAGGCATTGTATGTGCTAGGGGTTAAGAATATCAAGGCTGGTGATGCACAAATCTTTTCTTTTTTACCCCAGGACAGCTTTATATAGGCTTAGTGGTGTCCATGTCTCTGTTCATAAACTGAGTGTGTGTTTCTCTGTGTGTGTTTGTAGTCCATATGCCTGAAACCCATTAGAAATTCACTCAAGCAAAGATTTCTTAGCTCATTTTTCTTGGGTTTTGGTTTTTCTTTCAACATTAAAAATTTTTTTACTTCTTATTTTTTGGCTGCACTGGGACTTTCTTGGGGTGAGAGGGGGCTACCCTCCAGTTGTGGTACGTGGGCTTCTCACTGCAGTGGCCTCTCTTGTGAAACAGGGGCTCTCGGTGAACTAGCTTCATTAGTTGCCGTGCACAGGCTCAGTATTTGTGGCTCGCAGGCTCAGTTGTTCCATGGCATGTGGAGTCTTCCTGGACCAGAGATCAAACCCCTGTTCCCTGCATTGGTAGGTGGATCTCTGCCACTGGATCACCACAGAAGTTTAGCTCATTTTTCATTCATTCTGAATTTTGTTGAATGTCTACTATGAGCCAGTGTGTTGAGACTGAGATTCAAAAATAAGGAAACACTTATGTGTTTCAATAGCTCTTTCTCTAGCACTGATCTCATAACATAGGAAAACACAACAGTGTGTGCATTTCTGTGGGATGCTAAAACAAGAGCTTCAACAAGAGATAATATGAAGGGAAGTAGAAGAGAGGCAGTAACTCAGAAAGGTAGCAATTCTTTATAAACATTTAGCTGAATGCTGAAAACAACTTGACTTCCTGGAAAGCCTCCGCCCAAGCCTTTCAAGGTCACCAGAAGAAAAGAGAAAGGGCATTGGCTAAGCGGGGGACCCTGGCCCGGGAGAAGAGAGAGACCCATCTATGTGGGGCCTTGAACTGTCCCTGCCAACTTCCAGCCTATTTGCAGCTGCCTTTCTTGGATGTCCTGATCTTGGCTGTAGCTCAGAAGAGGGGGGTCCTGGCAGGAAGCTGAGTCAGGTCCCAGTCTGAGACCTGGGACAGAAACAGTGCTAAATCCCAGACACAGAGGTGACTCGGCAGACAGCAGAAGTGTTAACAAATCTCCTCCACTCCCACCAGTGACCCTGAATATGCGTCTGGGAGGTACTGGTTAGCCACGTGAGAAAGTTTCAGATGACTATAGAAAGTTGTGGGGGGCTGGCTTAAGCTAAGCACAATCTGTGTATCAGGATCACCTGGGTGAGTTTTTTGTTTTGTTTTATTTTGTTTTTTTAAATACTGAATTTGACTCTCTCAAGTTGAGACTCAGAGATAAGTCATATACTCTCTAAAGAGTCTGGTGCACACACTCTTTCCACAGACCAGCATGTGGCAACCATTGCAGGGCACAAGTTAATACTGCTG